>JBBGZY010000659.1:3985000-4500000 GCA_037952925.1 Lithobates clamitans | reverse complement strand
GTCAGTGTATGTATCAGGGGTATCTTCTGCTAGGATATGGAGGGGCATAATGACCTTTACAAGGGCACATTCACCGGTCCAGATTCCCTCTAATCTGGACCTAATTTTCGAATTCCCATAGATCCAATACACATCACCAAGGGACTGGACCCTGTTTTATACCTGTCTTCCACAAAGTTTTTCTGCTTATCAGGGGCTTTCTATTTTCATCTTTCTTGTCTAATGCACTCTGTGGTCGCCCAGTCTGGCCCTGTGTTCCAACCCACTGCCCCCCCAGGAACCACAACTCTGTCCCCAGTAACTGTCTGTGATACACACATATATATATCCATACTGGCAGGGATGTCACTGTACCAATGGCATTGCCATGAAGGGTCAAACGAACAAGGTACTATGTCACAGTAATCAAAGGTAAAGGTGGTCACATGTGTACCTGAAAAGTTATACCAATTTGTAATTATGTTATCATTTTTTGTGATGGCCACCTCCTGAGCCCCTCCCCCCCTAGACCAAACAGAAAAAGGACATGCAGCATAGTCAAGCATGGTGGTGGGAGCATCATGCTGTGGGGGTGTTTTTCAGCTGCAGGGACAGGACGACTGGTTGCAATCGAGGGAAAGATGAATGCGGTCAAGTACAGGGATATCCTGGATAAAAACCTTCTCCAGAGTGCTCAGGACCTCAGACTGGGCCAAAGGTTTACCTTCCAATAAGACAATGACCCTAAGCACACAGCTAAAATAATGAAGGAGTGGCTTCACAACAACTCAGTGACTGTTCTTGAATGGCCCAGCCAGAGCCCTGACTTAAACCCAATTGAGCATCTCTGGAGAGACCTGAAAATGGCTGTCCACCAACGTTTACCATCCAACCTGACAGAACTGGAGAGGATCTGCAAGGAGGAATGGCAGAGGTCGCCCAGTCTGGCCCTGTGTTCCAACCCACTGCCCCCCCAGGAACCACAACTCTGTCCCCAGTAACTGTCTGTGATACACACATATATATATCCATGTGTACCTGAAAAGTTATACCAATTTGTAATTATGTTATCATTTTTTGTGATGGCCACCTCCTGAGCCCCTCCCCCCCTAGACCAAACAGAAAAAGGACATGCAGCATAGTCATCATGAAGTGGGCGGGATCTTGTCCTCAGGGGTTGGATCTTTCTTACAGTGGGAAGCGTGTATTCAGCATCTGGAATGGAAGAAAACACCTGGGCAGGCATTTGGGTTAATTCTCGTGATAATGTGGTTACATAATTAGTCACCACATCAGATTGCAACTGTAACTGTTGTGGAAAGTAACAGCCAAGTCTGGGGGCTGAACCAAACAAAATTTCATAAGGGGATATGAGTGTCCCAGTTATCCTTTCTACCTTCCCACTACTTTGAGGGTGATATGGTCAACTGAACCCCCAGAGCTGCCCAAATCCCTTTTGTAAGGGTTGCTATGAAGGCTGGGCACTGATCTCTCAATATTACCTCTGGGACCCCAAATCTACATACTATCTCACTCAGTAGTTTCTTAGCTGTGGCCCTGGCAGTCATGTCCAAGGAAAATGACAGATGTTGAGCACCACTACAATTTGGGCTTTGAGGCTTTGCAACCCTGGTTGGCAAGATAGCACAACAGGCTTTCTGAGGTGACTTCAACAGTGGGTAAGTCAGCTGCACAGAGGAGAAGGT
Source organism: Lithobates clamitans (assembly GCA_037952925.1). Lineage (NCBI taxonomy): Eukaryota > Metazoa > Chordata > Amphibia > Anura > Ranidae > Lithobates > Lithobates clamitans. The sequence goes on along the minus strand of JBBGZY010000659.1, from coordinate 4,498,315 downwards.
CATCAACATATTGGAGGAGAATAACTTCCGGGTGTTCCTCTTGTCATGTGTCAAGGATGATAGCCATAGCTTTTGCAAACTGGCTTGGAGAGTTCTGTGCCCCTTGTGGCACAACTGTCTAGGTATGTTGCCATTTCCTTCCGTGGATGAATGCAAAAAGGTGCCAGCAGGAGGGGTGAGGGTGGACACTGAAGAAAGCGTTTGTAAGGATTACCACTGTGAGGTACTTTGCGGTCAGAGACACCCCCCACAGGTAGCTGGTTATCTTTTAGGGGTTCTCTTCTTCCTAGAGAACAGAGGTGTGTTGCATGGAGATGTACAGGGTATTAGGGCTCCATTTGACACAAGGGCCTTGACATGCTTCGAAATAGCTGCAGATTGGGCTAACTTTAGGGGGTAATGATGCGCCCTCTTTGAGCTTGACTGAAACTGGTGGCACCTTTAAGTGACCGTTGTCTTTCGGTCCTGTGGACCATAGGCACGCAGGGATTCTGTCAAGTACTTCCTGCGGTATTGAACTTGGAGTTATTGCTTCATGAAGTGTCATCAGGAGAGGCATCGAACACAAAGCAGATAAGTCTTCTAAGGATAGGGCAGTATGTAACTTCATCCCCCCTTCAGGCGTGTACATGATTGAGGCCTGTAGTCTGGACAACACGTCAGCTCCTAGTAGATTCAAGGGACATGTAAAGGACACCACAAATCTGGCAAGCAAATCAAGAAATGTCCCCACTTGGAGTGGCTCAGTAAGTGGACTGGAGCGGGGCACCCCATCTACTCCCACGCAGGAAACGTGTGTGTGTGCCTTTTCATAGTGGGAGAAGCTCAGATCATCAAAGGCCTGTATGAGTCTAGCATGATACTTCTTCACAGACTCCCCTTTATCTGGGTAATATCTTGGATTGTGGTGGTCTGATCGCCAATTTCTCCTTTGCCCAGTCGAGGAGTTGTGCACAGAACTCCATGCCTGAGGTGTAGGAAGTGGCACTTGTCAGGCAGGCGTCATTGAAGGCCGCCTGCATGACCGGCCAAAAGACATGTCCTGCTTTGATTTGGCATAGGCTGATCAAGTCTCTCCAGGCAGCTGAGTAAGTTTCTTGTATCTGCACTATCCTGCGGTAGAAGGGCATTGGTTGCTTCTCTGGGTCAGGCAGACTTGTCACTAAAGCCGCTGCTTTTGATGGGGTAAAAGCAACATACATCACTGGTGCCCCTTCTGGTAACCGAAACTGTTGTTGGTCTTCCCACTTTGAAGCTTCTTCATCATTAATATATCCGGCCTGTGAATGTGGTGCTTCCGTATTGGGGAAGACAGGTGTGTGGTAGGAACCATCCTGGTTTAGAACAGGGAGAACTGGGTATAGGCTGTGTTTGAGCTTACTGGGTGTACCAAGATGGCCGCCGGCAGGAAGTACACTGGGCTGGGTAGGAAGTGAAGGCTTGGGTGCACTAAGATGGCTGCCGGGCGGAGTTGTCACAGTAGGTTGTGCTTGGGCTGGAGTGGTGAGAAGGGAGTGGTTGTTAGACAGAGGGCAGGGTTGTTAGACGGAGGGCAGGGTTGTCAGTCCCCTCCTCTGTTTCAGGTTTTTGCATAGCGCGGTAGTTCCAGCATATCATCAACTCTGTGATACATAATACAATTGCCAGCTTTCTTAACTTTCTTTATCCAATTTTCTTTATCACAGGATTCCTCCCTGTTTCTTAAGCAACATGCGTCATTCCTCTAAGGAATTATTGGAATAGGGGTAAGTGGCGCTACCTCTAATGGGGTATCTATTGTGGTAAATATGTGCAACTGAGAGCAAACGCTCAACACGAAAATATTTGTGCATAAAAGTGAAAAGAAAGGGGGGTCTAATCTGTATGACGACCCCTCTACAATTAAACAGTGAATCAATTATTATTCCCTACCTCGAGAGTAAGGGCTCATATACCAAAAAACGTGTTTAATACCCTCCAACCATCCCAAAAAATTTTTTTCTGGTGATGTGAGGTGTATCAGTACTCCATATATTATGGGTGATTAGTGAAGAAAATAATAATGACAATATAAATCTCTAAAGGTTGTGAAAGTCTAAAATGCACATGTGAAAAAATAAATAAATATATTTGTGTATGTCCAGCACACAAAAAATCCAGTTCCAGCAAAGAAAAATATATATAAAATTCCAACAAAAAAAGGTTGTGTATATATAGTGTTCCAACAGTGTTCCAGCAGTGTCCTTTATAATGGGTGACTTTCGTGCAGACAACCAGCTACTATCCAGTGACTTGCGGTGCTCCCCCTCAAAGATCCCCACTCACCAGCTCCCTGCACCCCTGCAGGGGTAGTAGGCATGTAGTATTAAAACTTGGTGTGGTGTCCTAGATTCCAATGGGGTTGTTCCGGGGTACTCCCGCTCCAGACTCGAAATCCATCCTTAGTATGGTCATCCACATATGAAAGAAAACAGGGCTCCCGTAGTGTATTACGTTTTTTTAAAATTACTTTATTAAAACTTATATGCCCAACAACTCGGGCTAAATAAAATAAATTTAAAATCAAAATCAAAACAAAGCAAAAGCAGTCACACTGCGTATAGTGGTAGCGCAGAGAGAGCTCGTGGATCGCAACACCATCAGCTGAGCGGCGTGCGCCTCAGCTGCGTTTCACACTCTCTTCCACTTCCGCGTGTGACAAAATCGCGTAGCTCCGCCTTACGCGTTTCGTCATCAACGTTATCAAAGGCGTGGATAGCGTACCTCATACTCGGCTATATGTAGGCAAGCGGGCATACCAAGTTCCAGCATTTACCTTGTAGGGTCAGCAAGCCACAACCAGATCCTTCACCCCCTCTTGGGGTCTCATACATCCACAGTATATGCCACTGACAGTGGCATATACTGTGGATGTATGAGAACCCAAGAGGGGGTGAAGGATCTGGTTGTGGCTTGCTGACCCTACAAGGTAAATGCTGGAACTTGGTATGCCCGCTTGCCTACATATAGCCGAGTATGAGGTACGCTATCCACGCCTTTGATAACGTTGATGACCAAACGCGTAAGGCGGAGCTACGCGATTACATCACACGCGGAAGTGGAAGAGAGCGTGGAACGCAGCTGAGGCGCACGCCGCTCAGCTGATGGTGTTGCGATCCACGAGCTCTCTCTGCGCTACCACTATACGCAGTGTGACTGCTTTTGCTTTGTTTTGATTTTGATTTTAAATTTATTTTATTTAGCCCGAGTTGTTGGGCATATACGTTTTAATAAAGTAATTTAAAAAAAACGTAATACACTACGAGAGCCCTGTTTTCTTTCATATGTGGATGACCATACTAAGGATGGATTTCGAGTCTGGAGCGGGAGTACCCAGGAACAACCCCATTGGAATCTAGGACACCACACCAAGTTTTAATACTACATGCCTACTACCCCTGCAGGGGTGCAAGGAGCTGGTGAGTGGGGATCTTTGAGGGGGAGCACCGCAAGTCACTGGATAGTAGCTGGTTGTCTGCACGAAAGTCACCCATTATAAAGGACACTGTTGGAACACTATATATACACAACCTTTTTTTGTTGGAATTTTATATATATTTTTCTTTGCTGGAACTGGATTTTTTGTGTGCTGGACATACACAAATATATTTATTTATTTTTTCACATGTGCATTTTAGACTTTCACAACCTTTAGAGTTTTATATTGTCATTATTATTTTCTTCACTAATCACCCATAATATATGGAGTACTGATACACCTCCCATCACCACAAAAAAATTTTTTGGGATGGTTGGAGGGTATTAAAACACATGTTTTTTGGTATATGAGCCCTTACTCTCGAGGTAGGGAATAATAATTGATTCACTGTTTAATTGTAGAGGGGTCGTCATACAGATTAGACCCCCCTTTCTTTTCACTTTTATGCACAAATATTTTCGTGTTGAGCGTTTGCTCTCAGTTGCACATATTTACCACAATAGATACCCCATTAGAGGTAGCGCCACTTACCCCTATTCCAATAATTCCTTATACTAATAGCTACCCTCTAAGAGGGTTGTTTAAGGGGAGGCTGCACACCTAGGTCCGTGAGCGCGGAAATCCTTCCTTATTCATGCGTCATTCCTCTGCTTGCAGTCTAGCAACGCAATTTTTCAATTCACAAACCTTCACCACCTTGTACAACTTTTTAACCGTTTCAACATCTTCTCTCCTCTTCACAATATCACATGTTAGCATTCCTTTCTCTCTCTCTATTCTGTTTTTCGGCTGACGGCTTGAGGGGTCAATATCTCTCTCTACTGCTTTCTTATCAAGAAATTCCACAGGTGGGGGCTCGTAACGTTGCAGGGAAAATGAACAGGCTTGTCTCCCTATCCCCTCGCTCGTTCCTGGCTGTTTCTGTCTGCTCTGTATCTCTGTAATGTACGTTTAACCTCAGAACAAGCACATAAGGGGTGGTGGGGAGCAGCGGCTTGTGGCCCAACTGATCCTTCTCTCCTTCTCTCACCTTCACCAATGCCCAACCCCTCTCATGTATAGCAAACAGTAAACAGCAAATACACTCAGGACAGGACATTACACCTGCCACTCCTTGAACTGCAAAGTTCCAGCAGCTGAGATAATCCACAGGGGCAGACAGCTCACCTTAAAAACCCGTTTATAGACGTTTGTTACAGGGTTCCTGCCAGGGGCTCACAGCTCACCTGAGGCAGGACACACACACCTGCAACTCTTCTTTCAGACTGCGAAACTCCAGCAGCTGAGATAACCCTCAGAGGTCCTACACTGTCAACCTCGAGCAACCCGTCTATAAACCCTTGCTGCAGGATTCATCTCCCCCCAGAAGCAGACAATTCATCTGGGGGTGAGAGCACACATACATCTGCAGCTGCACTTTCAGTCTGCTGAGTTGCAGTCCTTCAGGATGACAGACACTGAACAGATAATACAGTCAGCAGAAACCCATCGGCAGGTTCGTTAAAACAGCCCCAGGCGAGGAATAATTTACCTGCCTCTAAAACAGTCTCATAGAGCCGACAGAATCGAGCAGCCAACCAAGAGACAAGAAAGTCGTACAGTGGTAAGAATATATTTGCTTACCGTACTGTTAGGGCTGCGCACACCCCCTTTGTTCTCTCTCGGTTTAGCCGCTCGAATACTTCTCATGGTCTCCCTTCGACTGTAGCCTAGAGCTCCCGGGTTTCGGCACCAGCTCATAAGGTTAAGAACTTCAATCGAGCTCAAGGTTATCTGCTGCTGTTTCTAATTAGAAAGTGTGGATATGCATGCATATAGAAGTAAACACACTAAGACACGCTAAGCTTGGTTACTTGTTACACTTCTAATTTATTTGAAGGCGGTGCTAATGCTTTATACACAAAGATACGTCATTGCTATGTTAGCCTAATAGGTACATCTCATTGGTTAAGATACAAGAGAAATGGAGAGAGTTGATGACGAAGCTTGACTGTTGCTAGTTCTGTTTTCACTTTCGCATTCTTCTGATGTGCGGGAAGCAGGGGGTATCCGCCATTTTGAAAATCAAGAAACAGAGCTAATCTGTATACTTATATAATGAGTAAGGAGAAAAACATGTATACACATAAGAAAATAGACATTTTCAAATTATTATTATCTACATCACATTCCTTCACACTCTGCTTGCTAAGAAAAAAGTCTCATGGAATGTGGTAGGGTTATAGGGGTACGCTTGGCCAAAATCTTTGCCAGTTTCCAATAACCTGAAGGTAGCAGCCTATAACAAAGGGTTTATGAATATCCAACCTGTGTCCTCCAATGTACTGTACTCCTAGATATGAAATTAACAGGTAAGTAAAAAAATATACTTTTAATTTCTTCCAGTAAATGAAATAGAGAGTGACTATTATTTAAATAAGGATAACATTATTTGGCCTTAGAGGGAAGATACTTCCCTCTATCTTACTTTATGGCTTCCCTAACAGCAGCAATAAACAGCTGTATTTAAGCAAAGTTGAATCTTACTGCCAAGCAATCTTCCTCTTGGAATCCTGCAATCTAGAATATCACATTCATGACTTCAATGTCCAGATCTTGTTCTCTGAAAAACAGTTGCAACACACCAACTTATCAGTAAGATTGGGGTTTACCATACGTCCAGCACTATTTTTCAGCAGGACAATTATACCATTGCAAACGGAGCGAGAGCGGCTCAGTTTGATTTGGAGCTGTATCCATGATGAGATAGTGAAGTAATGTAATGTAGATAATAATAATAATCTGAAAATGTCTATTTCTTATGTGTATACATGTTTTTCTCCTTACTCACTATATAAGTATACAGATTAGCTCTGTTTCTTTATTTTCTCAAAATGGCGGATACACCCTGCTTCCCACACATCAGAAGATTGCAGAAGTGGAGATAAAACCAGCAACAACCAAACCTCGACATGAAGTCTCTCCATTTCTTTTGTATCTTAACCAATGAGATGTACCTATTAGACTAACATAGCAATGACGTATTTTTGTGTATAAAACATTAGCACCGCCTTCGAATAAATTAGAAGTGTAACAAGTAACCGTGCTGAGCGTGTCTCAGAGTGTGTTTACTTCTATATGCATGCATATCCACACTTTCCAATTAGAAACAGCAGCAGATAACCTTGAGCTCGATTGAAGCTCTTAACCTTAACAGCTGGTGCGGAAACCCGGGACCTCAGGCTACAGTCGAAGCGAGACCGCGAGAAGGATTCGAGCAGCTAAACCGAGAGAGAAGAAAGGGAGTCTGCGCAGCCCTAACAGTACGGTAAGGAAATATATTCTTACCACTGTACAACTTTCTTGTCTCTTGGTTGGCTACTCGATTCTGTCGGCTCTGAGACTGTTTTAGAGGCAGGTAAATCATTTCCTCGTCTGGGGCTGTTTTAACAAACCTGCCGATGGGTTTCTGCTGACTGTATTATTTGTTCAGTCTGTCTGTCATTCTGAAGGACTGCAACTCAGCAGACTGAAAGTGCTGCAGATGTGTGTGTGTGTTTTCATTCCTAGATGAGCTGTCTGCCTCTGGGGTGAGATTTAATCCTGCAGCAAGCGTTTATAGCCGGGTTACTCGAGGTTGACAGTGTAGGACCTCTGAGGGTTTATCTCAGCTTCTGGAGCTTCGCAGTCTGAAAGAAAAGTTGCAGATGTATGTGTGTTCTCAACCCCAGATGAGCTGTCTGCCTCTGGGGGAGATGTAATCCTGCAACAAACGTCTATAAACGGGTTTTTCAGGGGAGTTGTCTGCCCCTGTGGTTTATCTCAGCTGCTGGAACTTTCACTGCTGCAGTTCACAGAGTGGCAGGTGTAATGTCCTGTCCTGAGTGTATTTGTGGTTTACTGTTTGCTATACACGAGAGGGGTTGGGGATTGGTGAAGGTGAGAGAAGGTGGCTACCCGCAGGATCTGTTGGGTCACAAGCAGTTGCTCCCCACCACCCCTGACATGCTTGTTCTGAGGTTAAACTTACATTACAGAGATAGAGCAGACAGAAACAGCCAGGAGCGCAGCATTATGTGCCCCCACCCTAGGAATTCGTTGATAAGAAAGCAGTGGAAGAGGAATATTAACCCATTAGTTGTCTGTATTCTCCTCTCAAGCCGTCAGCCGAGAAACAGAATGGAAGGAGAGAAGGGAATGCTAACGTGATATTGTGAAGAATGTGATATTGTGAAGAGGAGAGAAGACATTGAAATAGTTAACTTTTGCTACTTTGTACAACTTTGTTATGTTGATAAAGAAACAGAGAAAAATCCTGTGTGATAAAGAAAATTGGATAAAGGAAGTTAAGAAAGCTGGCAATTGTATTATATATCACAGAGTTGATAATGTGCCTGTACCGTCCCCCTATGAAAAAACCTGGAACGAGAGAAGGGAGGGACAACCCTGCCCTTCGCCTGACAACCACTCCCTTCACACCACCCCAGCCCAAGCACAACCCACTGTGACAACTTCGTCCGGCGGCCATCTTAGTGCACCCATGCCTTCACTTCCTGCCCAGCTCAGTGCACTTCCTGCCGGTGGCCATCTTGGTACACCCAGTAGGCTCAAACACAGCCTAAACCCAGTCCTAGCTGTTCTAAACCAGGATGGCTCCTACCACACACCTGTCTTCCCCAATACGGAAGCACCACATTCACAGGCCGGATATGTTAATGATGAAGAAGCTTCCGAGTGGGAAGACCAACAACAGGCAGCAAGGCCACCCACTGATTTAACCCCCAATCCAGCTCCGGACTCACAGTTCCAAGAGGATGTCAAACATATGCTGGCAACCATAAGGAACATTGCCCCTTCTCAGCCCCCGCCCCAACACCAGTCTCAGTTACCAGAAGGAGCGCCGGTGATGCATATCAAATTGGAAAAATTCTGTAAGCCACAATGATCTTAAGCCTTGCTTGTGCTACCTCCAGCTGCATGCGCTAATCAGGCTTCATATAACGTGCATAGGATAAATTTACAAGTTATGCGCTGTGCTTCGGTGACCCCAAAAACAAAATTAATAATAACCAACTCTGTGCTTACTAGTGCGATAATATTAAATACAAGTAATATGAATGTTGAAAAAATAAACAAGGTGTGAAAAAACAAGTGCTTGTTACACCATAAATTAGTGCTTAATAGTGCTTGTTACATGCCAGTGATGCATGTCGCTTTTACCCCATCACAAGCAGCGGTCTTAGTGACAAGTCTGCCTGACCCAGAGAAGCAGCCAATGCCCTTCTACCGCAGGATAGTGCAGATACAAGAAACTTACTCAGCTGCCTGGAAAGATTTGATCAGCCAATGCCAAATCAAAGCAGGGCATGTCTTTTGGGTGGTCATGCAGGCGGCCTTCAATGATGCCTGCCTGACAAGTGCCACTTCCTACACCTCAGGCGTGGAGTTCTGTGCACAACTTCGCGACTGGGCAAAGGAGAAATTGGCGGATCAGACCACCACAATCCAAGATATTACCCAAGATAAAGGGGAGTCTGTGAAGACGTATCATGCTAGACTCGTACAGGCCTTTGATGATCTGAGTTTCTCCCGCTATAAAAAGGCACACACACACACATGTTTCCTGCGTGGGAATGGATGGGGTGCCCCGCTCCAGTCCACTTACTGAGCCACTCCAAGTTGGGACATTTCCTGATTTGCTTGCCATATTCGTGGTGTCCTCTACATGTCCCTTGAATCTACTAGGAGCTGATGTGTTGTCCAGACTACAGGCCTCAATCATGTACACGTCTGAAGGGGGGATGAAGTTACATACTCCCCTATACTTTGAAGACTCATCTGCCTTGTGTTCTCTGCCTCTCCTGAAGACACTTCATGAAGCAATAACTTCAAGTTCCATACCGCAGGAAGTACTTAACAGAATCCCTGCGTGCCTATGGTCCACAGGACCGGAAGACAACGGTCACTTAAAGGTGCCACCAGTTCCAGTCAAGCTCAAAGAGGGCGCATCATTGCCCTGGAAACCACAATAGCCCTAAAGTTAGCCCAATCTGCAGCTATTTCAAAGCATGTCAAGGCCCTCGTGTCAAATGGAGCCCTGATACCCTATACATCTCCATGCAACACACCTCTGTTCTCTAGGAAGAAGAACCAGCTACCTGTGGGAGGTGTCTCTGACCGCAAAGTACCTCACAGTGGTGGACCTTACAAACGCTTTCTTCAGTGTCCACCCTCACCCCTCCTGCTGGTACCTTTTTGCATTCATCCACGGAAAGAAATGGCTACATACCTAGACAGTTATGCCACAAGGGGCACAGAACTCTCCAAGCCAGTTTGCAAAAGCTATGGCTATCATCCTTGACACATGACAAGAGGATCATCCGGAAGTGATTCTCCTCCAGTATGTTGATGACCTTCTGCTCTGTGCAGCTGACCCCTGTTGCAGTTACCTCAGAAAGCCTGTTGTGCTATCTTTCCAACCAGGGTTGCAAAGCCTCGAAGCCCAAATTGCAGTGGTGCTCAACATCTGTTATTTTGCTTGGACAAGACACCTCACTGAAGACAAGGTGAAAGTAATCTCTGACATCCCACTGCCAAAAGGCCATAAATCCCTTCATGCCTTCCTTGGACTAATTTCCTAGTGCGGAGCAGGGATTCCAGTAGCCTCCCTACTGATGCTCTGCAATCAGACCCCTTCCAGATGTCTCCCGAAGAAATATCCAACCTTGAGGCCCTCAAGTGTGCCATCCCCGGCACTAGGGCTCTCAGACTACGACAAAACGTTCAAGCTCTTTGTATCCGAATGTCTGGGACATGCTGCAGGTGTACTCACCTAATCACACGGCATCCGCCTACGCCCCATAGGATATTATTCCTGTCGGCTGGATGTGGTAGCAAGAGGAGGCTTATCGTGTCTGCGAGCTGGCTTTGCTGACAAGCCTTGCTTGACAAAACTATGGACTTGGTCCTCGGACACTGCCTTGTTCTGCTTGCTCCCCATGACATTGCTGCCATATTCAGCCAAGATCCAGGCGAAACACTTGTCCACTACCAGACACTTAAGACTCCTGTGTTCCCTCCTACTGGACAGCATTACTCTATTACGTTGTCAAACACTGAATCCTACCACCCTTCTTCCACTTCTCGAGGGGGGGAAGGAGGAGGAGTAAGTAGAGTCTTGACTTGTCACCCCATGGCTGCTTTAAACGAATGTGGCTGGAAACCACGCATCTCCCCACCGTGAGTGACATACCCCTGCAGAATCCAGACCTAACAATTTTTGTTTGCTGATGAACGAGGCAAATACCATACAGGACACGCGGTCACCACTGAAAACACGGTTCTACAAGCTAAAGTTTTACCACCAGTGATGTCTGCACAGGAGGCAGAGCTGCAAGCACTTACTACAGCAAGTAAATGGGCAGAGGGAAAAAGAGCCAACATTCATATGGACTCAAGATATGCTTTCAGCGTTGCCCATGATCATGGTGTTATCTGGAAGGACAGAGGATTCCTGACGGCTGCAGGAACAACTGTGAAACACAGTTCAGCTATAAAAAAACTTGATGGACGCCTTGCTTCTCCCAACCCAAGTGACTATTCTGAGTAAAAGCACACAACAAACTGAACTGAAAGGAAGCTTGAGGCAATCATCTAGCCGATTCAGCTGCCAAACAGCCAGTGGTCCACGGGAAGTGGACAGCAGGGTGGTAGAAGAAGACCACCCCGTGCTTACCCTACAGACTCTCCCAGTGGACAGAGTTTATCTGAAAGAATTACCGGAAGCAGCAAGTCCGGATGAGAAGGAAAGCTGGAAACGGAGAGGAGCAACTCTCAGCGATGGACTATTCGAGTGCAACAAGAAGCCTTGTGTACCCAGGAGTATGTACCCAGCTGTGGTACAATGGGCATATGGAGCTGCGCATTTGACAAAGACTTTTATGAACTCTCTTATCAACAAGTGTAGAGCAAGAGTTACTCCACTGATCGACAACTTCTGTAAATCATGCATTATCTGCACCAAATGTAACCCAGGACGCACAGATAAGGCACAGAAGAAGCACCTGGAAAAAGCCCTATACCCCTTTCCAGAGGATACAAATTGATCATTCTCAAATGCCAAGAAGTGGCAGATTCGAATACGCCCTAGTGGAGGTGGACATGACTGCCAGGGCCACAGCTAAGAAACTACTGAGTGAGATAGTATGTAGATTTGGGGTCCCAGAGGTGATATTGAGAGATCAGGGCCCAGCCTTCACAGCAACCCTTACAAAAGAGATTTGGGCAACACTGGGGGTTCAGTGGCACTACAAACCCCACACCACCCTCAAAGTAGCGGGAAGGTAGAAAGGATGAATGAGACACTAAAAAACAGGTTATTAAAGATGGCCCAAGAGATTAACATGAGTTGGCAAGACAGTTTGCCCATTGCCCTATTCAGTGTCAGACACCCCCCCCCCCCCCCCCGGGGGAAACATGCCCTATCCCCTTATGAAATTTTGTTTGGTTCAGCCCCCAGACTTGGCTGTTACTTTTCACAACAGTTACAGTTGCAATCTGATGTGTTGACTAATTATGTAACCACATTATCACAAGAATTAACCTGAATGCATGTGTAGCAATAACTCTCGGTGGAGCTGCTGGTTTAAAGCGGGCTGTTACCGTCACCTTCGCCACCTCTATTTCACCAGAACCGGGTCTAGGGTCCCGTTGAGTTTAATACCAGACAATGTAGGCACCGGACACTTGAGTATCTTTTCCAATGCTTTAATAAACGTAAATTAAAAGAAGTAACAGGAAAGAGGTAGAAGGAGTGTTGCAGGGAAGTTCAAATACCTTTTCTTGGTGTAGTTTTGGGAATTGAGAGCTTGTAGATGGATGCACTCTCTCTTTATAATTGAATACTTGCCCGCCTGGATAGGTTTCTCTCACTAACCTAGCAGCCAGTACGCAGCACGAACAAAAGTCTCTGCCACAGACTTGATTGGAACAAAACCCATACGATCCTGTACCACAGGATGTAATGGTTTAAGATGAATAGCAAACACAGCACTAGAACCTTTAAGCCGACCCGGCAGTACTATGCGGTAGGGTTACTTTAGGATGCGTCCTCCAACGGAGTCACCAGGCCCCTCTCCAGACCAGCACTCTGCATGATCCTTCCATGACGGGTCCTCCCCTGGGATCTTCTCAGTTGTCCAGCTTCTTCCCTCTAGGACAGACAGCCCAGGACCATTCTTTTGCCGCTGTGGTAGGCCCCAGATAGGCTTCTGGGCCCATCCACACGCCGCAGCGGCGCGGGCCTCCCGGACGGAGGACAACGAGGTAGTACATACCTGTCGGCCAGGTGGGCCAGCAGGTGGAACGAAAACGAACCCTAGAACATGGTGTCTGTCCCATAAATACCCTCTCCCAGAATGCAACTCGGAGGACCACCTCCACCGAGTTATCTCCGGGACAGAGGAGCACTCATACACTTCAGCGTGTTGCCTTTCCAACACCGACCCATGGCGACAACGACACCCACAGGCACAGTGTTAAACTACATGCAACTCAGCCAAGTTGGAACAGAGGCAAATCTGACTATGTAAGAACAGATAACCCACTAAATTTACCTATAAGCAGTAGATTGAAAATCTACCAGCGCTACACATGTCCAGGTGTTTTCTTCCATTCCAGATCCTAAATTAGATACAGGAACACACCAACTACTGCCTGGAGATCCTTGAGCCAAGATATGATGGTCCATTCCAAGTTTTGCTGACCACAGCCACCTCAGGCAAGTTGGCCGGGAAGAACACCTGAATGCACGCTTACCAATGCAGGGGGGCGTGTATTCGGGTGCTGCATATCCTTTTTCTGTTTGATCTAGGGGGGAGGGGACCAGGATGTGGCCATCACAAAAAAATGATAACTTAATTACATTTTGGTATAACTCTTCAGGTATACATGTACCTTTACCTTAGATTACTGTGACATAGTACCTTGTCCGTTTGACCCTTCATGACAATGCCATTGGTACAGTGACATCCCTGCTGGTATGGATATATATATATGTGTGTATCACAGACAGTTACTGGGGACAGAGTTATGGTTCCTGGGGGGGCAGTGGGTTGGAACACAGGGCCAGACTGGGCGACCACAGAGTGCATTAGACAAGAAAGATGAAAATAGAAAGCCCCTGATAAGCAGAATAACTTTACGGAAGACAGGTACAAAACAGGGTCCAGTCCCTTGGAGATATGTATTGGATCTATGGGGATTTGACAATTAGGTCCAGATTAGAGGGAATCTGGACCGGTGAATATGCCCTTGTAACGGTCATTATGCCCCTCCATATCCTAGCAGAAGATACCCCTGATACATACACTGACCCAGCACGCAGTCAGAGGAGCAAGCGAGCAGCTCTCTCCGGAAGCTTTGACCCTCATGTGTACATAGATGCCATAGGGGTTCCAAGGGGGGTCCCTGATGAATTCAAAGCCAGGGACCAGGTAAAAGCTGGTTTTGAGTCTTTGATCCCTATAATGACTGTCAACAAGAATGTAGATTGGATTAACTACATATACTATAACCAACAAAGATTCATGAATTACAGTAAAGATACCCTCCAGGGAATTGCTGACCAGTTAGTCCCCACTTCCTACATGACATTCCAGAACCGGATGGCCTTAGACATGGTGTTAGCTGAGAAAGGAGGTGTCTGTAAAATCATAGGAAAAACAGGAACCTGTTGCACCTACATTCCTGATAATACTGGCCCAAATGATAATGTTACTCTAGCTATAAAAAAAATTAGAAGATCTGTCACTGGAGTTGAACTCAGGTATTACAGACCCATGGGATCAATATTTTAGCAGGATGAGTGGGTGGCAGAAGGTGCTCGCCCAGATAGGGGTAATGGTATTAATAATCCTGGTTCTTTTAGCCCTGATTGTATGCTGTATTCTACCTTCGTAAAGAAGTTAATGAGCAAGGCTGTAGACAACAGCACACCTACATTTCTCCACCAAGAAGAAGAGGACCCCCTTATGATGGAAAATGACAAACCCTTCACTCCTCTATGGTCACTCCCTGTCCAAAATCTCAGAATCCTATAGGGTTATAGGGATAGATAGCACCTGACTACACCTCTCCAGCTGTATCGAGGAGGGTAGTGAACAAGTTGCTGCCTAACTCTATATACAGCCTAAAAGAGTTGCTAAGGAGAATGGGCCAGGCGAAGTAGGACCTTTAGTATGAGGGACAGAAAAGAAAAAATAGCCATTTTAGGGGGGACTGTGAAGGAATGTAATGTAGATAATAATAATAATCTGAAAATGTCTATTTTCTTATGTGTATACATGTTTTTCTTCTTACTCATTATATAAATATACAGATTAGCTCTGTTTCTTTATTCTCTCAAAATGGCGGATACACCCTGCTTCCCACACATCAGAAGAATGCAGAAGTGGAGACAGAACCAGCAATAGCCAAACCTCGACATGAAGTCTCTCCATTTCTCTTGTATCTTAACCAATGAGATGTACCTATTAGACTAACATAGCAATGACGTATTTTTGTGTATAAAGCATTAGCACCGCCCTCAAATAAATTAGAAGTGTAACCAATAACCGTGCTGAGCGTGTCTCAGAGTGTGTTTACTTCTATATGCATGCATATCCACACTTTCCAATTAGAAACAGCAGCAGATAACCTTGAGCTCGATTGAAGCTCTTAACCTTAATAAGATCATAACCGACAACTGGATGATTGAAAATAAATCCTTTGTGTAAACGACATGCATTAGAAGTCTCTGCTTCTAAAGGATCGAAGTGGTGGCAGGGAGTTGTGTCATCAAGTTAGTGTTATTACCATTCACCATGTCCTTTTGGCAAGACTAATATTTACCCACTCTTTTTGAACAATTGGTGGGCCTACACCGGTAGCATCCATAACAAAGTTTTCTGGTGTACCCTTGATGCAAGATCACTTTATTGTTTATCCCACTTTGACTCTTACAGCTCTTCAGTTTTCAAGAAGTTCTTGGTCACAATCACAGAATATGTTTTTAAGCAAATATTTGACATTTAATGGGTTTCATGATCTCCAAAAATGTCAACCTTTTATGGGAGCCTGATTTCTGCTTTCCTAGCCAACCTCTTTATGGGGTGGTCTCTGTAGGAGAGGGGGTGGTCTCTGTAGGAGGGGTGGTCTCTGTACGAGAGAAAGCTACTGGTTTGGAAAGTATAGATGACCTATTGGTCATCTGATATGGGGATGACACAAATCTGCATGTGTTTTTGCAATATGATATTGATGCTCATATTGGGTTACATAAAAGGAATTTATTTAATTGCTACTTTTCAAAAGCAACTCAGTGGATGCTCATTAAAAAGTACCAGTGATGGTTGAATATCATTTTTTGGTTTTAATACAAGAACTGCATTTTTTTTCTATATTTGCAATATTGATTTACATTGATTTATGAAAAAAAATATTCTTTGCTAATTCTAGCAAAAAAAAAATATGGTAACAAAAATTCTCTTGTGTAATGTTAATTATAAATACTGATATCATGCCTGTAATAAATGGCCGGCTAGCTTGTAAACACAAATTTCCTTATGTTTCTGTGTCAGCAGTGGTTACTGAATGTTTAGTTATCAGATGTAACATACAGTAAAACAAAACTAGTAATAGGTAGCCAAGAACTACCAAAAACAACAGAGATGCAAAATATTTGGATCATCAAATAATGTATAACCCCCCCACATCTTCTGGGTATGTTCCAGGGTTTCCATTCACTTTACCATACCTGAGATCATGACAGTGAAGTCATTCTAGGGCACTTTATAATGCAATATGAAAACCACCACAGATGGTTACATTTGAATCTCTATATGCAGAAAAGTTGAGGTAGGGTCGACTGAAGGGGCGGGCCCACAACCCAAAGACATAAATCAAGTGGAAAAAACATACCCCCTTAATGGAACTTTAATGGCCCTAGTGATTGAAGAATCAATCACCATATGCGATAAAAAAGTATAATTGGAAAAAGTTATAGAAAAATATAATTTTATTTAATACATCAAATATAAAAAAAGAATATATACATGTAGACAAAATAAGTGGATGAACAACATGGAAGTCAACATGGCATAGCAATGACTATGATATGGCGGAGTCCAAGGTCCACACCCAATGCGTTTCAAAACCCCTTTTTTCTTCCGGGGTGTATTTGTAGATGGAGAGTATATATCGCTATAATGTAAATAAGTAGAATTAAAAAAATGGTACAGAGTATATATCACAGACGTACAGAACAACCAAGATCCTTATATAGTCCCGCGGCTGAATGGGCAGCCACCGCATGGCAGCGTGCTTCCGCCATAATGGGATGGCATGCATTCCACCCGTTCCCGGGAGTTCCCGGGCCCCGCGCAGGAGAGGGTGGGGTGGCGTCCGTGTCATACTCCCACCGACGCATGAATGGGCAGGACCACGGCCTGGCGACCACATGCCCACAGGCTGCATGGCAGCCAGAGGGGGAGGAGATCATGGTCGGGTACACAGCGCCCAAGATGGAAGAAAATGCCACCCTCTTCAGCCGCATTGGGTGGCTTACGTGCGCCGGGTGGGTATCATGGAAAAAAAATTGGTGAAAATGGAATGGCAACCAGGCACCGCCAGATGGAGAAAGCTGGAATGTGTAAAGACATAATTAATAAACACTATTCATGACAAAGTATGTACATATAGAGAAATTGCCATAATACAGTACACAAAATAGTTTCACAGCACATATGACACAGATGTAATATTAAGGCTAGAGTCAGCCTAGCAAATAGCAGGGACATAATCAGACAATTGGAACACTGATAGTTCACACAAATACCAATTATGGTTGCAGATGGTGTAGCCTGGCTAAAGAGGAAGAAAGTTATGGAAAAATGAAACATGAGACATCACAGAAGTAAAAGTAAACTGGCAATGAAGAAAGTAACAAAACAGAAATGATATACAGTGTATTGTAGTTGCAATCAGGGCATTGAATCAGAAATTTTTTTATAACTCATTTCTCCCAACTGCCCAAGGTGAAACCCTCTAGGAAAAGTTTGAAGTTGGTAGCTCCATTCATACCCGGGGGGGAGATGTAGCACCCAAATGATAGATCCAGCGTAAATCACATTGGAGTAGCTTCCTATTCCAGTCACCTCCCAGAGAAGGGGGGTGTTTTCTATCTAGAATAAGAAATTGAATACGAGGAAAGCTGCCATTGTGTACAGCCGTAACACACTGCCCTCACGGCAAAATGGAATTGGAGGATTTCATGCTTAAAATGTGTCTATATGCTCGTTTCCAGAATTCCTGAATCCTTTTTTCCACGTAAAAGCAACCACATTCACAGGTCAGACCGTACACAACACCTGCAATTAGTTTTGCAATTAGCATAGTGGCGATGCTTAAAAGTAGTGCCATTAGGTAGGCGTACTTGCTTTTCCATCCGCATGAATTGGCAATAGTTGCAACCACCACAGCGGAAAGTGCCAGGGTATTTGCATGGATCCTTTCTTGCTCCCCCTTTAAATTCACTATGGACCAACCGATCCCTGAGTGGTTTTGGCCTTCTATACGTAATGGTTGGTTTGTCCGAAACAAGGGGACCAATCTCAGGGTCCATGCTTAAAAGGTGCCAATATTTGCCTATAATCCTTCTGATCTGTGAATGTGGTTGCTTTTACGTGGGAAAAACGATTCAGGAATTCTGGAAACTAGCACATAGACACATTTTGAGCATGAAATCCTGCAATCCCGATTTGCTGTGGGGGCGGCATGTTAGGGCTGTACACAATGGGAGTTTTCCTTGTATTTAATTTCTTATTCTAGATATAATACACCCCCTTTCTCGGGGAGGTGACTGGAATAAGAAGCTACTCCAATGTGAATTACGCTGGATCTATCATTTGGGTGCTACATCTCCCCCGGGTATGAATGAAGCTACCAACTTCAAACCTTTCCTAGAGGTTTTCACCTTGGGCGGTTGGGAGAAATGAGTTATAAAGAAATTTCTGATTCAATCCCCTGATTGCAACTACAATACACTGTATATAATTTCTGTTTTGTTACTTTCTTCGTTGGCAGTTTACTTTTGTTTTTTTTATTGCCGACAGACCAGAATACAATACGTGCATTGGTCATATCAGTGTATACAACATTGCAAAGTCAGATTTCCAATAATACAGGTCGACACGCATTGTATAAATACAATCTAATGAGATACATATCGAGGATATTTGCATATAAAACAAGAGAAATAAAACATATCAAATACATGCGTTTTCCTTTCCTCTTCCCTGGGGCCAACTACGAAGAAGTTATAAGGTGGGTGAACCAGAAAGTCCACCTAAGTTTATAAGTGGGCTTCTTAGGGTAACTCTTTCCTAAACGCACATATGTATCAAATGGTTGATGCCCTAAACTCAGGTAGCCATCTACGGTATTTCCCATTTTAGGGCTTACGATAGCAGCAGTCTATCTCTAACCAGCTGTGTCGGGGCCACAGAAGTATTATCCATCCAGTTCTGCCAAATAAGATCAAACTTCCTAGCCACATTGCGGTGACGATATGCTAGTTGCTCTCTGAGGAGGATGGTGTTGACATTCTGTACCCATTGGGCTTTGGTAGGCGCTGCATGCAACAATTTTGAAACCATAAGATAAATACCCCTAGGGTACATCTCCTCATCTATTGGCCCCAACAAGCATACCAGCGGGGTAAAGGGGATAGGGAGCTGGGCTACCTCGGAAATTGTTTGGACAACCTCAGTCCAGTATCTCGCTATATTGGGGCATCTCCAGGTCATATGAATGAAGTCACCTGTATGGACTGTACACTTTAGACACAGAGAGGAGTCTCGTCTGCCCCATGTGAACAATTTGGCTGGGGTACGGTAGGACCTATGGAGTATAAAGGGCTGTGAGAGTTTCTGGGAGGCAGAAACCAAAATCACTGGGAGGGATTCCAATGCCATATCCCATTGGTCATGATCTATCCCCCCTATCTCTGCAGCCCATGCAGACCTACTTTTAAGTAAATAGGCATTCTGGATGGTTGACATTAGCACAGAATATATGTTAGAGATCAATCCCCTGCGGGAAATGGCCTGGGCGAGATCTTGTATCATTGGGGAAGATATGGACGGAAAATAAAGCATCCCTCTCTGTCCACCTGCTGCTCAAGACAAACAAAGGGCACATCATGGGATATTAGTACATTGACTCCCCTAGAAAATGAGGAGTGAGTAGCGTGTATTTGTGTTTGAAATTTGCGGGATCGCAGCAGGTGCACAGTGTCCGGCCGTAAGTGCATCTCCTGGAGGCACACTGTGGGGGTTATTTACTAAAGGCAAATTCACTTTGCACTACAAGTACAAACTGCAAGTGCAAAGTGCACTTGAAATTGCACTGAAAAAAAACAGCACTAAAAAACAGCACTAAAAAACAGCATTTTAGCTTGCACATGATTGGATAATAAAATCAGCAGAGCTTCCCCTCATTTCAGATCTACCCCTCATGAATATATATACAGTATCTCACAAAAGTGAGTACACCCCTCACATTTTTGTAAATATTTTATTCTATCTTTTCATGTGACAACACTACATTGTTACAATGTAAAGTAGTGAGTGTACAGCTTGTATAACAGTGTAAATTTGCTGTCCCCTCAAAATAATTCAACACACAGCCTTTATTGTCTAAACCGCTGGCAACAAAAGTGAGTACACCCTAAGTGAAAATGTCCAAATTGGGCGCAAAGTGTCAATATTTTGTGTGGCTACCATTATTTTCCAGCACTACCTTAAACCTCTTGGGCATGGAGTTCACCAGAGCTTCGCATGTTGCCACTGGAGTGCTTTCACTCCTCCATGATGATATCACAGAGCTGGTGGATGTTAGAGACCATCCACCTTCCATTTGAGGATGCCCCACAGATGCTCAATAGGGTTTAGGTCTGGAAACATGCATGCCCAGTCCATCGCCTTTACCCTCAGCTTCTTTAGCAAGGCAGTGGTCGTCTTGGAGGTGTGTTTATGGTCGTTATCATGTTAGAACACTACCCTGCAGCCCAGTCTCCAAAGGGAGGGGATCATGCTCTGCTTCAGTATGTCACAGTACACGTTGGCATTCATGGTTCCCTCAGTGAACTGTAGCTCCCCAGTGCCGGCAGCACTCATGCAGCCCCAGACCATGACACTCCCACCACCATGCTTGACTGTAGGCAAGACACACTTGTCTTTGTACTCCTCACCTGGTTGCTGCCACACAAGCTTGACACAATCTGAACCAAATAATTTTTGCTTGGTCTCATCAGACCACAGGACATGGTTCCAGTAATCCATGTCCTTGTCTGCTTGTCTTGTCTTGTGGGCTTTCTTGTTCATCATTTTTAGAAGAGGCTTCCTTCTGGGATGACAACCATGCAGACCAATTTGATGCAGTTTACGGCGTATGGTCTGAGCACTGACAGGCTGACCCCACACCCCCTCAACCTCTGCAGCAATGCTGGCAGCACTCATATGTCTATTTCCCAAAGACAACCTCTGGATATGACGCTGAGCAAGTGCACTCAACTCCTTTGGTCGACTATGGAGAGGTCTGTTCTGAGTGGAACCTGTCCTGTTAAACCGCTGTATGGTCTTGGCCACCGTGCTGCAGCTCAGTTTCAGGGTCTTGGCAATCTTCTTATAGCCTAGGCCATCTTTATGTAGAGCAACAATTCTTTTTTTTCAGATCCTAAGAGAGTTCTTCGCCATGAGGTGCCATGTTGAGCTTCCAGTGACCAGTATGAGAGAGTGAGAGCAATAACACCCAATTTAACATATATGCCCCCCCTTCACACCTGAGACCTTGTAACACTAACGAGTCACATGACACCGGGGAGGGAAAATTGCTAT
Organism: Lithobates clamitans; assembly: GCA_037952925.1. Taxonomy (NCBI): domain Eukaryota; kingdom Metazoa; phylum Chordata; class Amphibia; order Anura; family Ranidae; genus Lithobates; species Lithobates clamitans. The sequence continues at coordinate 4,476,946 of JBBGZY010000659.1, read as the reverse complement.
TGGGCCCAATTTGGACATTTTCACTTAGGAGTGTACTTACTTTTGTTGCCAGCGGTTTAGGCATTAATAGCTATGTGTTGAGTTGTTTTGAAGGGACAGCAAATTTACACTGTTATACAAGCTGTACACTCACTACTTTAAATTGTAGCAAAATGTAATTTCTTCAGTGTTGTCAAATGAAATGATATAATAAAATATTTACAAAAATGTGAGGGGTGTACTCACTTTTGTGAGATACTCTATATATACACATATTTACACTTATTCCCACACTTATACAGTCTGCTGTATTTATTTATCTACAGTTCCAAATACATTATATACTTCCTCTGATTTTTTAAACAATCTCTTCTTTTGCATGGATCAGAAACCGGGCATAATACATTCCCTCTGCCATATCCCCCCCCCTTATTGGGGGTGTCCCGTTACCTGGTCTCGCTGGGTTTTGTTGTGATCTTACGGGTGCGGTAATCGGTTTTGGTTTCAGTGACCTCTGGATGGACTTTGCTGAGTGCTTTTATGGTTTCTGTGGCTGATATTTTGGTTCTACAAACCATTGTCAACATGTACAGTAAGTCTGTAAGATAAACAATGGTTCTTCTATACGTCTATGTGATATATACCATTTTTTAAATTCTACTTTTACATTATAGCGATATATACTCTCCATCTACAAAATACACTCCGAAAGAAAGAAGGGATTTTGAAACAGTGTTGGGTGTTGCCCTAGGACTCCGCCATGTTACTTGATCACGGCAGTCCGGGACCTATGAGTTTAACATAGTCATTGCTTTGCCATGTTGACTTCCATGTTGTTCAGCCACTTATTTTATCTAAATGTATACATTCTTTTTTTATATTTGATGTATTAAATAAAATTATATTTTTCTATAACTTTTTCCAATTATACTTTGTTTATTGCATATGGTGATTGATTCTTCCATTACAGTCCCGTTAAGGGGGAATATTTTTTTCAAATTTGAATCTCTGAGCAGTGCATATCTTTATATCATTTGTAGCATATCATTTTTGTATCGTATCTTTTTTAGTTTATAAAGATTAAAGGTGATGATGATTTGATGGTCCTCTTCTCTCTATATACTGCCCGAGCTGCTTCTTTGGCCTCTATTATCACATGCAAAGATCCAATTGTTTGTCTGGGGTCTGATACATCTATTACTGAAATAAAGACAAAATACATGTTTCAATAAAAACCAGCAAGTACTTTACTGGGAAAAAGCACTTTTACACCATCTGAAAACCTGACATAATCTCAATATGTATTTAAACATGTTTTATTCTGGGTAGGGTGAGTTTGCCAGATATTAAGATTTTTGGGTTCCCTGTAAAATCCTTTTTTTTTGAGTACGCCACAGGACATAGGGGATTTTACAGTCACCAAAAAGCCAACCTTGTGTGTAAGTAGTGAACATGGAATCTCTTGGAGAAGTTCAAAAGGAGAACACTTGAAATCAGGGAAGATCAAATTAGGATCTCATTGAAACATGGGGGCCATACATGTGACACCCTTCACAAAGGCTACAACTAAGGATTGAGACATCATAAGTCTCTGAAATAGCACAGCCAAAGCTGAGATCTGTCCCTTAATGGTACTCAAAGCCAAAGACATCTCCATACCAAAACTGAGAAAAGCCAAAATGTGCCCCATATACTGTCGTGGAAGAAACTTACAAGTCTCATACCAGGTTTAATAAGACATCCGAGCATGATGGTATACTTCTTGAAGGTTGACTTTCAACCAGCAACCAAGAAGAAGGAAGGGGGATCAAACCCTGCAACAGCAAATTTGGCTGATCTGGAAGAGCCTGCAACTCGTGTGCCAAGAGATTTACGGTGTTGGCATACCATGTCCTTCTTGGACAAGCTGATGCAATAAGTATTTCAGAATGCCTTCCACCTTAAACATGCGCAACAGCAGTGGTAGAAGCTGAAGTGGAGGGAAGGCATAGATTAAGTAAAATTGATCCACAAGAAGTCACCAGGGCATCTCCAGCAAATGCCAGAGAAACCCTGGTTCAGTTTTATGTTGAGTTTGCAAGCCAAGAGATCTACATCTGGCATCCCCCCTGCAGACAAATCTCTGTTAACACCCTTGGTATCAACCACTGTTAGCTGAGAAAAATCAATTGACAAATTTCCATTCTGGGAAAGTGCACAGCGAAAAGGGCCAGAACGTTAAGTTCCGCCCAAGGCAAGAGCAGGCCCCTTCTTCCTGAGCAGCACAGCTTCTTCTCCCTTCATGATGCTTGGAATTGTCCAACTGCATCCTGACAAGGAGACCCTTAAGGAACACAGACCAGTGTAGGAGAGCCAGCTGAATCGCTGAAAGTTCTAGTATGTCGATCAACAACTTCCGCTCCTCCGACAGCCATATTGATGTTGACATATCATCAAGACCTTCCAATTCATCAGAAGGAAGGATTTCACTGTGTCAGCATCTGCATGGATAGCCACTATTCCAGAGCCTGGTCTTGGCCGGTCCTAGGAGACTCCTGACATGTGTCCTTTAATAACAGGATATTGAGCTGCAGAGCTCTGGAGTGGACCTGTGCATAGGGAACTTCATCAAAGGTGCCTACCATTTTCTCCAGCATTGGCATAGGTCTAAATCTAGGGACTTTTCAATTACTTCTTGTATCCCTCTTGGAATTTAGGAGACAGGCATTTCTCCAGTGGGAGCAGTATCTTCACCTAAGTAGATCCTCTACCGCAGGGGTAGGCAACCTTAAATAGGTGGAGATCTACCTGCACAACAAAGAAGAAGTCAAAGAGCACTGGGCACAGTGTCGCCTCCTCACACCTGATTTAAACGTCTAATTGCCGTACTACTGTGTCACAATCTCGTGCATTGCATGGCAATCATGAGTTTAAATCAAGTGGTGAGGAGGCAGCATATTGCCTTCTCACCACCTGTCAAACACACTGCTGCACTTGTGAATGAGCCCCTAGTTGCATGGGGGAAGAGGATTAGTGCTAAGAGGGGGGATTTGGTAGGGTTTGTGCTAAAAGAGGTGATATTCTTTTTTCTGCTACAGATTGTCTCTACGACAAAATCTCTTACTTGTCCTGCCCCTACTTGTCCACTTCTGTCTACAACAGTTCACTGTCATCCACCCTGGATACCTTCGCCCCCCTCACTACGCACAGAATCAGGCCCCGACCGCTACAACCCTGACAGACAATACCAGAAGCCTCAAAAAACATACCTTGGATCTCTACTATTCTCAATCTACACGTCCTCCCTGGGTCAGCTGATAGCCTCCCATGGCTTCCACTACCATTTATATGCTGATGACACCCAAATCTCTCTGCCCCTCAGGTCACCCCATCAATCTCCTCATACATCACTGATTTACTAACAGACATATCAGCCTGGATGTCAAACCACTTCCTCAAACTGAATCTGTCTAAAACTGAGCTCCTAATATTTCCTCCCCCACGTGCCCCTTCCCCTGACTTCTCTGTCAAGATCAATGGCACATCTATCAGTCCGTCCCCACATGCCAGGGTGCGTTGGGTAACCTTAGACTCTGAACTGTCATTTCAGGCCCACATACAATCCCCGTCCAAATCATGCCACCTTAGCCTCCGCAACATTTCCAGAATACGCCCCTTTTTAACTAATGACGCCACCAAGCTTCTAATTCACTCCTTGGTTATCTCTCGCCTTGACTACTGCAACTCCCTCCTCATTGGGTTACCTTTACATAGACTATCTCCCCTTCCGTCCATAATGTCCATAATTAATGCTGCTGCAAGACTCATCCACCTTACCAACCATTCAGTTTCCTCCACCCCTCTCTGCCAATCCCCCCACTGGCTTCCACTCACCCAACTAATAAAATTTAAAGTACTAACAATAATTTACAAAGCCATCCATAACTCTGCCCCCAGCTACATCACTAACCTAGTCCCAAAATACCAACCAAGCCACTCTCTGCGGTCCTCCCAAGACCTCCTGCTCTCTAGCTCCCTTGTCACTTCCTCTCATGCTCACCTACAGGATTTCTCCAGAGCTTATCCAATCCTTTGGAACTCCCTACAACAATCTGTCCGACTGTCCCCTAATCTATCCTTCTTTAGACGATCCCTGAAAACCCTTCTCTTTAAAGAAGTCTTTCCTTCTTCTAACTAACACTGTTTTACTTCCTCCATCAGCTCATCCCCCACAGCTATTGCCTTTTGTATCAATTGACCCTTTCTTTTTGGATTGTAAGCTCTAATGAGCAGGGCCCTCTGATTCCTCTTGTACCAAATTGTAATGTAACTGTAATGTCTGCCTTTATTTTGTTAAGCACTGCGCAAACTGTGGGCGCTATATAAAACCTGTAAAATAATAATAATAATAATATGGTAGAGGGGGGAGGGAATTTGTGCTAGGAGGGAAATTATTTTTTTTTTGGGGGGGGGGGATTCATGCTAGTAGGAATGATTGGGGGTATTTATGCTATGAGAGGACATTTTGGGGGGTATTTGTGCTAGAAGGGGGTGATGGGGGGAGAATTTGTGTTGGGAGGGGGGATTTAGAGTGGGGGAGAGGATGTGCGCTTGAAGGGGAAATTTGAGGGGTAGAGCGTTTGTGTTAGGAAGGGTGGGGATTTGTGCTGGGAGGATTTGAGATTGGAGGGGGGATGTGGGGGCCAAGATTTGTGCTGGCAGGGGGAATTTCAGCAGGGGGCAGATTTGTACCAGGAAGAGGGCGAATTGATGGTTTGGGGGTAAGCGGATTAGTCCTCATTTTTTTTGGGGGGGGGGAATTTTTGCTGACAACTAATCACATAGTGTTTATACATCTTGGGGGGGGGGGGGCAACTTTCCTGGGTTAGCTGCACTTTCCCATAGATTTCTATTATACCCTGAAGGTGTAATGCACTTTCTAAAATCATAACAAGACTCCTGCATTCAGAAAGTCCATCAAACCCGCAAGACATAATTGAAGTCTATGACTAAGTGCAGCAAACCCGCAGGAAAGCTGCAGGTACACTGCACTGCACCCTCGATGTGAGTAAACCGCAGCACATCAGTGTGAAAGCAGACCTGTACTGTTATGCCCAGTGTATTGCTTCACAATAACCTGAAGATCTCTTCTTTCCTGCTGCTGGCACCACTCTGGAGACCGCTGGCTGGAATAAGAGGTGGAGTACAGTTGGTATCACTCTACATGGGACAGGAGCCAGCACTACAGAGGAGGCTCTTGCTCCCTATTACAGCTCAAACTTTACAAGTAGTCCCTCTGCATCGCACTCTGTTTGATGCTCTGGAATGGCAGGTCAGCAAGCCCAGACAGTGCTCTACCAGTCACCTGTCTGAGATCTACTGGTTGCTGACCCCTGCTCTACAGGACTTTTACTGTCTGCTGGACATTTGACATCAGTTTCTGAGTCTATTGCATCCTTAGAAGCAGGTTGTCCAGAGACCCAGGGTCTTCATCAACACATGAAATATAGTCAACACCTTGTGAACACCCTAGGGACTGTGGGTAGGCTGAAGGTTAACAACACAGATTAATGATGGTTATAATCTACTTTGAATTGCATAAACTATTGGAAAGGTTGGAAAATCATGATGTGCAAGTTGGCATCCTTGATATCCACTGACACTAGGAAGTCCCCTTGATGTAGTAAAGCAATCACCATCCACATGAATTTTTGTATTTTCAGGAACTTGATGGGACCCTTAATGTCCAGAATAGGCCAAACGCCCCTGTTTGGCTTGGGAACCATTAACGGTTTGGAATTAAAGCCATGAGACCTCTCATCAGCCTGCACAGCTGCAATGATCTCTTAAAACAGCAGTAAACCAGTAAAGCTAAGTAAATCGCTTATTTTGTGGATCTGAAGTTATCCTTGAGTTCATAAAGTGTGGAGGGGAAAGCAGCTGAACTCTAGCTTGTAGCCTCTGGATACCAGAGCCAGTTGTCTGGGACTTTTTGAGTCCAAGAGGCTGAGAAGGCCAATGGATGCTGACCCCCCCCCCCCCCCCACACACACACACACCTTCACTGTGAGGAGAATTTGCCTTAGGGGACTTACGGGCTCAGTTCCTCTCATGGAGCTTGGATGTAGGCTTTTGCTTAGAGTCTGGGGCTGGTAGCTTACAAAAAGGAACTCTTCTTGGATTCTAAAGGCATCACTGTTTTTTGACCAGTTGCCTTTTTCTCTAGGGGTAAGAGAGCACACTTTTACCCAGTGTTATCTATGGGATGTAAGCACCCAAGAATTGTCCAAATAAGCATTCACCCTCAAAAGGCAGCCTCTAAATTTGGTTCTTGCCATGGCCCAAAACCAGTGACTTTAAGGGAAGAAAATTCCAATAGAGGTAATTTTTTTTTTAATTCCAGCTCCCCTATGCACCATAGCATAGCATTTATGTACTTTTTTTGCAAAGATATAAAAGCTTTCCATAAAATCTACAGACACTTACCTTACTGTCCTTCATCCATGATGCCAAACGTATCTATTCCTTCTGTCTTACGTCCTTACAGACTGTAGGTTATGCCACAGGAAGGAGTTGATCAGCTGACTTCATTAATACACACCCTGCATCATCCATCCACCCATTCCCAGCTGCACATTTTTAAATGAAAAATGCAATCAATCAGTGATCACCCTTCTCACTAAATACACAATATACAATCAGATTGCATATTGTATGGCCATCTTTATACAAGTTTATACATAGAAGGGAGTGGACAGATACACTCAGCTGTCAAGCCCCATTCACATCTCTGCATAGCAGGAACTCGCATTCCCACATGCGTTTTTTCCTTTTTTTAGCGAGGGGGTGGAGGCGTTACACGCAGAAATGCCCTAAAGAAGCTTCAGAACATTTAAAAAACGTGCACCTGGGAGTGCATGGGCGGATAATGCAGGGTGTGTGCTAATGAAATCAGCTGGTGAACTCCTTCCTGTGTCATAACCTACAGTCTGTAAGGACGTAAGACAGAAGCAATAGATACAATTGGAATTATGGGTGGAGGACAGTAAGGTATGTGTCTGTAGATTTTATGGAAAGCTTTGATATTTTTGCAAAAAAGTACATGAATGTTATATTGGTACATAGGGGAGCTGGAATTTAGAAAAAAAAAAAAAGATGAACTTAGCCACTTAGCCTTTAAGGTCAGTGAGTACCACATTCATCAGGAAGCCCACTGTGGACTTCTGTCTCTGAGACAGCCCAGAACCCTGATATTCCTCCTGGGAGAACTGATCTACAAAGGATTTCTAATACTCAACAACTTTGACTTCTTCCTCCTTTTGACACCTCATCCTCCTTCAAAAGTAGAGGGGAAGAAGAGTGCTCATGTTTGCATCCTAGGCGTTTCAACCCAGTAAGAACCCTAAAAGCTGACCATGCAGTCCAGATATGGCTGCAGAAAATTCCTCCCTTGAAATAAAGGTAGTTGATGACTGTGCCCCTGAAACATTGGAGATACCAGATAAGGGCAGGGTTTTAGAGCTAATCTTACCCTTCGGGTAGGCACTGCAAAGGGGCCTCCCTATCTGATATTGGTATTTAAGAGCCAATCCAGTTGTCCTTCCCTGACCACTCTGCCAGCATGAGGCCATGGCTTGTTCATGCGTAGATGCTCGTGCCAAACCGGACTGCCCCTTTAACACACCACTACTGCAATATGACACCCACTAGGGAAAAACTGCTACAAGCTCCACACTTAAAGCCTCAGGGTGGGCATGTCCCACAGGGCCTTCGAGGACTTGACTCCTCTCTGGGGGATCATTGGCTTGGACCTGTAGAGCACCCTGCTAGGGAGGTCACTATGTACGCTGTATACTGGAAGTCATTGCCCACAGGATCCAGTGATGATCGACAGACACTATAGGCCATCTCCACTCTTTCATGTGGGCTCTGGGTAAAGTGCTTCTTGGCCTGCTGGTCATAGCAACCAATCTAGATAGAGTCCACCTCTGCCCCATTAGCAGTGTAAGAAAGCAAGAAGTTGTAGGCAAAAAAACCTACAGGGAGGCATCTGCCACCTTTAGACACTAGCTCAAAACTAAGGCTTAGCTGAGCTGGGAGGGGTTATGCCTGCCTTTTTTTGGCCAGTGTTCATTCACCTGAAAGTGGCAGCAAAACCCAAGTAGTCATGTACTGTATATAAAGGTCACTGTGTCTTGTGATGTACAAGGAGGAAAAGGAAATTATAGATGATTATGCTCTCCACCAAGTTATCTAAAAATAATCATACATTTGCTGAAATAGATTTTTACTCACTCTGCAAAGTTTCTTCTGCAGGGTCTACAGATCTTCGTAAAAGATGCCGCAGGTCCAAATAAGCATACCCAACATCACAACAATCGTCATCTTCTTCATTCACTGGATCGCTTACTACTGTAAATTTTAACCTTTGTTGTGCCCATGAGGGAAGACAAATAAAAGGTAAATGTCAGTGTCTCAAATCGGTTTTACAGTTAAGATAATCTGTGGCCCACTTCCTATATGTGCCGTAACACATTGATTTTGGTGCCACAACACTTGTTTCACATGTGGGTGGGTCTCCCCACTCCTACTTGGGCTGTAACATTTTCTGGTGCATGATCTCCTCTACATTTCCTGCTAAACTGAGCTACTGCTGGCTTCCCAGAGGCCTACCCAGTGGCATTGTTACAGACAGCTTTTAACCCCCTGCTGCTCTGTAGTAGTCTGTGATTAACACCTTGCTGTTAATGTCTCACTGTGTAAAGTTGGTGTAGCAGTCTATGGTTATCTAGTCACAGACAGCTGTTAAGCCCTCTTGCTATTCAGAGGTCTGTGAATAATCATTGTTGGTAATGTCAGTCCCACTATGTACTGTGGTGCAGTGGCCTAGTCACAGACCTAGTCACATTAACCCCTCCCATTCTGCAGTGCTCTTGTTGGTAATATCTCACATGTGTGCTGTTTGTACTGCAACCTATTATGAACTTGTCACACATGGCCATTAACCTCTCCTGCTCTGCAGAAGGTCCATGAGTAACTCTTGTAGGTGGTGTCTCGCTGGATACTCTTGGCACAGTGACCTACTGGTGACCTTGTCATGCAGGGCCATTAACCCCTCTTGCTCTGCACCCTGTTGGTAATGTCACACTTTATGCTGTTTGTACAGCAGCTATGGTGACGCAGTGTCAAATAGACGCAAGTGTAGCAGCTCTGCGGACTCTCCCAGCTATTGATACTACCTCTATTTTGGCTGCATCTAATTATGCTAATGCTAATTATGACTGCAAGAAGCAGTTCCCCCACCCATCCCCACCTTCCCAGAGTCCATCTTTGTTTTTTCTATCAACTTCTGCTTAGACAGTAAGTCTAAGTGTACGTTATCCTTCAGATGGGTTGGTGCATGTGGAGGTTCAGGCTGTGGGCATGGCTTTGCATCGGATGCTTTAGGCCAACCTAAAGTCCTCAGAAGCCCTCACCCCATGTTTAATTTCAGGACTTTCAGATTGTATTTGAGAACGTAATATATGGAAGATGATCTAAGGACACCATAGGGAGCGATGTTCAACCTTGCTACTTTTAGGAGTCAACATCAAATGGTGAGCTGCCGTCTAAATGGTTGTGGCACTGATGGGTTTTAAAGTTCCTGTTCAATTAATGCTGGAATCTCAAGCACTTTATACATGCACACTTACTTTTTAAACATTGCATTACAGGCAGTAGCCTAATATTCTCTTCTAAAAGTTACAGTATACATTTTACCTTTGGTGTTTGATATCAAGAATAGACATTCTAAAACAGCCAGGGCTGGTAATTGGGGGGATTGGAGTGGCAGCAGGTGCACTAGTCAGAGAAAGGTTAGAGTGATGGCAGGTGCAGTAATTAGCCTGAAGGGTAATAGTAGTCAGGTGTGGTGGTAAACGCAGGGAAGCATGCAAGTAAAATGGAAGTGGAGGTGTGTCTGGGGTGGTGTTGAAATGGGAGGGGTGTTCAGACATGATGGTGAGAGCACAGGGGTAGCTGATGCAAAGGTGAGAGTGAAGGGGGAGCAAGCACAGGCAATAAGGTGAGTGCAGGAGGGGGGGGGGGTTCAGTGCCATGGGGAAGGTACAGTGTAGACATTGGGGTTGTAATGCGGGTATGTAAAGGCATGGTGGTCAGACTAGTGGAGGGGGGCATGAGAACAGGGGCAGTGGGCATGCGGGTACAGGTCAAGCCCTGTGGTCAGAGTGTTAAATGGTGCAGGCTTAGTGTTGTGTGTAGGAGACAGTGGGTGATGCAGGTGTGATTCTAAGAACATGAGAAAAAATTGGAGTCAAGCACCATTGTTGGGTGGGCAGAGGTGCAGACTTTGTCAAAATGGGAGTGGAAGTCATCCAGGCAAGGTGGTAAGGACAAAAGGGGTGTTGTAACAGATGTGAGGCTGGAGAGGGTAGAGGAGTGGTGCATAATGATGTTCTGGTAGTAGCAGGAGGAGAGGGGGTTGCTTACTGGCAGGATGGTGAGTATGGGGGATTCTGGTGGCAGGATGGCGAAAGAAAGGGCTGTTGCCATCGTGCCTGTAAGCTAGGAAGCAGGGATGCTGGTAGGAAGTAGCTGCACTTCATGTTAGTGGCTGTTAGACTCCTAGAACTCTTTTGCATGGCTGAGTGCCACAATGGCTTTCTCCTGTGCAGTATGAAAAAGTAGCAGACAATATAGTGGTGAGAATACAAACTTGCTTGGTAGTAAGCTGCTTTACCATGGTTCTCCCACATGCGTGTTTTTTTCCCCTTATTTTAATGGCTATTTTTTGTATTGCACATATGCTGTCTTGACATTCATGTTGGAAAATACAGCGGTGAAAACCTGGGCAGTATCTACTGACCTTTCTCATCCATACCACACATGCGTGGGATTTGGCTGCCATGTTTCTGGAGACAAGATCCCTTACATTTGCAGCACTGGCAGTACAGGCTGGGCATTACTGGCATATTGCTGGTGGCCTTTTTAGGAGTGCTGGAGTAAAGCTCCATTGCATCCCAATGTTTAAATTAATATACACATGTGTGAGCATGTGATTTCTACTGCACAGGCATGGAGATATGGCTTACAGCTCAAAGATAAATGGCATCCTTGCATGCGCAGGACAAAGTCTGCCGGGAATGTAGGCGTCATTCTGTGCGACAAAGCTGCCATATTGATAGACGGAACCCTGACTTCCATCTTGCTGGGGAAACTTAATCTTTAAAGATAACCCTTTGTAAATAAAATGTTTTAATTTAAAAATATATATATATTTGTTACCAACTAACCTACTGCTTGTACTATATTTTATTTTGAATATGCATTCTGAACTAAGGGAGAAATACATATGAAATTTTGCTTCTTGTATTCTTGAGAGAGTAGAACTAAACCCTCTCAATTAACAGTACAATTTTATGCTGTTAGCATTAATAAATACTGTAGATAGGAAGGTATATTATATTTACTTGTTTTATACTTTTTTTTACATTTCTTCAGTTTCATCTTGGTTTTTGGCCTAGGCCAAAATTATGTCATGCATCCCAGGAGTCTTCATGGGCATTTTTTCTTTCATCGGCGGGTTGGGGGGTTTTTCAAGGTGATTTCTCAACAAAATAAAGCTTAGAGACACGGGCGCATGGGTGAGTTTGCTTTGAATATTAAAAATGAACTAAATCGATTTTTCAGTTTGTGGTGCTCAGATACAGTTTACTTCTGCTTTAATATTGCTATAAGATACATAATGTGCATACATTAGTTGTATTTAAAAATATGTTTAATGATTTTTTTAAGATGATAAAACTGCATTATTTTGTTCTTTAATATATCTACCTAGAGATCACCTTTAACCACTTGCCCTCTGGAAGATTTACCCCCTTTCACGACCAGGCCATTTTTTGCGATACGGCACTACCGTACTTTAACTGACAATTGCGCGGACGTGCGACACTGTATCCAAACAAAATGTATGTCCTTTGTTTCCCACAAATAGAGGTTTCTTTTGGTGGTATTCATTCACCACTGTTTTTTTGCAGTATAAACAAAAGAAGACCAACAATTTTGAAAGAAAAAACCAAAACTTTTTTTGTATTTTCTGCAACAAACTCATCCAATAATAATAAAAAAAAAAAAAATGAAAGAATCTGATTTCTTTATGAATTTTAGACCAATATGTATTCTGCTACATATTTTTGGTCGAAAAATCCCAATAAGCGTATATTTATTGGTTTGTGCAAAAAGTTATAGCGTCTACAATCTATGGGATATTTTTATTTATTTTTTTGTATTAGTAATAATGGCAATCAGCGACTTATAGCGGGACTGTGATACGGCAGCGGACATTCGGGACACTTTTGACACTTTTTGGGGACCAGTGATACTAATACAGTGATCAGTGCTAAAAATACGCACTGTCACTGTACTAATGACAGTAGCTGCCTAACCAGTGTTTGTGTACTGTGTGGGAGGTGCTTTTACTAGGGGAAGGCATTTATCAATGTTCCTGCTTAGCAGGAACACAGGATCAATGGCTTCATTACTGACAGAGCGGCGATCTGCCTTGTTTACATAGGCAGATTGCCGTTCTGGCTCTCTGCCTAATGATCGGTGGGTGCAGGCTGACATCGAGTCCACGGTACCTGCAAATCAGCTCCCGCTGTGTCTAATCAAAGCGGGAGTGGGTCGCCGGCAGCGCGCATGTACGCCCCAGACCCGGAAGTGTCCATCACCTACTAGGTAGGTGATCCGGCGCAGAGCAGCCTCCCTGCCACATGTGCAGTGGGCAGTCGTAAAGTGGTTAAAGTGTATGTTACCCAAACATTTCACAATTCTGATATGTGTCTGTGTTACCATGGACTTGCTTTCCTAATTAAAACTGTGACAGGGCATGGAAACACCTCCACCTCAATGTGGTCAATTTGCTTCCTTGCATTCTCCTTGGTAGTGCAGCCAGCCTGTACTCCAGTGGTCAGACTTGTGCTGACACGTCCCCCTGCTCTGGGAAGATCAGTATATTACTGTTTCTGACAAGCCCCCCCCCATTCTGGTCCCTGTGTAGTTCTGTCCTTGCATTCTGCCTGTGGTCTGTTCAAACTGCTTTTGCCAGCCCCCCAGCATCATCACAAGAAGTCCTCTCCCCCCTCTCCTTAAAGTGGTTGTATACCCCGCTTGCATATTTTTACCTACAGGTAAGCCTATAATAAGGCTTACCTGTAGGTAAAATGAATATCTCCTAAACTTGTATGGTTTAGGAGATATTTACCTTGCATGCAGCCGCTGATGTCAGCGGCACATGTGCTCTGAAGGTCCGCGGGATGCTGCTGGACCTTGCCAGAAAGCGGTCTCCTGCGCGCATGCGCAGGAGTGACGTCTTTGCAACTTCGGCCACTAGTATACCGTGCATACTAGCTCATTATGCCTTTGGTTTGTTTTTTTTTGTTTTTTAGGGCATACAATTGCAACCCTTATGCAGCTGAGGACAGATGTTATGTGATCACTTGTATAAAAAAAGAAAGGTATTTATAATGTTTTCTTGCCTATATACACAGTTTGCCTTGCATTTCTGTTTTAAACTGAATAGGTTGTCTTACATGGTAAGGGTTCACATATACTTTAAATCTAAAAACAAGTTAATTACTTACAGAACTTTATATATAACAGAAGAAAGTAGATTTCATTAGAAATTTTTAAATTCTGACTTTGACAAAAACTGAAATTAGATTTTTGCTATTTCTAATTGCGTTTAATTAAACAAACCTGAGGTATTTAATCCAGTGATGTTTTCTATAATCTCCAGATCCAGTAACACACACCAAGTAAAGTGAACATTTAAACAGATTATATAGTGTTTGCTTTAACTTTCAAAATAAATATTAAAAAATTATAGAAAATTTTAACTATACAATATCATCAAGGTAAAACAAGGCACTTCAGCATAGCAAAGTTTCTTTTGAAGGTCCACTGGGGGCACAAGACCTCTGGGGCATTGCCCAGCTTTAGAACTTTGAACAGTGGTGGCTGGCGCTCAAAATTTTTTGGGGGGGCGCAAGCAAACTGAAAAATTAAACTGTTAGTAATGTAGGACTGTAAATGGCCATTTATCAGGTGATTATGTATCATTACTGCTAGATAAAACTGTGCCCATCATATGCAGCCTCACTGTGCCCATCAAATGCAGCCTCACTGTGCTGGTCACGGTAGGCCAATAACATCCACATTTCAAGTTAAAGAAAATAAAAACACTTAACCTAAGGTGTCCTAATCAGAGCCCCTTTTTACATCAGATGTCCCAATCAGAGCCACCTTTACAGCAGGTTTCCCCATCAGCATCCCTCTATACATGAGGTGTCCTCATCAGAGTCCCCCTATACATCAAGTGTCTCAATCAGAGTCCCACTTTACATTAGATGTCACCATCAGAGTCCCCCTTTAGATTAGATGTCACCATCAGAGTCCTCCTTTACATTACATGCCACCATCAGAGCCTCCCTTTACATTTGATGTCACCATCATACCAGAGTCCTCCTTAACTTCAGATGTCACCATCAGAGCACTCCTTTACATTAGATGTCTCCATCAGAGTCCTCCTTTACATTAGATGTCATCATCAGAGTCTCCCTTTAGATTAGATGTCACCATCAGAGTCCTCCTTTACATTAGATGCCACCATCAGAGCCTCCCTTTACATTTGATGTCACCATCATACCAGAATCCTCCTTTACATCAGATGTCACCATCAGAGCTCTCCTTTACATTAGATGTCTCCATCAGAGTCCTCCTTTACATTAGATGTCATCATCAGAGTCCTCCTTTACATTAGATGTCACCATCAAAGTCCTTTACATTGGATGTCACCATCAGATCAGAGTCCTCCTTTACATTAGATGCCACCATCAGATCAGAGTCCTCCTTTACATTAGATGTCATAATCAGAGCCCCCCTTTACATTAGATGTCACCATCAAAGTCCTTTACATTGGATGTCACCATCAGATCAGAGTCCTCCTTTACATTAGATGCCACCATCAGATCAGAGTCCTCCTTTACATTAGATGCCACCATCAGATCAGAGTCCTCCTTTACATTAGATGTCATCATCAGAGCCCCCCTTTACATTAGATGTCACCATCAAAGTCCTTTACATTGGATGTCACCATCAGATCAGAGTCCTCCTTTACATTAGATGCCACCATCAGATCAGAGCCCCCCTTTACATTAGATGTCACCATCAAAGTCCTTTACATTGGATGTCACCATCAGATCAGAGTCCTCCTTTACATTAGATGCCACCATCAGATCAGAGTCCTCCTTTACATTAGATGTCACCATCAGAGTCCCCCTTTACATTAGATGTCACCATCAAAGTCCTTTACATTGGATGTCACCATCAGATCAGAGTGCTCCTTTACATTAGATGCCACCATCAGATCAGAGTCCTCCTTTACATTAGATGTCATCATCAGAGCCCCCCTTTACATTAGATGTCACCATCAAAGTCCTTTACATTGGATGTCACCATCAGATCAGAGTCCTCCTTTACATTAGATGCCACCATCAGATCAGAGTCCTCCTTTACATTAGATGTCATCATCAGAGCCCCCCTTTACATTAGATGTCACCATCAGATCTGAGCCCTCCTTTACATTAGATGTCACCATCAGAGCCCCCTTTACATTAGATGTCACCATCAGAGTCCTCCTTTACATTAGATGTCACCATCAGAGTCTTCCTTTACATTAGATGTCACCATAAGATCAGAGTCCTCCTTTACATTAGATGTTACCATCAGATCAGAGTCCTCCTTTTACATTAGATGTCACCATCAGATCAGAGCCCTGTTTTACATAAGATGTCCCCCCTCTCCCCCCCCCCTCGTACTCACAGCTCTCACACTAGTCGCCTGCCATCCACCTTCAGAGCTGCGGGGATGAGTCAGAGAAACCGGAAGTGAAGGCACAAGACCCGCCAATCACACACCACAGAACAATGATAGAGGAAGTGTTCAGGGCGCAGAGCTCAGCGCCCCAAGGACTTTCTAAAGGAATTCAATAGAGCTTCTTGTTTGCAATCACGTGACTGCAAACAGGTCATGCTTCCCATAGCAGTTGTGTGTCTGGTGCCCTGCACACGCTTAAAGGGACATAATTATTTATTTATTTAGGTGATTGCAGCACGTCATGCATCCCATACACCCGTGTGTCCAGCATCCCGCACACACTTAAAGGGACCGTATTTTTTTAATATATTTTTTATAACAAGTAGCTTTGATTTGACCCTCTGCTAGAAATTGCACCCCCAGTTGTAGCCTATTATATGACCCAAATATATTTTATTTTTTCCTTTATTGATTTTCTCTTTTACTCTTTCCCATTTCTCAGTTTCAAATTTGAAGTTTAGATATTCCAATGTTGCTGGTGCTTTTTGTAGGTGACACTTTTTTCAATCTTATTCCTAATTTTTTAAATTGTCCTTTTAGAGAAATGTTAAAGTCATTTTGGAGGACATAGGAGTTGTTCGACTTTTTGTAGGCCTACATTTCTTTCAGATGTTTCTAACACGATTGACATTTCTGCAGTCTGCCCCCTTATTGGCGTCTCTTAAACCCTGAATATGCTGCACCTTTTTGGGCGCAATACTTGCCTCTAGATTGTTTTTTCAGTGCTGATATTTTTCAGTCAAACTAAGAAAGCTGAAGCTGTTTAGTCCAGACAACAGGTGATCTTTCCATTGCCATCTGTTCCTCTCTTTGAGGATGATAAGAACTAGGGATGAACTGAACACCCCCCGGTTCGGCTCGCAGCAGAACATTTTAACAGGCAAAAAATTTGTGCAAACACACTAACACCGTTAAAGTCTATGGGACACGAACGTGAAAAATGTTCAATTTAAAGGCTTATATGCAAGTTATTGCCAAAAAGTGTGTGGGGACCCAGGTACTGCCCTAGGAGACATGTATCAATGCAAAAAAAAGTTTTAAAAAACAGCCGTTTTTTCAGGAGTAGTTATTTTAATAATGCTTAAAGTGAAACAATAAAATGAAATATTCCTTTAAATATCATGCCAGGGGGGTCTCCTTAGTCTGCCTGTAAAGTAGTTAATGGCGTGTGGGTTCCCACATTAAAACCAATACCAGGCCCTTCAAGTCTGGTATGGATATTAAGGGGAACACCACGCCAAAATAAAAAAATGGCGTGGGGGATCCCCCCAAAATCCATACCAGGCCCTTCAGATCTGGTATGGATTGTAAGGGGAACACTGCGCCAAATTTAGAAAAAAAATGGCGTGGGGGTCCCCTCCAAAATCCCTACCAGACCCTTACCCGAGCACACAGTTTTTCCGCTTTTTTTCCCGGGACCGTCGGCATACCCATTCACATGGGGGGGGCGGGATCTGGGGGCCCCCTTGGTAAAGAGAGCTTCCAGATTCCAATAAACCCCCTGCCCGCACACCCCCACAACCACTGGGCAAGGGTTGTGGGGAAGAGGCCCTTGTCCCCATCAACATGGGGACAAGGTGTCTCACTGGGCAGGTGGGCTGGTACGGTTCAGAATGGGGGGTGCTCTCTCATCCCCCCTTTTTGGGCTCGGATAAGGGTCTGGTATGGATTTTGGGGGGATCCCCACGCCATTTTTTTTTTGGCACGGGGTTCCCCTAATATCCATACCAGACCTGAAGGGCCTGGTAATGAACTGGGGGGGGGGGGGGAAACTCACGCCATTTTTTTCAATGATTTCTATGTATATTGCCGGGATCCGACAATAAATTACAGCCGCGAGCAGTTTTAAATGACATTTTTTTCTTTAGAAATGTAATTTTGCTGCTCTCATTCATTACACTATGTATGGATGCTATGTAAGCAGCCTTACATAGTGTGGGGCGTGGCCCCCTGAGCCATCATGGCTCTCACAGCAGAGCGCGCTGTGATTGGCCAAAGCATGCAGGTCAGGTGCATATTTTGGCAAATCAGCAGCCATCAATGCACTGCGATCTCGTTGACAATCTCGCAGTGCATTATGGGGCATTCTGCGGGTGCTCCAATTTCCCGCAAACACCCCATAATGTTCTAATTTCGGCGAATGGGCGAACACCTGATGTTCGAGACGAACTTATATTCAACTCGAACATTGGACCCATCCCTAATGAGAACTCTGATTTATTGCTACATATACAATTCCTTCATATGCCCAGTCCACAATAACATTCTCCAAGCAGTCTGTCTACTATTGTCAACTAATTTTTTCTCTATATAATATATTTCAAGACTCCTAATACTTTCCTTATATTTGGAGTTTCTAGACACAAAGTCAAATTACTTTATTGAGTCTGCATAGCTGAATACTTCTGAAGAGGTGGGGAAGGGGTGTTCTTGTATTTCATTGGCTCCATACTTGGTCACTGTAATATTACAGTGTTGCTTGATCTTCATTATTGTACTTTTGGATATCCTCTTTAAGTCTCAGGCAGGCTTACTTGGATAGTCTTGGACTCTTCACTATGTATTTCTAGACCATGCTTGTAGTATATTCTCATCTGGAATACTCAAGGCTACATTATCCTTTTTCTTTTATTGGTATTATCTTCCTTCTGCAAGGTGAAAATGGACATCTGACTGGGGTTTGAGGTCTCCTGGGTATAGTTGCCATTCTGATGATGAAGGATTGACTTTCACTTTCAACTTTTAGACTTTACTCCTATTGGTCAAAGCCTTGATTTATTAATTAAAATTTTGTTGTTCTCAGACTTGGTCACAGTTTTGCTATGGAAGGGAGATCTAGTGCCTGTAAAAAGGTATTGCCCATAACGAAGCAACTTGGTGCCTAATCTCTTATGGATAAGGATAATACCACAGAGGTCTCCTTGCTCCCCAATGAACTGAACAAGAAAATATCCTTTGTATGCACTTAAAGGATGCATAAAAACCTCATGTTACCTTACTCTTTCTTCCTCTGTGTCTGATCCCTCCAAAAGCATGTAGAGGAAATGTCTGCGATCTGCATGTTCTTTGCCATCGAGGTGTATTACTGCATGGGATCAGGAAAATAATTATTCCGTGAACTGTGTTAAAGTAACATTTTAGAGAGAAAAAAAATGTATTTACATAAAGGGACAATGAGTTTTTAAAAATCCATCTTATGACATTTTTCATACCTTTGCTGAAGTGGTAGTATATTTCCTCTCCTTGACTAGGTTTGCGAAGTGACAAAGGAGTCTCTGTTTCCTCAGCGGGAACTCCTGCAAATTGAAATTCCACAAACACTCTTTCCACTGATTCATTAGCCACAACCTCTGAACATGGATCAAGTGTCAGAGAGGCGATTTCTACACGAATCCTGGATGATGGCTAAGTAGATAGAGAAAAAAGAATAGCTGCAAACAGATAAGATTTAAGCAGGGGACCTTATCTTTTCTAATGCAGGTCCTTGAAATAGTAAGGACTGCCTTTGCTAGACAAATCAATTGTTTTGGTAAGCTTCTGAAATAAATAAATTGTTTATAATTATATCTCATTACCTATAAACTAGTGCTGTGGTCTGCTATAGGGTGCCAGTAAAGAATTGTTTCCAAATTTTGAGCAGTGTACCACTGGTGTATTACAGCTCTTTTTTGAAGAAGAAAGTGCCCTAATTAGATGCAGTTAGTGTAGGCCGGTTGGGCATGTAGTTGTTTGTATATAGTAAACGTGGCATTTTAAAAATATAAGTATGCAGAAGCCCTCTTAAGTTTAACAAGGTGTGGGAAATATGGCTTTTGGCAACATTGGATAACTAAAGAGGCTCTGTACCAGAGTAAAATGTAAGGATTTATCTATTTGATGACTGGATTGGGGAATGGGGTTTTTAATCAAATCTTTTTTATTGAAGAAAAAAGTTATAAAAAGTTTTACATTACCATTGCAAAAGAAAAAGAAAACATACAAAAAACAATGGAGCTACATCAAGTAGCAAAACGAACCTCTAGTTTTGAGGCAATGGGTTAATTTACTAAAGATAAATGGACTGCAATAGGAAGTTGCACTCTGCAAGGGAATCTACCCCAGAGCTGTTAGGAGCATCTAGTGCTCCTGCTCCTCATTCCAGAATCCGGGTTTTGGCTATGGCATTCTCCCTGTCTTTGTCCACCTACAGTCTGATTGATGTGGTCAGTCTCTGGGTGGAAACTCAAACCTGTTATAAGCCAGCTATACCCTCATTTGGGTGCTTGTGATAGACAGTGATACATGTGTTGTTCCTGATCAAGCTCCCTGTCTGTCTGCCCTGCTCTGCTAAATTGGATTTACCTGTGTATGACTTTGGATGACTGGATTTTGGACTATTCCCTGAACTCAGCATGCCTTTTATCTGGACTGTCATAGAACCAAGCCATCTGTCTGCTAACTGCCAGTATCTGTTTGCTTTGCTCAGTTCGCATCTGCCCTGGCGTGGTGGCCAGGCACTATAGCATTCTATATAAGTCCTGGGGACAACTGAGTACCAGTAGGTCTGCTTGCCTTATGGGAAAGGGGGCTGCTATAGGTGAAGAATACAGTAGCCAGCAATAGTGTCTGACCACCTGCGTTAGGGTAGATGTGACATTATCACAAGCCTTTAACAAAAAAACATTTCTGTGAAGATGGAGTCTACATAGGCCCATTTATTTGCTGAGGAAATTTGCAAACTGACAAGCCAAGTCCAGGAACTGGCATTGCCCATAAATGTACCTCCAGCAGTAATGCAGGAGCCAGAGCCCAAAGTTAACACGAAAAATAGTTTTTCTGGTGACATCCACATATGTTTTCCAAATGAAAAACAATAAAGTCGCGCTGACATATATGTGATGAAAACTACAAAATTGAGTGTTTAAAAATTAAAAATAGATGACATTATTGACTCAATAGTAAGTGCAAAAATTATACACCTTGAGTATAAAACGTGCAAACATAAATTAAATGTCCATACAGTGCACAACGGAGAAATAAGGAAAAAGACTTAAATAAAAAAGTCCATAAATTGAAAAAACGAATTCCAAAGTGATGAGTGATGTGAATTTTCATAAAGTGCCAAGTGCATGGATGGGACCTCCACCTCAGACAAACACTGCCGCTTACCGGAGAGCAATGGTCCCTTATTACAGGATACCACGCTGAGCAGATGGCTGCAACCCCAGCCCGGGATCTCACAAGCAAACACCAGGATAGTTCTCGTCCCTGGGGATCCTCACAGTCACTAACAGCAGGGTGATGAGATTACCAAGGAATAAAACACATAGAAATGCTCCACATAGTGTAAATCCTTACGATTTATTGAAAGGTTAAAAGTCAAATGCACACTTACATTTATATGGTATAAAAACAGCAGAACAAGTAAGAAAGCCGGCCGGCTTCAGATCAGCCCGTATCCTCCGGGACTGGACGCACAGCGGTGATGTCAGGACGTGGCTCCTCCTCCCTACATCGTTTCATCACTAGGGGACGGGGTCAAGGGATACCGTGGGATACCGTGATCCTGACCGTGCCCACTCAGCTAAAGCTAACCTTAGGTCATTACGTCAGGGTAATCGCACTGCTGCACAATACCGTTCTGATTTCCACCACTGGGCACCTGACTCGGGGTGGAATGACCCAGCTCTAAGAAGCCAGTTCAGGTTAGGCTTATCAAACTCCATCAAAGACTCCTTAGTACACTATCCTGAACCAAAGTCATTGAATGAAGCCATGCAAGTAGCCATCTGTATAGATAGGCGTTTATGGGAAAGGCATACAGAGGTTTGTTTCTTTGCCCCCCACTATGCTGCCTACTTCTACTTCATCAACCCTTCCTGAGCCCTCTCAACCTCTCCTGGAGGATGAGCCCATGCAAATTGGCGCTACCCATTTATCCTCTGGGGAAAAGGCTAGAAGAAGATCCCAGGGACCCTGTTTATACTGTGGCAACCACGGCCACTTTGTTGCCAGCTGCCCTAATAAGCTGAAAAATGCCAAGAGTCTAGTGCGGGTGGGGTCTGCTGCTATAGACTATACTGTGTCAGTTTCCCTCAGAGATAAACTATTTGTTCCTGCACAACTTAGCTCTGCCAAGTTTTGTCATCATCTCTTAGTTTTCATAGACTCTGGTGCTGCTAGCAACTTAATTGATAGGGACCTAGCACACCATCTACAGATACCTGTGACTAAGGTGCAGAGACCCTTTTCAGTCTTAGCTGTTGATAACTCTCCCTTGTCCATGGGCCTGGTCACCTTGTGCATGGTACCTAGTACTCTGACTATTTGGGAATTTCATAGAGAGACAATCAGCTTCTACTTGATCTCATCTCCTGCTTATCTGCTTATCCCCTTATCTTGGGGTATCCCTGGCTTAAACTTCATAACACACGCACATAGACTGGGCTACAGGGGAGATTAGGTCTTGGTCTCAGAACTGCATCCAGAACTGCATTAAAACTGCTGACCAGTTGCCCATTTATAACTCTTGTGTGGTCAGTACCAGCCATGTACCTTTATTACAGCCCTATTCGGATCCTGATCATGACAATTTTTCCAAGTGTGACTCCAGTTTGCATAACCATGTGCCTTTATATGACTCCGGTAAAGCAAAAGACGCTGACAAGTTTATTGAATACTCTACAGGCCACCTCTCCAACCAATTGCCACAGGCTGAATCTTTTCCTCCTAGAAGCCAAACTTACCCGCTGTCTCACAGCCTTGAGCCCTGTTTGGAAACTTCCTCTAAGTCCCCAGAAGTGAAGCCCCCTGGATTACCCCTACCTTTGCCTGTCCCTAAACTCCCTTGGAGTTTACCTGGTGATGAGATTCAGATAGTCGCTACACCTGGCGATGCGATTCAGGTAGTCGTTACTCCTGGCGATGCAATTTAGTCAGTCGCTAAACCTGATGATATGATTCAGTCGGCCTCTGCACCAGTTATGGCAGTCCAGCCCATGCTGATACTTTCTGTAACCTGGCCGCACCCTACTCCTACTACATACATTCAAACCTGTCTAAGAAGTTCAGTTTAGCCTTTGGATAGACTGCCTCATTCGGCCATGTGGGGCTTTCAACCTTTTTTTTCCGGGCTCTCTGTATTCTGCTTCTGTTTTCACCATTACCGGTAAAAAATACACTGAGCAAAATTATAAACGCAACACTTTAGTGTTTGCCCCTATTATCATGAGCTGAACTTAAAGATCTATGACTTTTTCTATGTATACAAAAGGCCTATTTCTCTCAAATATTGTTCACAAATCTGTCTAAATCTGTGTTAGTGAGCACTTCTCCTTTGCCGAGATAATCCATTCAGCTCACAGGTGTGGCATATCAAGATGCTGATTAGACAGCATAATTATTGCACAGGTGTGCCTTAGGCTGGCCACAATAAAAGGCCACTCTAAAATGTGCAGTTTTTATCACACAGCACAATGCCACAGATGTCGCAAGTTTTGAGGGAGCGTGCGATTGGCATGCTGACTGCAGGAATGTCCACCAGAACTGTTGCCCTTGAATTGAATGTGTAGCCATACCAGCCCAGGACCTCCACATCCAGCATCTTCACCTCCAAGATCGTCTGAAACTAGCCACTCAGACAGCTGCTGCAACAATCGGTTTGCATAACCAAAGAATTTCTGCACAAACTTTTAGAAACCGTCTCAGGGAAGCTCATCTGCATGCTTGTCATCCTCATCGGGGGCTCGACCTGGCTGCAGTTCATTGTCGTAACCAACTTGAGTGGGCAAATGCTCACATTCGATAGGAGAACACCTCTCAAGTGCCAGATGCTAACGGATAAATCCCGTTTTTCACTGTACAGGGCAGATGGCAGACAGCGTGTATGGCGTAGTGTGGGTGAGCAGTTTACTGATGTCAACATTATGAATCAAGTGGCCCATGGTGGCGGTGTGTCCACATCTTATGGGCAAGTGCCTACACACTGACCACGAAAGGTACAGATACGCTGTGCACTTGCACAGCATGCCTGTATCTCAGAAAGGGATGACAGGGGACGCAAAATAGCCATGCTAGCACGGAGCGGCCAGACTCATCAAGGACGGTGGACAATTTTGCATTTCATTTAGAAATCAAGGTCCCAGAGTCTGGAGGAAGAGTGGTGAGGCACAGAATCCAAGTTGCATGAGGTCCATTGTAAAGTTTCCACAGTCAGTGATCGTTTGGGGAGCCATGCCATCTGCTGGTGTTGGTCCACTGTGTTTTATTAAGTCCAAAGTCAGCACAGCCCCAGGAAATTCTAGAGCACTTCATGCTCCCCTCTACTGACCAGCTTTATGGAGATGCTGATTTCATTTTCCAGCAAGACTTGGCACCTGCCCACACTGCCAAATGTACCAATACCTGATTTAATGATCATAGTATCACTGTGCTTGATTGGATAGCAAACTTGCCTGACCTAAACCTAATAGAGAATCTGTGCGGTATTGTCAAGAGGAAGAGGAGAGACACCAGACCCAACAATACAGATGAGCTGAAGGCCATTATGAAAGCAACCTGGACTTCTATAATACCTCAGCAGTGCCACAGGCTGATCACCTCCATGCCATGCCGCATTGATGCAGTAGTTCATGCAAACGGAGCCCTGACCAAGTATTGAGTGCATACTATAATATACATGGACATACTTGTCAGTAAACAAACATTTCTGTATTAAAGATCATTTTTTTCATTGGTCTTATGTAATATTCTAATTTTCTGAGATACTGAATTTTGGGTTTTCACTAGCTGTAAGCCATAATTGTCAAAATTAAACAAAAGAAATGCTTAAAATGTATCTGTATCGCTCTGTGTGTAACGCATCTATATAAAATATATGAGTTTCACTTTTTGAATAGAAGTAAATTAACTTTTTGATGATATTCTAATTTTTTGAGATGTACCTGTATAAGATCCTTAAAATTGCAGATTTAATACATTTTGATGGTTACAAACACTTTAATGAATACGGTGCAATTTTTCTTTGCAAAGAATACCCAATTACATGCAAGGAAGAAAAAAAAAATAATTTTTCCTTGCACATGACTGGATGATGGAAGCCAGCAAAGATTCACCTCATTCACTAAGCTCTGGGTAAATTCCCTTGTAAACTACAACTTAATTTGCACAATGAACAGTCTTTGTATTTAGTAAAGCAACCCCATTGTTGAAATATGCGCTATAAAAAGTCTGTTTTGGGCCCCCTTTTTTAAAAAGCTAGCAGATATGAATCTATTTTTGTTCCCTGACCAGCTTACAAGTCTGTTGTAACTTCCTGATACATAACCTACAGCTTCTACTCATCCTCTATCAGCTATCCTTCCTTCTTTCCCAACATCAGTCTCTTTGGTCCAGGTGAGTTTTTCCTATTTATGCAATTTAGCCATATGCTGGCATCCTTTCAGCATGCAGGTCAGGCATTGCCATGGTCTAGAGTCAGGATCAGAGGCCAGTAGCTATAGCAGAAGAGCAGATATTTATACAGGTCACCCTGGCTGATGAAACGGGTTCACCTGAGGTGCGGGGGTCTAAGCACTAACCGATATTCACCAGAGCTCCTGATGGTGGAGATGGGCTTTGCTGCGTGTCAGTACCAGGTCATGGTCCTCAGGATAGCCCCACCAGGAGGTGAGCAAGCCAGGGTCCAGTAGCATATATAGCAGGTAGGGTTCAAGCAGAAGCGTAGTCGAGAATCAAGACAAATATCAGTAATAGTTGCAGGTTGGAATTCAGCAGAAGCTTAGCCGAGGAACAATCCAAATGTTGGTAGCAAAAGATACGGTCGGCAGCAGGAGAGACAAGAGCTAGATATTGGCTGTTGAAAGCACAATATTCTGGCAACCAGGAAGTGCAGAGACATGGCTTAAATCAGGAAGTTCATGGGAGGAACAAAGAGTTCAAGGTTCAGGGCAAACAAGATTCAAGACAAGATCATTCAAGGAATTGTCTAAGGAATTGTCTAGCATTCCAGGTGGCTCAGCAAGTAGAGTCACTGCCAGACACAGCAGAAGTCCCAGGTTCAAGTCTAGGCCCTAAGAGGCATGCAATGTCATTGTTGGCACATATTTATATTGACCAAGGGATGTGTGTATTTTTGACATATTTCAGGTTGCCAGTAAAAAAAAAAAAAGTGCTCTGCCAGTAATTTTTCATGTTTTGTCAGTAAAAAAAGGAGTTGGGGTTAGGCAACCCTGATTTAGCAGTGACACCATCACTTTGCCTCACATAGCCTGTGCAGAGAGCAGAGCTGTGAGATGGACCCAGCAAGCTCACCCACTACAGGCTGCCTGCAGAAAACTACAGGAGGGGCAGATACAAGACCAGTCACCTTGTACCCACCCTGAGAGATTATCAGTGGCTGGACTTGATTACAGGAAACTCCTGCACAGTGGCAATGTTTCATACTTGAATACTGCACAGATCTGTAAGAAATACAGAAATCACACCAAGATGTAAGTATTACACATGTCTATTGTGTTTAGACATTACCCTGTGGTTTAGCTTAAAAAAAATAATTTTTACTTCTGTGGGGACTTCCCATCACTTCCTGTCTTTTACCAAACATTAACTGACAGAACCTCTCCAATTGCAGTACAAATTACAGGAGTTCCAATTCTTTCCTCATTTGATCTTAAACAAAAAAAAAAGAAAAAAAAAAAGGTTTTGGCTACAAATACACTTTAGGATTTCTGCACTCACCAGCTTATATGGAACTAGAGGTTTTGCCACTACAATCATGTCGTCGTCATCATCATCACTGCCACTGTTTTCAAACTGTGGTTCACTGAAGTTATTCTCATCTTCAAAAAAGAAAGAGTTTTACTATTTAATGTTTTGATCACTATGGGTTTAAAATCAATTGCTACTGCTTTACCTTTTTCCTTTAGGAACTTATCAGAATGCATAGACCTTGTTTCATGATCTGACTCATTTGCTTCTTCATATATCAGTTGATCAATCTGTCCTTGTGGTTCTTCTTGTCCTACTGCAATATCCTAGAACAAACATATTTCAAAAGGTTCTTTTGCTGGAAATTAAATAACATGACTGTTTTAACGAGACAAGAGGTGTATTATTGGATATGCAGCAGCAGATGCCATTACCAGTAGCAATTGTAGCTAGTGCCATCAGTAACAGCAGAATACATAATGTACAGTATATAGTATTCAGAGGACCTCGTATTTTGGTTGTGGGACAACATTTAGGGCCCAGTCACACCTCTGAGTTTTAACATGAGTATATACAGCGGGGCAAAAAAGTATTTAATCAGCCACCAATTGTGCAAGTTCTCCCACTTAAAAAGATGAGAGAGGCCCGTAATTGTCATCATAGGTATACCTCAACTATGAGAGACAAAATGTGGAAACAAATCCAGACAATCACATTGTCTGATTTTTGAAAGAATTCATTTGCAAATTATGGTGGGAAATAAGTATTTGGTCACCTACAAACAAGCAAGAGTTCTGGCTCTCACAGACCTGTATCTTCTTCTTTAAGAGGCTCCTCTGTCCTCCACTCATTACCTGTATTAATGGCACCTGTTTGAACTTGTTATCAGTATAAAAGACACCTGTCCACAACCTCAAACAGTCACACTCCAAACTCCACTATGGTGAAGACCAAAGAGCTGTCAAAGGACACCAGAAACAAAATTGTAGACCTGCACCAGGCTGGGAAGACTGAATCTGCAATAGGCAAGCAGCTTGGTGTGAAGAAATCAACTGTGGGAGCAATAATTAGAAAATGGAAGACATACAAGACCACTGATAATCTCCCTCTATCTGGGGCTCCACACAAGATCTCACCCCGTGGGGTCAAAATGATCACAAGAATGGTGAGCAAAAATCCCAGAACCACATGGGGGGACCTAGTGAATGACCCGCAGAGAGCTGGGACCAACATAACAACAGCTACCATCAGTAACACACTACGCTGCCAGGGACTCAGATCCTGCAGTGCCAGACGTGTCCCCCTGCTTAAGCCAGTACATGTCCAGGCCCGTCTGAGGTTTGCTAGAGAGCATTTGGATGATCCAGAAGAGAATTGGGAGAATGTCATATGGTCAGATGAAACCAAAGTAGAACTGTTTGGTAGAAACACAACTCGTTATGTTTGGAGCAGAGAGAATGCTGAGTTCCAACCAAAAAACACCATACCTACTGTGAAGCATGGGGGTGGCAACATCATGCTTTGGGGCTGTTTCTCTGCAAAGGGAACAGGACGACTGATCCGTGTACATTAAAGAATGAATGGGGCCATGTATCGTGAGATTTTGAGTGCAAACCTCCTCCCATCAGGAAGGGCATTGAAGATGAAATGTGACTGGGTCTTTCAGCATGGCAATGATCCCAAACACACCACCCGCTCAATGAAGGAGTGGCTTTGTAAGAAGCATTTCAAGGTCCTGGAGTGGCCTAGCCAGTCTCCAGATCTCAACCCCATAGAAAAGCTTTGGAGGGAGTTGAAAGTCCGTGTTGCCCAGTGACAGCTCCAAAACATCACTGCTCTAGAGGAGATCTGCATGTAGGAATTGGCCAACATACCAGCAACAGTATGTGACAACCTTGTAAAGATTTACAGAAAACGTTTGACCTCTGTCATTGCCAACAAAAGATATATAACAAAGTATTGAGATGAACTTTTGATATTGACCAAATACTTATTTCCCACCATATTTTGCAAATAAATTCTTTCCAAATCAGACAATGTGATTGTCTGGATTTGTTTCCACATTTTGTCTCTCATAGTTGAGGTATACCTATGATGACAATTACAGGCCTCTCTCATCTTTTTAAGTGGGAGAACTTGCACAATTGGTGGCTGACTAAATACTTGTTTGCCCCACTGTAGGTAAGCCAATGGAATTGATTTACTAAAGGAAAATAGACTGTTGTCTGCGCTCCTTTTTTCTAAGGAAATGTCAGTGTGGTAAAGCTGCACTTTTTGCTTGCAAATGATTGGATGATGAAAATCAGCATAGCTTTCTAACATTTACTGGAAAAAATTAGTGCAACTTTACATGCAAAGTGCACAGCCTTTTTGCCTTTAGTAAATCAACTCTATTGCTTTACGTGGTGCTAGTTCACATCTGTGTGATGCATTGATGTGCATTTTATGTTCATGGATGCATGTTACATAAAAATGCATGATTACTGATAATGCACATAAAAATGCACAAGCCAAGTTGTGACATAAGTTATATTAAATCTCTGCTTACCCACCTGCACAGTCATGTCGATCTCATCACTTTGGTGTTCAGCTATATTAAAGTCCTGTATTATGTGTTTCTGATGTACATTAGTTATGTGACCATCTCTTCTTCCCCTTTTATTAGAGCAAACATCTCTATGCAGATCTTCTTCAGCTTTACGGGATTTGGTTGGCCTTGATCTGCTTAGGTCCTCTTTAGGCAATTGCTTGCTGTGCGATTTCCCCTGATAAATATATATAACAAAAATATCACCTTTTAAAGTCACACAAGCAAAACGGAAATAACATGCTATAATTGCAATCTCTAGGAATCATCCATTGCTAGCCTTGTTGAAATGCAATTTTTCTTGCACAGTACAGGACACTGGATGTTTGGTCTTTAACCACTGGTTGTATGTGACTACCTTCAGGTGATTGGAGACAGGCAAAAAGAAAGCTGCAGGGAAATACCCTATATAACCCCTCCTACTCCCAGCAAGTCAAATTTTTTGCTAGTGTCCTTAGGTAATGGTTGTCTTTATCCTTATAAGAAAAGATTATTTTATCAAGGTTCCTTGCGGTACCAAAGCCACTGCAGTTCCTTTCTGCACCTGTCAGTTTTGTTGACTCCTCGGCTGAGCAATATCTGGACCCCCACCTGGAGAAGATGTGGGGCTCTCCCACAATGTTCCTTCAGCACTGATTCCTGCATTGGTGCTCACCTTGGCGCGTGGTGCATAGTGTTGAGTTTGCTGCAGGGTGCTATAATGGTCCAGGTCCAATAGAAAATTGAAAAGAAAAGAAAGATTGTTTTGCATCTTATTGTGCGGTATAGCTGGTACTTTAAATGGTATGTCGCATCCATGTTACAGGATCGCTGGTTGTTTAATTCTGTCACAAGTCCAGTGTGTGGCCACTACTGTGCTTGTATGGCCTCAGCTTCAGTGGTTTCACTACGTATGTTTGCTCCATTTTCTTCCTCTTGCTGTACTCTCTCCACTGGGACATGTCTTCTGGCTTTCTCAGTACAGCACAGCATTCCTTGGACGCTTTCCTGAACTCAGTTGCTTATGGTGCCTTTTACAGAAAAATTCACCCTTTCTTCATCACAGCAGCAAAGGTTGTGAATACCCCTTTGGGTGTATGCGTACAAGACATACCAGTTACCATTGTCCCCAGTGTCCCTCCAAACCCGGCCTTTGCATTGGTGAATGCTTCCGACTGTATCACACATCCCTAAAATATTAGCCCATATTCTTAACCATTTTCCCATTTTCATCATCTGTGCTGACCATTTCTCATGCTATCTCAAATAACCATGCCACTGCCTTCCACGTGAACTGACCCTGGCCTGTTTTTTGACTAAGCCTCTGCCTACCGTTTGGACTGCTTCAACGTGAACTGACCCTGGCCTGTTTTATGGACTATGCTTTTGCCTACTGCTTGGACTGATCTGTTGCCCGGCTACCATAGTTCACAGGGGTCTCACATGTGAGGGGCTCCAGAAATGTTTTTCCGGATGTAAAAAAAACTATTTTTTTTGTCTTTGTTTCATAATTTCCAGATTAGGGTCTGGAGTCCGGAGGCTTCATAGAGATTTGGGTGGGTGAAGCCTCTACCCCTGTGCCACTGTGCACAGGTCTTACCTGATTGTGGCCCTCAGCCTGCTGCTGACTTACTGCCATCATGCCTCTGCCTGCCGCATAAACTGACCACACCTCTGCCTGCTACCTGAACTATGGAAATAATTAGCTGTAGCAGGAGGCAGTATGTATATAAAGGGCTGAAGAGTGGTACAAAAATGAGTGCAGGCAGGTAACGGTGTACCAGGACCAATATTATGGCTGTGCTGGCTGTCTCTGCCTGGACAATTTCTATGGACAAATGCTTTGGCTGTGCTGAAGATATCCTTGTGCTGACTAGAGACAATATTCCTGCCTGTTACCTGGATAATTATTATTGTTGTCGCTAAGCTGCCTGCTGCCTGGACCAATTCTCTCCTCTGTGGACACTACTAAAACCACAGGTAATACTTTTTTTTTACCCTTTCCTCAATAGAATTTATTTTGGAGTGTAATTTTTTTGTTATATAAATGCTAATTGTTAGAAATATGAAGGGCCTTCAAAAATGATAGGTTGTCAGGAAATTAGATGTGTAATTTATGCTTGTAGAATGCCTAAAGGTGCTACTTCAATGGTGGGCCTCTGTATGTGGTCAGGCTGTGTAAAAGTATCGCACATGTGGTATCGGCATACTCAGGAGGAGTAGCAGAATGTATTTTGGGGTGTCATTTTTGCTATGTACATGCTATGTGTTGGAAATATCTTAAAACTGGACAGCTTTGTGTAAAAAAAAAATGCATTTTCATTTTTTTCCACATTTTCCAAAAAATTCTGGAAAAAAATGAACCGTTCAAAAGACGCCTCATAGATTATACATTGGGGTGTTTGCTTTCCAAAATAGGGTCATTTTGTGGCCGTTGTCCTTGTGCTCCAGGGCCTTCAAAAGTGTGATAGGTCGTCATGAAATTATATGTGTAATTTATGTCCCTAGAACACTTGACGGTGCTCCTTGCATGTTGGGCCTCTGTATGTGGCAAGGCTGTGAAAAAGTCTCACACATGTGGTTTCGCCATACTCAGGAGGAGTAGCAGAATGTGTTTTGCTGTGTAGTTGCAAGCATGTATATGCTGTGTGAGAGAAATAACCTGTTGATATGACAATTTTGTAAAAAAAACAAAAAACCCCCCACAAATCTTCAGTTTGTAAAGAATTGTGGGCAAAAAATTACAACTTCAAAAAACTCACCATGTGGCTTACTAAATACCTTGGGATGTCTACTTTCCAAAAATGGGTCATTTGGGGGGTATTTGTACTTTCCTGGCTTGTTAGTTAGTGTCTCAAGAAATAAGATAGGCCTTCAGTACATCAGGTGTGATCAGGTGTGATAAATGTTCAATGATTGGCACCATAGCTTGTAGACTCTATAACTTTCACAAAGACCAAATAGTATACACTAATTAGGGTTATTTTTATGGAAGATATGTAGCCGTATACATTTTGGACAAAATTTCTGAAGAGAAATTACTAATTTGCAAAATTTTATGACAGAAACAAAGAAAAAAAGCATTTTCCTGACAGACTCCATGGCAGCCTACGTATGGGTTAATCCCGCCTCTCATACCTCATAGGACCCCACTCCCATAAATCTTTGCTTCTAGACAGAGACTGTGTTCCTTTTTTGTCCTCCTCCTAGGACCAAGGTGTATCTTACCTTATGAAGTTTTTGTTGATCCGGTCCTGGTGGTTCGCACATGTTTGATGATGGTGTCTTATTGAAGTCCAGCTTCCCCAGCTATTAGCAGGGTGGACATACGGGGTGCACTCTGATGCCTGGAAGAGCTGATTATACCGGCCATTGGCTGGGAAGCGGCATCTCGGCCAAACGTCCCAGCTATTAGCGGGAGGCCTCCTTCATGATTACCCCGGGCGTGCGGTGAGCGCGCCTCTTGCTCCCATTTCCAGGATGGATCCCCTCAGGTGCCGTGGTAATGTATGCTCTTCTGTTTATGAATTTTGGCAGCCTGTTGTGTGTGTTGTTTTGTCTTGTAATGCTTTCCTAGTGGCCATGGCGGCTGGGACGCATCTGCGTTCCAGTCAGCCGCTTCCCCGCTCCGACTGCGCAGCTGCGAAGTCTCGATTGAGATCGAGGCTTGGTTCGTGCCTGCGCAGTCCGCGCGTGATGACGGCGACTGCGCATGCGCGCGAGCGCTGTGGAGCGGCGTCGGTCACAGCGTAGGGACGCTGTGGCCGCGATGACGTCATCACAGACGGCAGATTCAAATAGCTGTCACATACAGCTATGGTTTGGGTTGCTCTTTCGCTCAGGCAGCGGCTTCCCTGTGTCCATCTCTCTGGCTTCTGAGGTAAGGAGCTTTGCTGTACCTTCCTGTGTCTAGGTCTCTTTCTCCAAATAGGGGAAAGAGAAAGTGAAAGTATACATAGTTATTTGTCTCTTATTGATTGTTTGCAGTCTTTTGTTTCTGTCGCCATGGATGTGTCACCGCCCCCTAGTGGCCAACCCTTACACCGCAGGTAGGATGAAGTATTTTTATTTTCATTCTGCCTGTATTGGTTGGGGTACTATTTAGGAACAAAGTATTCTTTTCTCCCCTGCAGCCCTTCTAGGTCTGAACCACAGTTATCGGCACATAAAGAAAAAGACCAGTCTAGGTCTCATCATCACCAGTCTACGTCGGGTTCTAGACGTACTAGGTCATCTTCCAGACACCGCAAAGAGGGGTCAAGGTCTAAATCTAGCCATCATTCCCCCCGCCATTCCAGCCGCCCTGAGAGGAAAGCTTGCTGGGGATGTAAAACTCAGGTCCCAGAGGGTAAATCTCTCTGTGAGTTGTGCTTTTCGAGAGCCACGAAGGAAAGAGGAACTGAGGACCAGCAAGTGGAGGCTCTGGTCAGGAAAGTGGTCCAAGAATCTCTTAACAAAGCAGATTTTGACCGGGCAGTAATTCCTCCTTCTGTTATAGCTCCAGTTGCTGAAGAAATTGAGTCCGAAGTTCCAGGCCCATCTCATCATAGTCTCTCTTTTAGCGGTTCCTCGGACAGCGAAGCAGAGATAATTGAACCTGGGGCAGGTTTTGACTTCTCCCTGGTTCCCCAGCTGGTCAGAGCGGTTAAAGACGCATTGAGATGGGAAGATCCAGTAGAAGCACCCTCTAAACAGAGGAAATACTTTAAGCACCTTAAGAAGGATCGCCCGAACTTCCCCTTCCTGGGTGAAATTATCTCGGATGAATGGGGTAAAGTTGATAGGAAAAACTCCTTAATTTCCAAGATTGCAAAGATGTACCCTTTCAAGAATGATGAAGTAAAACATCTTGAATCAGCGCCCCTTGTCGATGCAGCTCTTATGAGGCTGGTGAGACATGTTACGCTCCCTCTAGAGGATACCGTCTCTTTCAAGGATGGTCTGGAGAGGAAGATTGATACGGACTTAAAACGTATCTATATCACGGCAGGGATGGCTTGTAAACCGGCTCTGGCCCTCGCAGCTTTGTCAAAAGCTATGGAGTCTTGGACGGATGATGTGGGTGCAGCTCTAGGAAGTGTGTCTGAGGACTTATTCAAGAGATCTCCAGTACATGAGCTGAAGCTGGCTTCGGTCTTCCTGGGAGAAGCATCCATCGACATTATTCGTCTCGTGGCACGTGTCATGCTTTCATCAATTACAGCAAAACGTGCCCTCTGGTTACGTCCATGGGTTGCAGACCCTGCCTCTAAACAGGCCTGGTGCAGGATTCCTTTCGAAGGCTCCTCACTCTTCGGAAACAAACTGGATTCTGCTATCTCCCGTGCTACTGGGGGCAAGTCAGGATTCTTACCCCAGGACCGTCGTATCCTTAACCAAAGAAGGACTCAACCCAGACAAGAGCCAGAACGCGCTAGAGATGCTCGTCGCTACAGACCTGGTCGGGAGTTTAGGAAAAACTGGAGGAGAGGCCAGCCTTCAGGCCAAAAATCCTCAAAGTCAGCCCCGTCAAGTGGTCCGGAGACTTCCAAGTCCTTTTGATACGACGCCTGTCCAGGTAGTGCAAGTAGGAGCTCGTTTACTCCGGTATCAGCACGTCTGGGCAGCCTCGATTCAAGATTACTGGACCGTAAAAACGGTCTCCTCAGGTCACACTTGGGTTTTCACCAATCCACCCAGTCACCGGTTTGTGCCTACGGTCCTTCCGCACTCAGAAGAAAAAAGACAAATTCTTCTATCTTATACAGACTCACTGATTGCCCAGGGGGCCGCCATTCAAGTTCCATCAGAAGAAAGATTTCTTGGAATTTATTCCCCCCTTTTCATGGTCCTCAAAAAGACTGGCTCTTGGAGACCAGTAATCGACCTCACACATCTAAATTCCTTCATCAAGAAGGAAAAATTCAAGATGGAAACCCTGCTGACAATCCGGCAAACAGTACAACCAGGAGATTGGCTGGTCTCCATAGACCTGAAAGACGCCTACTTTCATGTGCCGATCGCAAAAGATTTCCAGAGGTATCTCCGATTTGCAGTAGGCCAGAGGCATCTCCAATTCACTTGTCTCCCATTCGGGCTCACAACATCGCCTCGAGTGTTTTCGAAGCTCTTATTGGCTGTGGTAGCTCTAATCCGGGTAAAAGGCATTCGGTTACACCATTACTTGGACGACCTACTCCTACTGTCTCAGGACAGGGAACAGATATTGTCACATCGGGATCAAGTCATATCTACTCTGACGGAGTTCGGTTGGCTATTGAACAGGGAGAAAAGTCACCTAGTTCCGACACAAGCTCTAGTATTCCTCGGAGCCCTATTCAACACAGTTGGAGAGCACCATCTCTCTTCCTTTGGAGAAGATTCCGGTAATTTGAGAGAGAATTCGCCTAGCATTGTCAGCAACTCTCCTCAGAGCCTCTCAGTGTCTCCAAATAATCGGCACTATGGTAGCCACAGCCCCCATGGTGAGGTGGGCGCAGTGGAAAATGCGGCCCTTTCAGAAGTGTTTTCTCCAGCAATGGGATCCAGGGTCTCGAGACCATCTGGTGCGGGTAACCACCTCCATGCGGGAGGGCCTCCCCTGGTGGCTGCTACGGAAGAACCTCCTCAATTGTCACTCCATAGCACCTGTCTCCTGGATTACAGTGACAACGGATGCGAGCAACAGAGGATGGGGCGCTCTCTGTCTGACGGAGATAGCCCAAGGCAGGTGGGACTTCCCATCCCAAGGGATAGTCTCAAATGTCCTGGAGCTCAGAGCTGCCTTCCGTGCCCTTCAAGCCTTTCTCCATCTGATATCAGGAGCCTCAGTCCTCCTGAGACTGGACAACACGACCGCAGTGTCATACATCAAGAGACAGGGGGGCACCCGCAGTCTCTCCTTACTGAGGGAAGTAAGCCCGATCATGTCCTGGGCCCAGACGAACTTAACAAATCTATCTGCTGTTTATCTCCCAGGAATTCAAAATGTCCAAGCAGACTTCCTTTCAAGAGTCACCCTGGACAACAACGAGTGGTCCCTCCACACCGAAGTTTTCGATTGGCTCCTGTCTCTAGGGATGATGCCGGAAGTGGATCTGTTCGCATCCCCATGCAATTTCAAGCTGGGGAAATATTACACGAGGTGTCGTTGTCCCCAGGCCTTCGGAGTGGATGCCCTGACGGACCACTGGAAATTCCACAGGGCCTATGCCTTTCCCCCAGTTCCAGTCATTCTTCGTTTCCTTTCGAGGCTCAGGTGGGAGAATGTCGAGGTGCTGGCAGTTGTTCCGTTCTGGCCCAACAGACCATGGTTTCCTCTCCTGATGCAGCTCAGTTACCGAGAGCCGGTCCCTCTCCCGTCCAGACCAGATCTCCTGCTGCAGGGAGCGTCTCTTCACCCTTGTCCATCCCAGCTCCATCTGATGGCTTGGTGGTTGAGAGGAGAAGGTTGGAAGCACTAGGTTGTCCAAGTACAGCTATTGCTACATTGTTGAATGCCAGAAGAGCGGGCACCAACAGAGTGTATCAGAGGATTTGGGCGAAGTTTGCGGACTATGATTTCCACCAATGGATCCTGTAGTAATCCAAGGATTCAGGACATTCTAGGTTTTCTACAAACTGGCCTGGATCTGTCCCTATCGGTGAGTTCCTTGCGGGTCCAGATTTCTGCAATCTCAGCCTTTACAGGCATATCAGGTGCCAGACACCCCCTTACTAGGCAGTTCTTCAAGGGAGCAATGAGGTTTAGGCCTCAGAAAAGACCAAGATTCTCTAAATGGGATCTCCCTCTCGTCTTGGATTTCTTCTCAGAAAAGGAGATACGGCATATGGATCAATCATCGATTAGAGAGCTTTCTCTCAAAGTGGTCTTTCTAGTGGCCATAACATCGGCCAAGAGAGTTTCTGAAATTGGATCCCTAGGATACAAAGAACCTTTCCTTACCTTCTTCCCAGATCGTGTAGTCTTGATCCCCATGTTAGGATCGAATCCAAAAGTAACAACCATCTTCCATGAAAATCAGGAGATTGTCCTCCCTACTTTCAGATCCACTGAGGACTCTGATGTTCACCCTCTAGATGTTGGGCAGATTCTGAAGCAATACCTAGAAGCCACTGCTTCTTTCCGCCAGTCTGATCATCTGTTTGTGCTTTTTCACGGCAAGAACAAGGGTTCACGGGCCTCCTCTAGAACCATCGCAGCATGGATCGTTCAAGCTATTCAATGGGCTTACAGGTCTAAGGGTTTGGCTCCTCCGGAGGCGGTAACCGCTCATTCTACCAGGAGCGTCTCTACATCGTGGGCAGCATCCCGACATGTGCCTCCAGACGTAATCTGTAAAGCGGCCTCATGGTCATCAATTAACACTTTTATGACACACTATTGTGTAGAACCGGCTTCTTTGTCTACGGTTAACTTTGGTTTGCACGTATTATCTGTTGATGGTGCCAATTAAACCTTTTTTCTTTAAACCAGCAATTGCCCACCCGGGTGTGTATGGCTAGTTATTTCCCATACGTAGGCTGCCATGGAGTCTGTCAGGAAAACGGAAAATTTATATCAAATACTTACCGTAATTTTCCTTTCCTGATGGACTCCATGGCAGCAGGAGTTCCCTCCCAGTTGCTGGAGTAGGCTAAGTTACGGAACACAGTCTCTGTCTAGAAGCAAAGATTTATGGGAGTGGGGTCCTATGAGGTATGAGAG
Source organism: Lithobates clamitans (assembly GCA_037952925.1). Taxonomy (NCBI): domain Eukaryota; kingdom Metazoa; phylum Chordata; class Amphibia; order Anura; family Ranidae; genus Lithobates; species Lithobates clamitans. Next base: position 4,439,117 of record JBBGZY010000659.1, on the reverse strand, counting down.
GCGGGATTAACCCATACGTAGGCTGCCATGGAGTCCATCAGGAAAGGAAAATTACGGTAAGTATTTGATATAAATTTTCAGTTTTTTCAGCAAATTTGCAGTCTTTTTTTATTTATAGCACAAAAAAAAACCAAAAAAAAAACACTAGTGATTAACCACTAGACATCCGCGCTATGGCCGAATGACAGCCACAGCGCGGACCTACATTCCCGGGAGGCCGTCATATGACGGCCTCCCCTGTGCACGCTCCCTGCGCGCGCCCTGCAGGGCGCGCGCCGGGCGCGGTGTGATCACTGAGTCACTGAGACTCGGCTGATCACCGATCTGAGTAAGGGGCCGGTCCCGGCCCCTTACCATGTGATCAGCTGTCAGCCAATGACAGCTGATCACATGATGTAAACAGGAAGATCGGTAATCGGTTTTTTTTTTACTCGCGCTGACAGCGCGAGTAGAGAAAAAAGCCGATCACCGGCTCAGATGCCAGGGACATCGGTCCCAAAGTGGAAGCACAAAACATTCCTCATCAGTGCCACCCAAAAGTGCCACCTAACAGTGCCACCTAACAGTGCCCACAGTGCCACCTAACAGTGCCCACAGTGCCACCTACCAATGCCAACAAGTGCCACCTATCAATGCTCACAAGTGCCACCTACCAATGCCCACCTGTAGTGCCAATCAGTGCCACCTGTCAGTGCTGCCCATCACTGCCACCCATCAGTGCCCATCACTGCCACCCATCAGTGCCCATCACTGCCACCTATCAGTGCCCATCACTGCCGCCTCATCAACGTACATCAATGAAGGAGAAAAATTACCCGTTAAAATTTTTTTATAACAAAATATAAAAAAAAAATTTTTTTTTTTAAAAAAAATTCAGGTTTTTACATTTTTTTAACAAAAAGTAAAAACCGCAGAGGTGATCAAATACCACCAAAAGAAAGCTCTATTTGTGGGAAAAAAATGATAAAAATTTCATTTGGGTACAGCGTTGTATGACCGCGCAATTGTCATTCAAAATGCGTTAGCGCTAAAAGCTAAAAATTGGTCTGGATAGGAGGGGGGTTTAAGTGCCCGGTAAGCAAGTGGTTAAATACCACCAAAAGAGAGCTCTATTTGTGTGAAAAAAACGGACGCAAATTTAATTTGGGTACAGTGTTGCATGACTGAGTAACTGTCATTCAAAATGTGAGAGCGCTGTAAGCTGAAAATTGGTCTGGGCAGCTAGGGATGGGCGAACGGTTCGGGCCGAGCATAAGTTCGGGCCAAACTTTGGTTGTTCAGATGTTCTGCGAACACCGATACAATATGCAGTGTTCGGGGCAAATTCGAAAGCCGCCGGAACACCGTTAAAGTCTATGGAACACTAACATGAAAAATCAAAAGTGCTAATTTTAAAGGCTTAAATGCAAGTTAGTGTCAAAAAAGTGTTTGGGGACCTGGGCCGTGCCCCAGTGGACATGTATCAATGCAAAAAAAAATTTTAAAAAACGGCCGTTTTTTCAGGAGCAGTGATTGTTTTAATGCTTAAAGTGAAACAATAAAAATAAAATACTCCTTTAAATATTGTGCCTGGGGGGTGTCTATAGTATGCCTGTAAAGTGGCACATTTTCCCATGTTTAGAACAGTACCACAGCAAAATGACATTTCTAAAAGAAAAATTGTCATTCAAAACTGATAGCGGCTGTAATGAATTGTTGGGTCTCGGCAATATAGATAAAACTCATTGAAAAAAAGAGCATGGGATCCCCCCCAGTCCATTACCAGGCCCTTTAGGTCTGGTATGAATATTAAGGGGAACCCCAAACCAAAATGAAAAAAAAAATTGCGTGGGGGTCCCCCTGAAATCCATACCAGGCCCTTCGGGTCTGATATGGAAATTAAGGGGAACCCTGCGCCAAATTTAAAAAAAAATGGCGTAGGGTTCACCCCTAAGATCCATACCAGACCCTTATTCCAACACGCAACCTGGCAGGCCGCAGGAAAAGAGAGGGGATGAGAGAGCGCCCTCCCTGAACCGTACCAGGCCATATGCCCTCAACATCGGGAGGGTGTTTTGGGGTAGCCCCCCAAAGCACCTTGTCCCCATGTTGCTCGGGACAAGGGCCTCATCCCCACAACCCTTGCCCAGTGATTGTGGGGGTCTGCGGGCGGGGGTCTTATCGGAATCTGGAAGCTCCCTTTAACAAGGGGACCCCCAGATCTCGCCCATCTGTGTGAAATGGTAACGGGGTACAAATGTACCCCTACCATGTCACAAAAAAGGTGTCAAAATGTTAAAAACAACAAGACACAGCTTGGGGACAAGTCTGGGGGGTGTTCAGCTCATCCCTATGGGCAGGAAGGGGGTGAAAGTGCCCTGTAGGCAAGTGGTTAAAGATATACATTTTACACTATGGGAGATTTGATTGTTTTTACGTATTGTTTCTAAATGGTACCCGACTTTATAACAAATGTGATGCACATATTGATTATTGGGTATAGTGTAAGGAATATTTTTTTTATTGCAAAATATTTCTTAAAGAGACAGCGCATCATTTACTGTAGGTTTTGTCTTACATTGTGTTTATTGGCGATCATTAGTTTGAGAGGCAGTGAGAGTCAGTGAGTAGATTTAAGCACTGAGGAGTGGTGTCTTTCACATGTGGTGAATATAATGAGAATTTCACTGGTTGAACTGTGTGTTTTTGGATGAACTTGCACAGGGCCGAAACTGGAAAATATTACTGGTGTACCAACACAGTTAACCTGATTGGACACTTATTTAGATGGACATTAATTCATATGTACATTGTTAATGGTGTATATTTGTTTATTTGATTGGTTTTTTCATCACTTTTTCTACACACTTTTGTTGTTTGTGAATTACCACTGTGCCGCTTCATATTCAGTCTTAAGCCTTGTACACACGATCGGACTTTCCGACAACAAAACCGTGGAATTTTGTCCGAAGGGTGTTGGCTCAAACTTGTCTTGCATACACACGGTCACACAAATGTTGGACAACAATTACGAACGTAGTGACGTACTAGACGTACTATGTGGTTTTTCAGCTCTTTAGCACCACCCTTTCGGCTCCTTCTGCTAATTTCGTGTTAGTAGAAGCTTAGTGAGTGTTGATTTGCGCTTTTCTTTTTTCATTTAGCGCTTTTAATTTTGTAATTTTCAGTTAGTTTCTGAACGGCCGTTCGTTAACCAGACATGTTGTGGAATCGGAGGAGATAACGTATTATTTATTATTGGTCTTGAAGTTATTGCTTTGACATTTTTTTTTGGTTGAATAATGATTTGATTTGGTGTATTTTATATATTTTTGGATGCATTTAATGCACTTTTTGGTTAAGTTATATTGGCAGATAGCATGTCTATATTTTTTTTTTTTATGCACAATAAAAAAATTGTGTCGAATAATACTTGGCTATGTGTTTTACTTCAAATGACAGTTTGGGAGTAGTTACATTTTAAAAAATATGATGTAAAATTGACAAAGGACACCAACATAGTTGTATCTTTGATCTTAAAAACTAGGGGATAATAGTGTTGTGGTAACTTGCACAAATAAAAAAAACAAAAAAAACAAAATAATATTATTCTTGATATCACTAGAAAAAAAAAGCCTTTCAAAATGTGTTTGCAATAACTCACGTATCACGAGCAAAGCAGCTTCATTATGATCCCATTAAAGAAGAAGAGAATTGTGCACTGCATTTGGAGATTCATAATTTGCCACGTCACGAATGTTAATTCTCCATTACAAATGCTAGCTTCTGCTTCCGAGCATGCGTGTTTGTACTTTGGACTTTTGTCAGATGGACTTGTGTACACACGATCGGAAAATCCGACAACACACATTTGTTGGTGGAAAATTTGAGAACATGCTAGCCAACATTTGTTGGCGGAAAGTCCGACAACAATTGTCCGATGGAGTATTAACAGGGTCGGATTTTCCGCCAACAGCCTGACATCCAACATTTCCCGTCGGAAAATCTGATCGTGTGTACTGGGCTTTACTGTGTTTTAATGAACAAGATATAAGAAAAAAGTTTTACACTGCTTTGATCTGCATGTAATGATAATATTATCAAATGTATCAATGTAGATATGAATGAAACCTGCCACACAGACTGGCACCCAGCTATCAAACTGAAAGCTAGTCCTGGCAATTTTGCTAGACTGGAAAGAAGAAGAAGAATGGGGAAAAAAGCCCTGGACATATACCAATTGCTAGGGTTCCCCTGAGACATACAGTGACACACTGCTGTCGGTTTAATTTTGCTGAGTGGAAGAGCTGTGGCAGAAGACAAAACCCTGGGCATACAAGAATGCTCAGGGTATCTAGATAAAGCTTTTAAAGGACACTTTGTGGAAATATTCAATAAATAAATAATAAATAATAAATGTATACAATGAACAATCATTTGGATGCTGCAGTAAAACGTTTTAAGGAGAAAGTACTGAAAGATGCTCTGGAGCAGCCTTTGTCAACCTTCTTACTCCAGCGGAACCGCAAAAATAATTTTCAGGTTTGGTGGGACCCTGTACTACAACCGATTCCTCAGAATTCAGTGGAAAAAAATGTCCCTTTAACTGGTGATCAGTAGACACATACTAGACCTTACAGTGGTGGTCATAATGCCTCCCACTTCAAAATGGTGCCAATTCTGACATGTAAAAACCTGCATTTTTATCTGGCAAATGACATAGAACCCCGAAACATTCTATATTTTCTTAAAGCAAAGGCTGTGGAGAATAAAATGGTGATGATTGCAATTTTTTATGTCACTCGATATTTGTGCAGTGGATTTTTCAAATTTTCAGGCAAAAATACACTTTAATGGATTTTAGTCCACACAAACACAATATCATACCCATTTTTTGTAAAAAAAAGATGGGTGGGAAAGTGGATAAAGGAGGTTAACTCTATTCTAACACTCTAATCTTCAGTTGGAATAAAATGACCTGCCAGCATGGATGTCTGAATACATTTGAAAAAATGTGGGGAGTGTAGTTAGATATTCCAAGTGTTCAAGTGGTTGGTGAGAGACAGACTACTGTTTTAATAGTGTTAATAATAACTTGTCATGTCATTTCATGCATTTATTATTCCTTAATGATACTGGTTTTCCATTTGATGACAGAACTGGGTCCCTTTGTTCCCTTTATGACTTTATATCTATATCGTTTGAGGGCTAAGGCTCACCTTTATGGTGGTGCTAATGGTTACATTTGGTAATTTACATTTTAGTAGTAGTAGTTGGTAGTTACATTTTTTTTTCTTCTTTTACGACTTTTTCCTTTCACTCCTTTTTAGTCTCTCCTTCTTTACCTTTTGATTTCTTTTCTACTCTCTCCTTTTTGCTCTTTTCTACTAAAGTTTACTGGTTATATTGGAAATGGTTTACCCAAATGGTTATTTGTAGCTCTATGTACCGACATTTATCATATTACCATCATACTTTTTTGTACACCGTGCTTTTTGACTTTCCCAGTAAAGAATTGAAAAATTTGCAATAAAAAAGACAAGAAAATAATAAAAAAAAATGTTTTTTTATCAACTTTATTTCTATCTTCAACATATCTTGTGATAGCATGGGCAGTGACAAGTCTAATAGACCCCAGATCTCTTCTCTGCCCTCCAAAGCAACTGATCAAATCAAGATCAGTTTGTTCAGCTGCTTTCCTAGCGGGCTAGTAAACAAACAAGGAAAAGTAAGTTCCTCCTTCAACTCTGTGGTCAGGTGGCAGACCCACCCTTGGTGGGACAGGAAAGGTCAGAAACAGTGCCAAGCAGTGTGGCGGGGGGGGCCCTTCCAGTGCTTGTAAAAGCGATTGGATGGATGTTTAGCCACTCGGATCACTTTTACAAGGAAGGGCATCACCGGCGCTAAAGAATGATATCAAGATCATGGCTGCATCTGCAGCCATGATCCTGATATCACCACTTCCTGACGAGGACATATACAGTGTATACGTTTGTCAGTCGGAAAGTGGTTAAAGACAGCTAAAAAGATCATTGGTGTCATGCTGCTGGTTTTGGTAAGCAGCACTGGCCCCGGAACTATGCAGACACCATTAAATGTGAGGTCAATCGGCCACAGCTCAAGGAACCCTTACCATAGAAAACTCTGGATGAACCCAAGGGTTCCATGGAACCCTGGTTGAGAATGGCTGCTCTGGAGTCTATTTAAACTAAAAATGAAATCTCTGGCTGAGGTGTCATATCTATTGACTACAAACATAAAAAATCTTAAACTGTATATATATGATATTGTATATTGATTCTCTTACCTCTGAAAATGGAACCTCTTGAATCTTTCTCCGAATCATTTGACCACTGGTGACTGAATCCCAAAGACTCTTTCCTGGAGCATGATAAGGAAATTTCCATTCCATACTTAACTGCACTGTCCCTGCACATTTACCACATGGGTTTATAAGTGCAAAATCACCTTTAAAAAAAGAATAATAGTCCAGAATTAGAGCATTTAATGTTTGAAAGCTTTGTTTGCATAAATGCTGATCATATTAACAAGCAATGTCACTGGGTGTGGCGGGATATGATCATATAAATACATAAGTGGTCCATATAGTGAACTTGTGAGGTATTCACTTTCAGGTCATTACAGAGGACAAGGGGGTACTTTTTGCGTCTGATTTATCCTCCACATACGGAAAGTCTTCTGCACAGTGAGAGCTGTGAAAATGTGTAATAGATTCTCTCAAGAATTATTTCTGGCCAGGACAGCAGATTGTTTTAAAAAAGTGCTGATGCATTCATAAAAGCACAAAATATAATTGGATACTAACATTTATAGGTAATAACACCAGGGGTAATTGACCCAGGGAATTTGTCTCTGGAAGAAATTGTTTTCACCCATTGGAGAGAGTTATATCATGCTTTATTGTGTTTTCTTTGCCCTCAGCTCTGGGTATAGGATTTTTAATATAGAGTTTTTTTTTTTGTTTGTTTTCTTTTTTTTTTAATGAAATAATTTTTTTATTTCTTTTATATACAAACATCATAAACAACATACAACCCAGCACGTATAGAGAGGGAATAACAAAAGAAAAAAAAAAGACAAAAGAAACCCCTCACCCCTGCCCTCCCTCCCCTCTCTCCCCATTGCTCTCACATTTATCCGGAACCCTCTCATCATAAATCCAGAATGTCAAACCATCTTCTCCATATTATTTCAAATTTCCCTAGACTGCCTCTATGTAAAAAGGTATAATATTCCTTAATTATGGTTTCCCTTACTTGCATTTTCCATTCTGCTACTGTAGGTTGATATGGTGACAACCATTTTTGTGCTATAAGCTTACGAGCCTGAAATAAACTTCTATTTATTGATACCAAGTGTTCCCCCGGAGTTCTTAGTTCATCCATGATACACAGGAGACATCCCCCCGGTTCTATAGACATCTCAATCTCAAATATATTATTAATCATAGGTACCACCCCGATGGTGGTTTAGGGCATCTCCATATCATGTGTATTAAGTTGGCTGCCCTCCCTTTAATCCAGGGCATTGGTCTGTATCCCTCCATTTCCATTTAAATAATTTCTCTGGTGTATAATGTACCCTATGTAGGATGAATATTTGTGTTAAATTTTGAGTTGGAGATAGAGAGGCCAGATGTATTGCTGACAGTGCCAATGCCCACTGTTCATCAGAAATTGGCCCTATATCGCCAGCCCAAGCTGATCAAGCTTTTTTGTTGTTTTTTATTGGTTTAACTAGATTGACTTGTGTCTTTTTTTTCAACCAAATTATGTAACTAAGAGCTTCTTACCTTGAATACTGGCACCTTGTGCCAGGCTGTGTAGAGACACCTCTGCCTTTCCCAGGTAACCTCCTGGCTGGGTCTCTTCATCATCAAACACATAAATATAGAGACACTCTTTCTGCAGATAGCATTCTAGATCATTTGTTAAGTGAACAGGGTAGACAGCTTCATTCCCAAACTGGGGGTTATTGCTACAGGGTATGATATTGCTGGAGTGGTCTGGGTAATGATAAAAGCGATATACTATATATGGACTTGGCTGATGCCCCAGAGTGCTTGTTTTTAGACTTCTGCAGCCCCAGATATGGATGATCAATGCATTCTGATTTCCACTGTTTAACTGAGGTGCCCAAGCCTGGAAAATAGAGAATCATAAAAGTATAAGTCATTTATGCCAGTGCAAATTAACTGCAGGCAGCAATAATCAATATTTCTAGTTTATTATTATCAGTTTACGATGTTACTCTTTGTCACTATTGTGCTTCTCACCTTTCCTAGTCCAGTGTTTCTGCGAGTAGATAAGTAAACCTTAGCTTTACTTTTTTGCCTTTGCAGACACTGAGCCTGCGACATGGGTCCATGCATCCGCAACCAGTAGTCAAGCTCTCCCATATTTTCCCCGTTGGCATCTAGGGAAAGCAATATTGTGCATAATCTTTTAACAGTTTTTTTTCAGGTTTGGCTTCAACAGTATTTTTATGTACTTTTCCTTTTTATTATTGCACAGTGATAACAATTACTTACCCTCCCTTGTAAGTCCAATAAAGAAACAATTGTGTTTTTAACACCTACTAAGAGTATAGTAGGAAGAAAAAACGAGGGGAACCAGATGGTTCATACATCTGCAATATGCCTTAGTTGTAGTATTTATTATAGCATATTATAGTGTATTCTGTGCATAGTTGTGAATAGTTCTAATTTTTAGATTTTTTTTATTTATGAAAATGGGGTCCATACACTGGAAACAAAAACAGTATACAGCCTCCTGGTAAGGGAGGTCTACAATAACAGGTCAACAATCAAGAACAATCCCACAGTACAGGGTACAACTGATCCCTCAAGGATAAAAGGAAAACTGCAAAACAAACCCCTACAGTGTTTTAGGAGGTCTTATTATACTGGTCTGACGGACCGAGTCTGGCTGAAAATCCAATCGTGTGTGGGCTTCATCGGTCCTTCAGCGGACTTTTCCAGTCGAAAATCTGACGGACTTTAGCTTTGAAACATGCTTCAAATCTTTCCGACGGACTCGAGTCCGGTCGAAAAATCCGCTCGTCTGTATGCTAGTCCGACGGACGAAAACCCACGCTAGGTCAGCTATTGGCTACTGGCTATCAACTTCCTTATTTTAGTCCGGTCGTACGTCATCACGTACGAATCCGTCAAACTTTGGTGTGATCGTGTGCAGGCAAGTCCGTTCCTTCAAAAGTCCGTTGGAAGTCCGTCAAAAGTCCGACAAAAGTCCGCCGGAATGGCAGTCGGACTTTTGTTGCCGAAAAGTCCGCTCGTGTGTACGCGGCCTTAGAATTGCACAACAGTCATGAAATGCTGAATTCCCCAAGCAGGGATATATCGCCAGGGGTTGTTTTTTGGATTTTTTATTACCCATTGTAGTAAGGGTACAAAAACCTCAAAATGTACATATCAAAAGATCTTATCATATCATCAATATCAAAACAGTCTAAAAGAAAAGAAAAAAATAGGAAATGTATTATTAGGTTAATGCAAACCTTTGGGGAAACTAAAAAAACACCAAACCTATAGAAAGAACAGACAGCTGACAACAGAAACTTTAACCTTTCACTGCTGGAGCCATGTTTTAAAGTGTTTCTAAAGCAGGGGTCTCAAACTCAAATTACCTGAAGGCCACAGGACAAGTTTTCATATCCCATGGGGGCCGAATGCAAACTTTCAAGCTTCAAAAACAACATTAAACTAGTTTATACAGTGGTAGTTACTGCTTGCTTCCAGTCACTGCTTACTGCCAGATGCTTGGCAGTGTTTGCTCTGCAGAAGCCAGCAGGACCCACAGGTCAGCGGCAAGCAGGACCCACAGGTCAGCGGCCAGCTTGTGGGTCCCGCTGGGAGCTGGCTGTGGACCTGTGGGTCCTGCTGGCCACTAACCTATGGGTCCTGCTGGCCTGTGGGTTCTGCTGGCCTGTAGGCCATGGCCAGCAGGACCTACAGGTCACTGGACAGGGGCCAGCAGGATCCCACAGGTCAGCGGCCAGCAGGATCCCACGGGTCAGCGGCCAGCAGGACCCCACAGGTCAGCGGCAAGCAGGACCCACAGGTTCGCAGCCAGCTCCCAGCAGGATTCACCTGTGCAGCGGCGACAAACAACGTAAATTTTACTATCCATAAGCGATGCTTTAAAAGCCTTTACAGGTTACCACTTAGATTTACAGAGAAGTGCTAGAATTGGTGCCCATGATCTGATGTTCGCAGCCTCTCAGCCTGAACTCCAGCCAGGCCACACCCATGGCGGAGTGGCCTGGACAGAGTTCAGGCTGCGGTTGCTACTCTATCCACGTTTGCAGGTTACCTTAGATGTGCGGCATCCAGGGGTCACCCCTCTCCCTTTGATCTCTTCACCTACTGGTGGGGAGGATTAAGCATGGTCCTTATACCAATAGTAAAATTACCTAGACACAATTGACCTCTCAGCAGGCCTGTGCATTGTCCCATGGGGTATAGAAACCTCCAACTATGCATAGTCACCACTGCACTATTGCTATTTGCATAGCCAGTTTAAGAGGGCTCTGGACCATGCTTCAGGGACAAATGTTAAGGTAAGAGGCATTTATAGACAATTTATGCTGTCAGCTGTCTAGTCCTGCCACTAGAATAATATTCTTGATTATCCCCACTAAGGCTTCATGCATATGCCTGTACAGGGGCCATACAGCATGCAGAACCTGCATAATGACATTCCCAGGATCCGATGCCGCTGCGTACAACCGCCCACTGAGATGCGATAGAAGAGGTGGCTCTTTGTGGTTGTGTGCTGGGGTTTGCATACAAAACCCTAACTGTGAAGGACATTTCAGTGCGGATGCCAGTGTTTTTCTGAATCCTTTGAAATACAACCCTGTACAACTGCCTCTTCTAATGCATCTCAATGGGTGCATGCAAGCAACAGGTCCTTAGATTGTCATTACGCAGGCTTTGTACACTGTTCGACCCCAGTGCAGCCTGTATGCATGAATCCTAAAGCACTTGAGGGACTGTAGATATATATTAATAAAAAATATATGGAAAACATATGGCCTCAGTAATCATGAACAGGTAACTAGGTAACTACTATGAAAAGTAAAAAAAACATACTGCTTTTGGCAGCCAAGGCAGTAGAAAACAGATTGTACTACAATGTATAAATATTTACCTGTCATAATTATGGTGCCATGGACTCTGTCTGTACACTGTAGAGCTGTGTCCAACCTTAGTCTTCCTCTTGCCAACTCATTGTGCTCCCCACCTATGACTTGATAAAGCTCCACTGTCACGGTACCCATCCTTAAGTAGCACAGAAATTCTGGATCTGGGGTTACAGCATAGCGAGAGGTAAAGTTAAATTGTGGCTGGACTCCAGTCACAACAGGGGTTGCATGTGTCTCAAAGTCATACAGGGAATAGATACAGAAGGTGACGGGCTGAGGGTCATCTACAACCCTTATTCCAAGCGGTGAGAAACAAATCCCTCCAATATGAATCTCAAACAGAGTTTCTCCACGTTGTAGAGAGGGAGGTGGAGAAGTATCAACTTCAGCAGAGGTGGAATCTTCAACATTAAGTCTGTAGGGAATTGTGCCATATGCAATGTCCTTTAGCTGAGCTGAAACAGAAGAATGTATCAGAGGCATACATAATGAGGGACTTATTTATGAATTCAACTTTTTCACAAGATTACACACTCAGAATGCCATATCTACAGTATGACCACTTTGAAGAGCTAATCAGGTTTATCGGCAATGAACACAGGTGAGATGATATGGACAAGGTTTATGCGCACTCCAGAAAAAAAATTGACAGTTGAAATAAATACATGTAAGTGTTTAATCAATCCTGACATTAACATAGGCCTGCCTGACAGCACAGTTAAGCTGTTGACCTGACTTTTCTCTCTGCCTCTAGGTCAGTGTTTCTGAAACTCCAGTCCTCAAGGCGCCCCAACAGGTCATGTTTTCAGGATTTCCCTCAGATGAAACAGCTGTGGCAATTACCAAGGCAGTGAAACTGATCAAATCACCTTGCAAAATAATGGAAATCCTGAAAGCATGACCTGTTGGGGCGCCTTGAGGACTGGAGTTGAGAAACACTGCTCTAGGTCACTTCTCTGCTCCCAACCTATGATTGCACAGTGAAGGAACAGCAACTAACTGATTGATCATCATATCTCTCTTTGTGTGAGCCTGTTTCTTTTCAGAACATGCAGGACACCTGATTGACTCAGAGTACTGTCCCTCCTTCTCCAAGTCAGTTCTGCTCTATATGGGATTGCTGGAGGCCCTTATAAGATATTTTTTTATATGTGTTTTTTTCCTTTACTCATAAATGGTAGGGTGTGGGTCTTTGGGCCTACCCTGAAGTCTATTGGGAGGCCATCGGGTTCTGTCCTCCCCTGGTTTGGGGGGTCTCTCTTCGGGAGAGCACACCACCCAGTACTTGTTGATCAGCTTCAGTTGATCATGAGGAGCAGGGTCCACCAGGCCATTTGGCTAGGTGGACTAGAGTATGACTTGCCTTTAGAAGCCTTATGCCCCAGGGGGCCAGGGAGGGGTCATTATTTTTTAGAAGGGGATCAAAGACACACCCTTGTGCACTTTTTTGTGTCTGTGTCCACATGCACTATTTTGGTTCACTTTGGTGATTTGTTTTCGCGCACCGCACCACAGGCTTGAAAAAAAGGGATAGCTGGAGGCTGATCCCAAATCCAATTCAAATAGTTGTATTCATTGCATTTAGAAATACATTTAATATGTTTTAAAGAATACATCAGGCTTGCACATTTACATCCATTAAGAATACATAGCATGCCTTTAAAAGGGTCTATCCATAACTAATGGGGATCGTAAAAGGCATTTAGGGCCGCAAAGTGACTCTTCGGAGACCTCTGCCAAATTCAAAACTTAACAAATCCATACACAATTCATAAAATCAGACAGGAACATGACACATTAATAGAAAGTATATACCGTTCTTATCGGCATATAACACGCACTTTTCCCCCCTGAAAATCAGGGGGAAATCTTGTGTGCCTGTTATACGCCGATCCCTGCTGCCTCTGAGTGGAAGGAGGTGATGAGCACCGTTGGATTACACACAGTCGCGATTTCCTGTGTATCCAGCGCTCAGTCACACACAGTCCCGCCCCCCTGGCCCAGCATTGGACCACTGTTCTGTCCATCATATGAGCCGGGCAAGACTATGAGTGACTGAGTGCCGAATACACAGGAGATCGAAGATCTGTGTCATCCAGCACTGGCGCGGCTGCAGATGGGCATGTTAGAGGCTGTAGATGGGCACGTTAGAGGCTGCAGATGGGCACTAAACAGGCTGCAATAATGGGTAAGTTAGAGGCTGCAGATGGGCACATTAGACGCTGCAGAAGGGCATGTTAGAGGCTGCAGATAGGCACTAAACAGGCTGCAATAATGGGCACATTTGAGGCTGCAGATGGGCATGTTAGAGGCTGCAGATGGTCACTAAACAGGCTGCAATAATGGGCATATTAGAGGCTGCAGATGGGCATAGATCAGGCAGCATTGATGGGCACTGGTGAGGCTGCAGAGCACTGACCCTTATTTTAAAATTTAAATTTTTTTTTCTGAAACTTCCCTCTTAACGTTAAGGTGCATGTTATACGCCGGTGCGTGTTACACGCCGATAAATACGGTATTTGAATGGGGAATATGATACTGAACAAATCAAGGTCATACACAACTAAGCTAGCACCTACAGAAGGGAAGATAGCAGTCAGATACCTCCTGGGCGACAAGCTTATCTGAGCTACATGATTAGGGATACTAATCATGTGTTTAGTATCCCTCGACATGAAATTAAATGCTGAACAATAATCTATCAATCAGTTTCAAGAATGCATTTAGTACATATTGGAAGATTTTTTTGTAAATTCTTTATTTGCGAAGAAATAAGATAGAAACAGCAAACATACACTGGTACAGAGGACACAGCAATTTTGTTTGTGCTGTAGATACGTCTCGACTGGTCAGACCATGCAAATCAAACAATAAGGCATGACTGTTTGTATAAACCTATATAATCGTGATCTGGGTAGCCGATCCCTAGGTTAAGAAGCTTGCTGTGTCCTGTGTGAGATTAGATTCCACTTTGTAAATAATAAATGTGAGGGAGAGTACGACCTATGGCGTGTAAGGGAGGGCCATGATACTGTCATAAACACGATGGCCACTCCTTAGATGCTTAATTGGTCAGATAGCCGTTGTCAACACCCCTTTGATCCCAGAGAAAAAGGGAAATGCCAAGACCGTTAACAATTCTCATGTGCCATCAAACCAGGAACATCCCTCAACTTTGAAAACTGATAATACCTGACTCATCGACTGAATTCTGATAAAACCAAGGACACTGCAATTATTCTTCCTTCTCAACTCTGTTTTATTTCTCTGTTGCTGTATTATTTCTTTATTTCTTTGTAACATCCATTTTTCTGTGATAATTTTATTTGCACCATTTGACCTTTTTAATATTAACCACTTAAGGATCGTAAGGATTTGCCCCCTTAATGACCAGGCCATTTTTTTGCGATGCGTCGCTTTATCTGACAATTGCACGGTCATTTGATGTTGTTCTCAAACAAAATTTATGTCCTTTTTTTCCCACACATAGAGCTTTCTTTTGGTTGTATTTGATCACCTCTGTGGTTTTTATTGTTTGCGCTATAAACAAAAAAAGACCAACAATTTAAAAAAAAAAAACAATACTTTTTACTTTTTGCTATAATACATATCCATTTTTTTTTTAAACAAATTTTTTCATCAGTTTAGGCCAATATGTATTCTAGATATTTTTGGTAAAAAAAAATCGCAATAAATGTATATTGATTGGTTTGCGCAAAAAGCGTCTACAAAATAGGGGATATATTTATGCCATTTTTATCATTCATTTTTATTTTACTAGTAATGGTGACGATCAGCGATTTTTAGCAGGACTGCGACATTGTGGGCGGACAGGTCGAACACTTGTGCCAATTTTTTGGGACCATTGACATTTATACAGCGATCAGAGCTAACAATAGCCACTGATTACTGTATAAATGTCACTGGCAGGGAAGGGGTTAACACTAGGGGCGATCAAGGGGTTAAGTGTGTTCCCTGGCAGGTGTTTCTTACTGTATGGAGGATGGGCTGCCTGGGAGTAGAGAGAGACTGCTGTTCCTAATCACTAGAAACAGCAGATCACTCTCTACTTCCCGGTCAGAACAGAGGTCTGTCTATTTACATTAACAGATCCCCGTTCTGGCTCTCTGAGGTGCGATTGCAGGTGGCCGGCGTAGAGCTACCGCAATTCACCCAGGAGTGCCAACCTGCCGCCGTATTATGACGACGGCTGGTCGTCAAGTAGTTTAATTTGAACAAGGGTTAACCTTGTCCTTAAGCTTTTAAGCTAAATGAATCCCTGTCTCTTGAAGAGCGCTATGGTATACAATAAATCGCGGAACACACCTGTCTGTGGTGACAGTGTGTGTTACAGATGTTTATTCTAAAATCCATAATATTTTTATTGCTAAGATTATGTGTTTCCGCTTCTCTGTTAAAAAGTGGTGGTGGTGGTGGGGGCGTAGTTTCGGCATGCTGTAGAGCGGGCGCATCTTCCCTGAGCTCCGGCGCCGACACCAAAAAAATAGCATTTTACCTGCACATCATCACTGCTACCTACCTGGAAACGATGAGGAAGAGATCAGGCAAGCCCCTGCCTAAAAAAGGCACCTCGGCGGGCTCCATAAAGCGGTTCCTGTCCACGGAACCCGAGGACTTGGAGGACATGGACGGCCTAGGCCGCTCTCCTCGTGGCGTGAACTTAGGTGCAAGCTCCGCCTCCCGCACCAGGCCTGAGCTCAGACTCTGTTCTCCAGCTTCATCAGTCAGATCTGAAGGTGAGGAGAGCACACACAGACACTCTGGGGTCACAGCCTTGGTGAGTGATTTACCCACCAAGTCGGAATTGGCTTCCATGCTGATGATCCTCGAACGGGTCATCAAGAAGGAGGTCTCCGCTGTGCGCTCTGACCTCTCACAAGTGCTGGAGAGAGTGGAGAAATCTGAACAGCGTTTAGATCAGCACGCGGCCGCCATTAGGACCCTACAGACATCTACCCGCCAACTTGCCATAGCTCACAGGATTGCCCTCTACAAAATAGAGGACCAGGAAAATCACAATAGGCACAATAACATCAGGATAAGAGGCCTCCCCGAGGCGACGGGGGACGATGACCTTCTCCCCTCCACCCGGGGTATCTTTAATAGCTTCTTGGGCCAAGCCGCAGATCACCCCTTGAAAATTGACCGAGTTCACAGGGCTCTCCGCCCCCGCAACCTTTCCTCCGACACCCCACGTGATGTTATATGCAGAGTACATCATTTACCTGAAAAATAACTTATTATGAAAAAAGCCAGGGAGGCCGCATCACTGGACTTTGACGGTGCAACCCTCTCCTTTTTTCCGGATCTGGCAAGGGAGACCCTAGAGAGACGCAGGGCCCTACGACCCCTGACGGAGAAGCTTCGAGCTGCATCCATCAATTACAGATGGGGCTTTCCAGCAGCCCTGTTAGCAAGCAGAGATGACAAAATGACTGTCCTTCGGTTTCCAGAGGACCTGGAGAAATTCTGCATGGATGTTAATATATCCCCGCCGGAGCTTCCTGGCTGGCAAGATGTCATCTTGCCTCTACCCGGTAACTCTGAACCAAGAGGGCAAAAGGTGGATCGCAAACATCGAACCTCCGCCCCTTGAACATCGCCCCAATCGGGTTGAGCCTCAAGCCTGCGGCCTTAAGAAACACCTTCCCATCGCTGGACTGTGATGGAACTTCCTTGTTAGCAAGTATACCGTGACCATTAAAGCCCCGAGATAGGTCTTTTAGTCTGACACTTATGCCTGACAGTTCCTACCTATGTGAATTAATGAATGAATGAATGAATGATTTGTAAAGCGCTGCAATTGCGAACTGAATCGCCTCAAGGCGCTAGATGTATTCTCTGTAGCCAGCTTCTAGAAAAGGAAGGTCTTTAGTTTTTTCCTGAAGGCCTGGTGGTTTTCTTCCATGCGGAGGTTGGTTGGGAGAGCATTCCATAGGCGAGGTCCTTGGACTGCAAATCTACGTTCTCCCTTTGCTTTGTAGCGGTATTTGGGAATGAGGAG
Organism: Lithobates clamitans; assembly: GCA_037952925.1. Classification (NCBI taxonomy): domain Eukaryota; kingdom Metazoa; phylum Chordata; class Amphibia; order Anura; family Ranidae; genus Lithobates; species Lithobates clamitans. The sequence goes on along the minus strand of JBBGZY010000659.1, from coordinate 4,421,926 downwards.
GAGGTTTTGGTTAGCTGATCGAAGACTGCGAATCGGTGTGTAGTGTTTTATTTTTTCCCGGAGATATTGCGGAGCGTTTCCTTGTATGCATTTATGGGTGAGGCAGAGGGTCTTGAATATGATCCGGTTCTTCACAGTTAGCCAATGTAGGCTTTTTAGGGATGGGGAGATGGATTCCCAGGGCTTTTTTCCTGTTAACAGTCTTGCCGCCGTGTTCTGCATGAGTTGCAAGCGCGCAAGCTGATATTGGGGTAGACCTACGTAGAGGGAATTTGCGTAGTCGAGTCGGGAATTGATGATCGTTCCCACAACTGCCGCTTTGTCCTCTTCTGGGATGAAGGGGATGAGTCTGCGAAGCAGGCGGAGGAGGTGGTGGGATCCGCTCACCACCGATCCTATTTGTGCATCCATTGTCATTCCTGAGTCAAAGATGACTCCGAGACTCTTGACTTTGGTGCTGGGGGAGATGGTCTGTCCGAGGATGGGGGGTGGTGTCCACGGAGTCTTAATTTTGGAATTTTTGTTGGCTTGCAGGAGAAGAAGTTCTGTTTTTGATTCGTTAAGTTTGAGGGAGCTAGCGGTCATCCAGTCATTGATTAAAGTGAGGCATTTCTGTAGTTGCTGATGATGATCTTTTTGTCCATTAATGCGAAGGTAGAGTTGGGTGTCGTCTGCGTATGAGTGGAAGCAGAGGTCCGTTTTCCTGATGATATTGAGAAGCGGGCGGATGTAGATGTTAAATAGCACTGGTGACAAGGGTGAGCCCTGAGGGACTCCACAGGAGACTGCCCGAGATTCCGAGGTGAATGTTCCCAGTTTCACTGTCTGAGAGCGATTCTCTAAGAAGGATGTAAACCATTTTAGGGCAGAATCTGTGGCTCCTGCAACTTCTGAGAGGCGGACAAGTAGAGTATTGTGGTCCACTGTATCGAATGCTGCACTGAGGTCTAACAGTACCAGAAGACTCGGTTCCCCGTCATCTGCTGCTTCGAGGGCGTCGTCCCATATTTTGAGAAGTGCTGTTTCTGTGCCATGGCCTGGGCGGAAGCCTGATTGCAGAGGGTCCAGGAGGTGGTGTGTCTCCAGGTGGTGTTGTAGCTGCTGTACTACTGTTTTCTCTATAATCTTGGAGATGGTGTTGAGGCTTGTTATTGGTCTGCGGCAGTTAGGGTCTTTAGGGTCGAGATTAGGTTTCTTTAGCAGGGGTTTGACGATGCCTTGCTTGAGGGAGGTTGGCACAGTCCCTTCTTTGAATGATTGATTTATGAGATGTGTTAGGGTGGGGGCCAGGATGTCGGAACATTCTTTGAACAATTTGGTGGGGATGATGTCGTTCGGTGATGTGCTGTCGCGAAGGCTTCCGATGATGTTTTTAGTCGTGTCCGTGGTGATTGGGGCCAAAAAGAACTTCGGTGGTTGAGTGATGTTCGTGTCGATATCCTCTTTTTGCATTGGTTGGGTGAGGTTGGTTGTTATTTTCTGATGAATTGCTTTCCGAATGTTGTCGATTTTGTCGATGAAGAAATCTGATAACTCATTGCAGAATTCTTGGGTATCGTTTGCAGGGGGCTCTAGGCAGGTCGGGTTCATTGATTGAGCAACTATTTTGAAAAGTTCACGTGGGCGGTTTAAGGCGGATGAGATGGTGTCTGCAAAATGTTCTTTTTTGGCTTTGAAGATTGCCTTGTGGTATTTCACCGTGAGTGCTTTGTAGTTAGCATGGTTTTCCTTGGTGGGATTTCTTCTCCAAGTTCTCTCAGATCTTCTGCGTTCTTGCTTGAGTAGGGTGAGAGTGCCATTAAACCAATTCGAGTTTTTTGTGCGGACGGGTGTTCTGCGTTTTGGCGCCACGGAGTCTGCTGTTTGTAGTAAAACATTGTTTAGGGAGTTGAGTGTTTGTTCCGTTGAGAGGTTTGGGTTTAGCAGAAGAATTTTGCTCGACAATGTAGTTTTGAAGAGTTCAGAGTGTAGTTTCTTCTGAGATCTTTTCCAGTGTGTTGCTATTGCCCGTTTCTGTTTTTGGAGGGTGGTGTTAGTGGTGATTTTGAATTTGATAGCATGGTGGTCCGTCCATGGTAGTGGGGTGTTGTTCAATACGTCGATGTCCATATTCTGTTTGAAGATGAGATCTAAAGTGTGTCCTGAACCATGCGTAGGAGCATTTATCAGTTGTTGCAGGCCAAGTTCTTCCATTTGGTTAACGCAGGCGGTTGCAATAGGGTCTTGGGCGGAGTTTGCCCACAGATTGAAATCCCCAAGTACCAGAAGGTTTTTGGTTTTCAAGGTGTGCATTGAGAAGAATTCAGTGAGCGGTGTGAGGAGATTGGTCTTTGGTCCTGGTGGTCTGTAGCATAGTAGTATGTGAATGGTGTCTTCAGGTGTTGTTTGAAGATGCAGTGAGAGTGTTTCCATGAAAGGCACTGAGTTCTGTAAGTTTGGTTTGGTGAACCCCAGGTGCGATTTGAAAATCACTGCAAGACCTCCTCCTTTTTTTCCAATTCTATGCTCAGATATGATACTGTAGTTCTTGGGCACCAATTCAGTCAGGATGGTGTTGCAGTCGGAAGTTAGCCAGCTTTCTGTAATGAAAAAGGTACAGTATACCTACCAAGGTTAATGTGCCGAATTGGGTTACATCAGAGGACTATGTCCAGGGTTTCTTGCTCCATGTTATAAGTTACATACATGTGGTTGACTGATAATAGTTTTAAGTTTTATGTTTAGTGCTATTTTATAAATGTTTATTTTTTTCAATTATGGTGTGGGTGCCGGGGCATCGGGACACTGCCTATATTACCCTTGGTGCTAATGTTTAGATGCCCAGGGTCCCTCACCCCCCCTTCAGAGTGAGCTGTGCTGCCTTGTGTCTTCATGTTCCTACCCTTTTATGGGCTATAGGTATGGAGATGCTGGGCCTCATGTGCATCCTGTTTTTGCACCGCAGACTTATGCGTGCACTTGCGGACGCTCGCCCAATGTGGTCTGTACCTTTTTCATTGCGAGATACTAATTTCTTCTTTTTCCTTCATATTCTTTTCACTCTCTTACCCCCCATCTCCTTCCCCCTCCACACCCTAACCCTTCTCCCTCTGCCTCAGGTCCAACTTCTCGAGATACCAGTGTTCATGGATCCCTTCTCTTGGTCCCCATGGCTACGGTAAATTTACTTTCATTTAATGTACAGGGCCTACATGCCTCTGGAAAGAGTCACAATTTATATAGAGAGCTGGGTCGTCTGTGGGGAGATGTGATCTTTCTGCAGGAGACCCACCTTACACATACTACCTCTGTGAAACTTTTCTCCCAACAATACCCCACGTAGTATTATAGTCTCTCTGATGTGCATAAGGCAAAAGGCGTGGCCATTGGGTTCCGCAGAGGAACTGCGTTTACACTAGAATCCATGTTAAGTGACCCATCAGGACGATTTTTGTTTCTGAGAGGCACCCTGGGTAGTATGCCCTGTACCTTGGCAACCCTATATTCTCCCAACCGTGACCAGGCAGGCTTTATAGCTTCTACACTTAAGAAATTGAGAGACTTCTCCCGCGGGTGCATTCTTTTTTCTGGTGATTTCAATACACCCCTGGAACCTGTCCTGGACACCTCCAGGGGGAGTTCTAGCATGTCACACAAACGCTTAGTGTACATTCACAAACACTTACATGAATCCCAGTTGGTAGATGCCTGGAGGATCATGCACCCGCGGGAATGAGATTTCATTCACTATTCTCAGGTTCACCAGACTTACTCTAGAATTGATTTGTTGTTTTTTGACCATCATCACCTACCCTTACTAGTAAATTCTGTCATTGAAACTTCCCCCATATCTGATCATGTCCCGATCATGCTCACTGTTAAAATCCCGTCTCTACCCCTTAAGTCCACTAATTGGAAACTAAATGAAGAACTTGAAATTGATAAAAAATGATAGGGGATGAATTATTTCTTTATTTTAAAGAAGAACTCACACCCTAACATCTCATCGGGAACGCTATGGGAGGCTCACAAGGCCCATATTCGAGGCAAACTAATAGAATTAGGGGCCAGGAAAAAAAAGGGAACACACATTTCATGAATCTAAACTACTTAGCAAGATTAAACTACTTGAGCTGCAACATAAAGCTAGACAGTCGCAGGCGGTATTTCATACCTTGACTGCAAAGAGGGAAGAACTGAAATCTTTTTTTCACATAGAGCAAAAGCAACAGGCCCGCACAGTAGCTCAAAGTTTTTATGAATGGGGAAACAAGCCCAGTAGATTGCTAGCTTGTTCACTGCAGCAAAGGAAATCCGCGTCTTTCATAGCAAAAATCAAAAATTCTTCAGCCACTATAGTCCACGATATGCCTAATATAGCTAAGGAATTCCGTTTTTATCAACATTTGTACCATGTCCAACACTCCGCTACAGATTGAGATGATAAGACGAGGCTCATTAGGGAATACTTAGCACGTGCCAACCTACCTAGACTCTCACCTGACACTCTAGCTTTGCTGGAATGGAAGAGTTACGCATTGCCCTACAAGCTATGGCTAATGGCAAAGCACCAGGTCCAGATGGATTCACGGTAGTTTATTACTGATCCTTTGCAGATATATTATTGCCTCGATTGACTGAATACGCCAATGCGACCTCTAAAGGTGGTAACCTCCGACCTGAGACTATCCATGCACATATTACTGTTATTCCCAAACCCGGTAAAGATCCCAGCAACTGTGGAAGTTATCGCCCCATTTCGTTACTGAATATAGATGCTAAATTGTATGCCAAAACTATTGTGAATAGACTCCTCCCCCTGATCCCGCAGTGGATATCTAAAGACCAAACAGGTTTTATTCCGGGTAGGGAAGCAAGGGACAACTCCCTCCGCACCCTCTCATTGATGGCATATGTTCGTAGATCCTCCAAGCCCACCCTCCTGCTTTCAACAGTTGCTGAGAAGGCGTTTGATAGGGTGGACTGGGAGTTTCTCATGGCAACACTGTCTCATCTGGGCATTGGGACATCTCTTATTCCGAATTTCCTCTCTATACAACCAACCCACGGCAAAATTACACATAAAGGGCACACTAAGTGATCCCTTCACCCTACACAACAGCACTCGTCAAGGATGCCCTCTTTCGCCAATTTTATTTGCCCTATCAGCAGCCCAAAGGAACACCATCCTCACAATGGCTCATACTTCTTCTGGGGCTTCTAGAATGGCGGAAGTAAACTATAAATTAATGACGAGATGGCACTATACACCTGTGGTACTACAGAAGACCTTTCCACAAGTATCACCTTTGTGCTGGAGAGGATGGGGTGAAAGAGGAACACATGCTCACATTTGGTGGTTTTGTCCACTGATACGTCCGTACTGGCTAACTATTTTACACTGGATCAAGGAAATCCAGGGTTGGGAAATCCCCAATGACCCGTGGTTTGTTTTATTTCACTGTACAGGTAAACCAGTAGGACCCTATAAAAAATCTATAACACCACATCTCCTTAATGCTGCAAAAGCACTCATCCCTCAATACTGGAAAAAAATGACCATTCCGACATTACGTCAATGGCTAGTGAGAGTAGACAATACTTACTACATGGAAGATATGACTCTCTCCAGTGGCGTAACTAGAACCTTCAGGGCCCCGGTGCAAGAAATCATGAAGGGCCCCCCTGACCCCCAGCTGGGGTGTCTGTTTTTTTTTTGTTATTGTATTTTTCTACCATTTATTTATTGTTTTACAATATTATTTTATAAAAAATATTACATTTTTTTTTTAAGAGTTGGGGGGCTTTGGTGAGATATCGGGGGTCTAAGCAGACCTCTGATGTTTCACCTTTAAGAACGAAAAAAGGAGATTGAGAGCACAGCCTCAGCTGCACAGAATGAATGGACAGGAATAGCTCTGTATAGAGCTGCCCCTTTATTCACAAACTGAAGCATAGTAAATACAGTTTACTATGTTTCAGTTATGAATGGATTGAGTCCGTGATCGGTATGGATCACTGACTCTCCATGCAGATACCCTACAGCAGCTGGCAGGAGAGGGGAGGGGGGACTCTGCTGAGCTGTGGGGACAAGGGGAGGGGCCAGGAGAGAGCGGGGGGCAGGAAAAAGTACAGGGGGGCTGGAGAGCACACGGGGGGCAGCAGAAAGAAGCTGCATAGGAGGCATGGTGGGTGCGGCTGCGGCTGCATATAGAGGAACTGGTCTTTCCATTTCCCCCACTTCTCATCTCCTTTCAGCAGCTGCAGGAGGAGAATGGAGAGATCAGTTTCTCTGTATCAGTGTTTCTCAACATTTCTTCAACATTTTAGTCAAGATGCAACATATTGCCTTTTCACTGCCTGTCAAATGCCTCTGAAAAGCGATGTGCATCGCTTTTCAGAGGAATGGTATTTTCTTGTTGGTATTATGAACCCACCCTAAAAAAATCTGTTCTGATCGTAAGAGCCCTTTCACACTGGGTCGGGGGCAGCATAACGCTGCTATTATTAGCAGCGTTTTACCGTCGGTATGCGGCCGCTAGCGGGGCGGTTTTACCCCCCGCTAGCGGCCGAGAAAGGGTTAAATACCACCGCAAAGCGCCTCTGCAGAGGCGCATTGCCGGCGGTATAGCCGCGCCGTCCCATTGATTTCAGTAGGCAGGAGCGGTAAAGGAGCGGTATACACTCCGCTCCTTCACCGCTCCGAAGATGCTGCTAGCAGGACTTTTTTTCTCGTCCTGCCAGCGCATCGCTCCAGTGTGAAAGCCCTCGGGGGCTTTCACACTGGAATGAAAGCAGCGGCACTTTCGGGTCGGTTTGCAGGCGCTATTATTAGCGCAATAGCGCCTGCAAACCGCCCCAGGGTGAAAGGGCTCTAAAGAAAAAGGAGGTCAGAATTACAAGTAATGTGTATACATACACGCATGTAAACACACGTACGCAAATACACACATATAAATATAAATACATGCACACACATGAGCAAACACACATGAGCAAACACACAAACATGCACATACACATATAACTCTATACACATGCACACACATGCGCACACACATGTAAACATACACATGCACACAAATAAACACACACACACACACACATATAAAACACACACACACACACACACACACACACATATAAAACACACACACACACACACATATAAAACACACACACACACACACACATATAAAACACACACACACACACATATAAAACACACACACACACACACACACACACACACACACATATAAAACACACACACACACACATATATAAAACACACACACACACACACACACATATATAAAACACACACACACACACACATATAAAACACACACACACACACACACACACATATAAAACACACACACACACACATATAAAACACACACACACATATAAAACACACACACACACACACACACACACATGCACACACCCAAACATGCAGGCACACACACATATAAGCACACACACATGCATACAAACATATATAGATCGCCTTTTTAAAAATCTGCAACTGCAGCTCTGTACCTTAAACTCTCCATGCTGGGTACTGCACTGTAGGGGGAGGCAGAGAGCACAGCACACAGTGTGCTAGACACGTCTCACTTACTTTTACTTTGTGACTGAGCTCCTACACTGCCGAATGATTGATGCATCGGCTGAGGATCAGCGAGCTCGGTCCCATATGCAGCCACCGCTCGGGGAGAGGGGGGCACACGGGCCCCCTGCAGCATGGGGCCCAGTCGCAATGGCGACTTTTGCGACCCCTATACTTCCGCCCCTGACTCTCTCCCTTAGTCTGCTTTCACACTGGGGCGGTGGGGGCGTCAGCGGTAAAACAGCGCTTTTTTTAGCGCTGCTTTACCATTGTTTTTGTGGCGGTATTCGGACGCTAGCGGTGCGGTTTTAACCCCCACTGGCGGCCGAAAAAGGGTTGAAACCGCTCGCATAGCGCGGCTATAGCCACGGTATTGCCGCGGTATAGCCGCGCTGCCCCATTGATTCCAATGGGCAGGAGCGGTTTAGGAGCGGTGAATACACCACTCCTTCACCGCTCCAAAGAGGTGGTTTGCAGGAGATTTTTGGCCAGCGCACCACTTCACCGTGAAAGCCCTCAGGCTTTCACACTGGAGAAACAGTAGAGGCAGTTTTAGGTCGGTTTGCAGGCGCTATTTTTAGTGCAATAACGCCTGCAAACCGCCCCAGTGTGAAAGGGCTCTTAGAAACAAATCTGGCCTAGCAAAGAAGATATGGTCCTGCTGCTTTGCCTTCAAATACACTGCCGCATACGCGAAAATTATGTCTCAACCTACGTAACGTGCTGTTAGATAGGTGTATAGCATAGGTGAGCTTGGACCAAGGCGGATACACCCCCCCCACCCCCACCTTCCTCATCCTTGTCCTCACTTTTCTTTCTCTCTCCACCCTTTCTTCTCCTTTATCTACATTCTATCATTCAAAGATGTATACCTCAATAAAGGTCATTTACAGAGAAGATATTGGCGTTTACACTTTTGGTCCAGTGAGCTTTCAGTTATTCTTATTAAGCCGTTCCAAGTTGAGCACTCTGAACCTTGTTAAGTGTTATAGATGACATTATAATGTGTTACTACGGAATGCCTTGTTACTACAAGATTATATGACCAATTTGTTCAGATCTACTCTGTAATGTATATCGTATGTTATATGTTGTAACATACCTAATGCACATTTTTCTTCAATAAATATTAACTAAATAAAAAAAAAAAAGCGGTGGTGGTAGCTAAAGGGTTAATTGTTTTTTTTAACGTAGCCTAGTGACAATCACTTTGAGGGTGCTGGCACCTAGATTGTGGTCCCGCAAGTTGGAAAATCTTTGTGCAGGGTGCATCTGAGAGTGGCATTGTTATGCAAGTGTCAGTGCGTTGTGAGAATGACCAGTCCTTTGTAACGAGTTGGTGAGAAGGGCAGGCGACTGGCACCCGCTTCTGTCACACTATTAACAGAAACAGGAGCTAAATAATGAAAATAATGAAAGAAATAATGAGAACAAAATAGAAGTTGTAGCACATGGCAGCCAATTAGAGTTTGTATTTTATTTTTCCTTAAATTAAAAAGTGAAACCTCATTATTTACTGTGAACAAAAACTCAGTTTTAGTTCTAATTTTTGCTTCCTAAGTTGAGTCAACTTGTAGAAATGAAAAAATAAAATTTGGATTTAATACCTTCCAGCATCTGGATTCTGGAGTTGCGTTTAAGCAGTCTGGCCTCATAGTGGTGCTCACGTTCTTCTCTTTCACGACTTTCACACTCTGTTCTAAGTTTCACTGACTTCAGCTCTTCCTGATAATTGGTGGAAAAATCATACGGTGATATAGTGAAAAACAACAGAAAAACAATTTTGTATTTATTGATCTCAAACTTGTTCTTTAATCTCACCATGAAAGAGCATGAAAGCACAGCTAAAGAGTCAAAAGAAAACTTTTTTTTGTAGTTTTTACTTGTATGTATGAACATGCCTCATTTGAAAGCATTGCTGTCTACATTTTCATGCAGTGTATAATAAAGCATAATGCATAATATAAGTAAACAATCCCTGAAAATGATATGGGGTACATGACCACAAGTTATGAAATGGTTCATTTTGTTATACTTAAAGTGACACTAAACAATATCCTTGTTCTCCAAAAAATAATCCATACAAATAAAACGATTGCAGCCACCACAACTGGTGAGCTGCAATATATTCCATTATTGGTTTTGGGTTTAGATACACTTAAATTATTTAGTATTGTGCGAAGGGGGGACCAAGCCAGCCTGTAGAAGAAGAAGCTTTAGGCCCCTTTCAGACGTGCGGGCTCCACCAGCGGATCCGCATGCTCAGTGGGGAATCTGTCCGCTAATCCCCGCTGAGCAGGCGCATGACAGATCTGTATACAGGGCCGGATTTCCCACAAAGCCACCGAGGCCAGGCCTCAGGGCGGCAGTGGTGCAGGGGCGGCGAAGCTCCTGCGGCGACTTCCCGGATTGCCCGGGATAAGGATTTTCCATTAATTATGATCTTTGTCCCGTGTCCCGGGCACCTTCATTCCGGGACAATACAGTGTCCCGGAATGAAAATAAAATAAAACGGTCTGCCTCCGCCACTCTGATATAGTTACACTCATCTGCAGCAGAACTGGTTGCTAGGCTAGGGCCGCCCCGCGTCTAGCAACCAGTGACGTCGGCTGACACGTGGGCAGTGCACCCTATGGCTGAGCAGCGCACCCCCAACTCTGAGACGAGTCCACCCACCTCCTCTCTCCTTCTCTGCCTCCGGCCAGCAGCAGAGAGAGAGAGAGACCAGCCAGGCACACCAGAGTGACGAGTCACCAGGATCCAGCCTGTGCCCACTGCCCAGTCAGTGCCAGTGAGTCCCGGGGCCACCGCCGACTACTCCCGAGTCCCGCAGCCGCTACAGGGGAGCACATTGCCAGCAGCCCAACTTCTCCAGTTCTCCTCCTGACCCTCCTCCCGCCCACGAGGGCCACGAGTTTTGAGCCGCTACTGCGCCAGGCAAACTTCCAGGACCAGGTTAGTGTTTGTTCATGTGGCAGCAAATATCATTCATGACAGTGATACAGCAACTTGCTGGCAAATTCTTGTTTAGTCACTATTCAATTATTAACCACTTAAGCCCCGGACCATTTTGCTTTCCAAAGACCAGAGCACATTTTGCAATTCGGCACTGCGTCGCTTTAACTGACAATTGCACGGTCGTGCGACGTGGCTCCCAGACAAAATTGATGTTCTTTTTTTCCCACAAATAGAGCTTTCTTTTGGTGGTATTTCTCGTGTGTGGAGATATGTTTTTAATTGACCTATTGTAGCAGTCATCGATAAAGGACAAGAACGGTGGTGTGTGTGGGGGGGAGGGGGGGGCGGCGTTGAAGGACCCGGCCTTGGGGCGGCAAAGGGAGTAAATCCGGGCCTGTCTGTATCCACTCCGTTTATACAGAGCAGACATGGACACAGCCTGCTTTCCTCTATGGGCAGTCAGATGGAAACTGACCGCCTGTCCGTTTGCATTCGGCTGTCATCCAATCCGCCAAACGGATGAGGAATGAATCACCCGTCCATCTTTTTGTATTGGATAGGGAATGGATCCACCATCCGTCTGTTTTTAGCGGATAGGATCAGATCGGATGTCAGCAGGTGTCAACAGACACATGTCCTTCGACATCCGCCACTCCATAGAGGGCAATGGATGGTCCGCCCGTTGAAAGGGGCCTCGTGTCCTCATTTCTGTAAGTGTGTGTGTTAAATCTTCACTCTCTTGAAGAGCTCCAGATCAAACTGCTATCAGACACTTCAAGGTGTATTGGACAGTGTGTCCCCCTCAGGGTGCCATGGTCCCTCTTGCTGACCCCTACATCACTATTGTGTCCTCCAGTGACCTGGGGCACATGTAAGACATGTAGATGGTGGAACATAATAGCTATGGCTTGCAAGTGGACCCTTGTATTCACTAAGATTGTTACTATACAGTAGGGATGAGCCGAACACCCCCCTGTTCGGTCCGCACCAGAATATGCGAACAGGAAAAAAGTTCGCTCGAACACGCGAACACCATTAAAGTCTATGGGACACGAACATGAATAATCAAAAGTGCTAATTTTAAAGGCTTATATGCAAGTTATTGTCATAAAAAGTGTTTGGGGACCCGGGTCCTGCCCCAGGGGACATGGATCAATGCAAAAAAAAGTTTTAAAAACGGACGTTTTTTCAGGAGCAGTGATTTTAATAATGCTTAAAGTCAAACAATAAAAGTGTAATATCCCTTTAAATTTCGTACCTGGGGGGTGTCTATAGTATGCCTGTAAAGGGGCACATGTTTCCCGTGTTTAGAACAGTCTGACAGCAAAATGACATTTCGAAGGAAAAATTCCATTTAAAACTACCCGCGGCTATTGCATTGCCAACAATACACATAGAAGTTCATTGATAAAAACGGCATGGGAATTCAACACAGGGAAACCCGAACCAAAATTTAAAAAAAAAAAATGACGTGGGAGTCCCCCTAAATTCCATACCAGGCCCTTCAGGTCTGGTATTGATATTAAGGGGAACCCCGGCCAAAATTAAAAAAAAAAATGACGTGGGGTTCCCCCTAAATTCCATACCAGACCCTTATCCGAGCACGCAACCTGGCAGGCCGCAGGAAAAGAGGGGGGGACGAGAGTGCGCCCCCCCCTCCTGAACCGTACCAGGCCACATGCCCTCAACATTGGGAGGGTGCTTTGGGGTAGCCCCCCAAAACACCTTGTACCCATTTGATGAGGACAAGGGCCTCATCCCCACAACCCTGGCCGGTGGTTGTGGGGGTCTGCGGGTGGGGGGCTTATCGGAATCTGGAAGCCCCCTTTAACAAGGGGACCCCCAGATCCCGGCCCCCCACCTGTGTGAAATGGTAAGGGGGTACTTACCCCTACCATTTCACTAAAAAACTGTCAAAAATGTTAAAAATGACAAGAGACAGTTTTTGACAATTCCTTTATTTAAATGCTTCTTCTTCTTTCTTCTATCTTCCTTCATCTTCTTCTTCTTCTGGTTCTTCTGGTTCTTCCTTCGGCGTTCTCGTCCAGCATCTCCTCCGCGGCGTCTTCTATCTTCTTCTCCTCGGGCCGCTCCGCACCCATGGCATGGGTGGAGGCTCCCGCTGTGTGACGGAGTCTCCTCGTCTCCTCGTCTGACGGTTCTTAAATAATGGGGGGCGGGGTGACGCACGGTGACTTGACGGGACTTCCCTGTGACGTCACAGGGAATGCCACAGGGATGTCCCGTCATGTCCCGTGCGTCAGAGGGGGCGGGGTCATCGGGTGGCCCCAGCCCCCCATTATTTAAGAACCGTCAGACGAGGAGACGCCGTCACACAGCGGGAGCCTCCCTCCATGCCAGCATGGATGCGGAGCGGCCCGGAGAAGAAAATGAAGAAGAGAAGAAGGAAGAAGAGAAGAGGATGAAGAAGAAGATGAAGAGAAGAGCGGGAGCCTCCCCCCATGCCATGGGTGCGGAGCGGCCCGAGGAGAAGAAGATAGAAGACGCCGCGGAGGAGATGCTGGACGAGAATGCCGGAGGAAGAACCAGAAGAGCCAGAAGAACCAGAAGAAGATGAAGGAATATATAAGAAAGAAGAAGCATTTAAATAAAGGAATTGTCAAAAACTGTCTCTTGTCACTTTTAACATTTTTTACAGTTTTTTAGTGAAATGGTAGGGGTAAGTACCCCCTTACCATTTCACACAGGGGGGGGGGGCGGGATCTGGGGGTTCCCTTGTTAAAGGGGGCTTCCAGATTCCGATAAGCCCCCCGCCCGCAGACCCCCACAACCACCGGCCAGCTTTGTGGGGATGAGGCCCTTGTCCTCATCAACATGGGGACAAGGTGTTTTGGGGGGCTACCCCAAAGCACCCTCCCAATGTTGAGGGCATGTGGCCTGGTACGGTTCAGGAGGGGGGGGCCGCACTCTCGTCCCCCCCTCTTTTCCTGCGGCCTGCCAGGTTGCATGCTCGGATAAGGGTCTGGTATGAATTTTTGCTTTTGGCACTGGGTTCCCCTTAAAATCCATACCAGACCTGAACGGTCTGGTATGGAATTTAGGGGGACTCCCACGTCATTTTTTTTTTTTTTTAATTTTGGTTCAGGGTTTCCCTGTGTTGAATTCCCATGCCGTTTTTATCAATGAACTTCTATGTGTATTGTTGGCAATGCAATAGCCGCGGGTAGTTTTAAACGGAATTTTTCCTTCGAAATGTCATTTTGCTGTCAGACTGTTCTAAACACGGGAAACATGCGCCCCTTTACAGGCATACTATAGACACCCCCCAGGTACGAAATTTAAAGGGATATTACACTTTTATTGTTTGACTCTAAGCATTATTAAAATCACTGCTCCTGAAAAAACGGCCGTTTTTAAAGCTTTTTTTTGCATTGATCCATGTCCCCTGGGGCAGGACCCAGGTCCCCAAACACTTTTTATGACAATAACTTGCATATAAGCCTTTAAAATTAGCACTTTTGATTTCTCCCGTAGACTTTTAAAGGGTGTTCTGCGGCATTCGAATTTGCCACGAACACCCCAAATTGTTCGCTGTTCTGCGAACTTGCGAACAGCCAATGTTCGAGTCGAACATGAGTTCGACTCGAACTCGAAGCTCATCCCTACTATACAGTAGATCAGAGGTCTCCAAACTGCAGACTGCAGGCCGAATTTGGCCCTTTGCCTGCCTTTATTCGTCCGTCAGGGCACTATTCAGTACCACTGTCACCAGAGATGAGGAACTATTTTTCCCACTGACACCAGTGATGGAGCACTATTCCTCACACTGATACCAATGATGTAATTTATTGACTCCCACTGACCCCCAAGCCTATGGTATTGTTTACTCCCACCGATGCCAGGGTATTTTCAACTCCTACTTGTCACAGTCCTGCCCTCCTAAAGTTCGGAGGGCAGTGAACCAGCCCTTTGATTCGAAAGTTTGGAGACCCCTGCACTAGATGAAAGTTATAGAATCATGGCATGTGATGATGTTGGTAAACTGAAGGACATGATGCCGATAATGAACAGAAATATTTTTAGATTACAAACAATCTTGAGGTTTAGATGTTGGTGAGATGGTCAGGAATGTTTCCTGATAAAAACAACTTGCTTAGCATATGTTTTAATACCTTGATACTGCTGTCAGGTATATATTACTGTTAGGCCTAGTTTACACTTGCGTTTGAGGGGTGGTAAAATCCTACTTCTGATTCTTCTTTTCACTGTCACCCCAAGCTGCAAAGGCAGCCATACAGAGGTATACAATGCCACCTGCGTGATGCAGGTCCCCCCCCCAAGCTGCAAAGGCAGCCACACGGAGATATACAATGCTACCTGTGGCTTAAAAAAAAACAAAAAAACAGCCATTCAGGAGGCAACAATATCGCCTCCTGAGCGCCTATCAGCCGCATCTGTACTTCTTTGTGAAAAGCAATCTGCTGCAGAAGTGAAAGGAATCTCCTCAACAGGACTCAGGCAGCAATAAAAATGTAACAGGAGTTTTAAAGTTTATTAAAAGTTTTACTTGAGGTGATTGTCCAACAACCCCCAATATTGGCTTTCAGACAACCACCCAACCTCAGACATAAACTAAGCAGCAGGAAACTTCACTCTGATTATGAAGTCACAAATAATGGAAGCAAACCCTGCAATAAAAAACGCTGCAAACTGTGCAACCAGATCAATCTATCCAAAAGTGTCACACACACAAATGGGACCTTCAATATCATGGGATCATACAGCTGTACCTCCAGTGATGTTGTGTACCTCATCCAATGCAAAAGGTGTAGCAAAGGATCTTATGTTGGTGAAACAGGACAGAAGTTGCAAGTGAGGATGAATTTGCACAGACATACCATCAAGGAACATAAAGAAGACAGTTTCTGCACACCTATGGGACATCATTTTTCACAACCGGACCACACTATAGAAGACCTAAATGTCTTTGTTCTTAAAGGAAATTTCAGAACTATCCAGGAAAGGAAAACATTTGAACCAAGAATGATACTTCTTTTTGACACAAAAAATAAGAGGCTAAATTTAGATATTGGTTTCCTTACCCATTATACTAGTTTTACGACCCCCTCTGTGACTGTCACCCCCCCTTACCATTGCCACATACATTGATTTGTAAGTGTTTGTTTTTCTTTTTTTTCCTTTCCCTCAGAGATTGTGTTTTTTTTTTTGTTTTAACATTCTGCTAAAACTTTTGTGAATCAGTACTGCTTGGACCTTGTAGAAGGGGACATACCCTGAAAGCTTGTCCTGAAAAATTGTATGTTAGTGCAAATAAAAAAAGTATCACGGACAGTACTCAGTTTTCTCTTTTTAATGTCTTATGCTGTGTACACACGACCGGACTTTTTGACAGCAAAGGTCCGACGGAACAAATCCGCAAATCGTGTGTAGGCTTCATCAGACCTTTGCTGTCAAAAAATCAGACAGACTTTAGAAATAGAATATGTTTCTAATCTTTCCGACAGACTCAAGTCCAGTTGAAAAATCAGTTCGTCCGTATGCTAGTCCGACGGACAAACAACGACGCAAGGGCAGCTATTGGCTACCAGCTATGAACTTCCTTATTCTAGTCCGGTCGTATGTCATCACGTTCGAATCAGTCGGACTTTGATGTGATCGCGTGTAGGCAAGTCAGTTGTGTCGGAACTCTGTCGAAAGTCCGTCAAAAAGTCCTTCGGAGTTCAGTGCGTCGAAAGTTCGCTCGCGTGTGCACGGCATTAGAAATTTAGCATTTTGCCAACCAGTGTTTAATGAGAGGCAATGTTATAGTGTAAGTATTTATTTTTTATTTTAAAATGTCTCAGATTTTCCACTTACCTGATAATCTTTATTAATCTGATACTGCAAAATGAGCATTTCCTGAGTTTTCTCAAGTTCTAAAATAGTCTCAGCATGAGCAGCATCCATCTCCAGCAGTTTCCTCTGTGTCTCCTGTTCTGGCTTTCTTCTCTCCTCTTCTTGCACCTCCATTCTGAGATCTCTGCATCTTCTGCTTTCCTCCAACTCAGTTTGTATTTGGCTCCTATCCTCTTCTTCTGCCTGTCTCTTTCCTTTTCTGTATGTTTTCCACAAATCTTCTTTTTCACTGAACATTTTCTTTAATATCCAATAGTCTTCTGGTATGTGAGTCTAGATCAGGTGAATATGCAGTCAGGATTTCACTATTACTTCAAGAATATGTAATGATCATACAACATAGGTCACATTACAGTGAAGTTTCACAAGGGGTGATCAAATAATTAAAATCTGCTAATATGCTTTGTCAAGAGGTTGCTCGATCCACTTCCAAGCTCCTGCTTGCTGGGTTCAGATTAGCTAAACATTTTTATTTAATTTGAATATTTTTTTTTTAGTGTGTGGAAAAGCCTTGGAAAAGGCATTACCACTCTTTACCCTGAAAGACACCAACTTTGTGCAACAATTCACCTTTGTGACTCCAAGAAGGAGATATGAGAAAGTAGAAGGGGGTTTATTTGCTAATTCCATCTTTGAAATATTGGTTAATTTCAAGAAATCGAAAAATTGGCCTGTTAGTGAACATAAAAACCCAAGATCTCCTATTCCAAGAGGGAATCTCTAAAGTATTCACTCATTCTGCATCTGGAAGTTGCAGGCTGTAGTTCTTCATAGACTAGAAGAGGACCTATAGCAGGATGTGTAGGATCACAGGGTTTGTTTTAGTCTTTTTATTTTCAATAAGATGACGAATGAACAAAGGAATTCAATGTTTACTTTCAATAAATTTTCTCTTTAAACATGGTGGCTGTTTTGTTAGAGCAGGGGTTACCAAACTTCTTAAACAAAGGGCCAGTTCACTATCTATCAAACTGTTTGGGGGCCAGACTGTGGCCGGTATGAATAAAATAAAATTCCCTGGCATCAGAGGTCAGTGGCAATAATAAATGCCCAGGCACTTTAGGTCAGTTAGAGTAATAAATACCCTTTTATCAATGGTCAGAAAGAGTAACAATTGCCCCTGCATCTGTGGCCAGTAGGAGAAAAAACAAGGCCAGGTGTCAGTGGGAATAATAAATGTCCCAGCATCAATTGGAATAAGAGCAATACCCTGGTATCAGTAGGAGTAATAAATGCGCTATCACTGGTGGTCAGTGGTCAAAATACAGTGTCCCGTCATTGGTGGTCATTGGTTGGAATGTAGCCCCATCAGTGGTGTTCATCTGCACTTACTTCACAGGCTCAATATTCTTTAGCCACTACTTGTGGTTACGTCACAGCCTGGACTATACAGGCATCATTGTGTAAGAGATCACTGGGTAGTGGAATGAACTTTTAGCATATGCCACTCTATAATCAGCATTCCCTAATTTCTCGCTACATCCTTGAAGGCTTGGCCTTCTCGTTGCAGAAGCCAGTTTACAGCAACTAATGAGCCCTAACTGTCTTGTAGGCCCAATATTTGGGCATTGCTATTTTAGAGTGGACCTATAGATAAACCCAGCCACATAATGTAATACCTTTGCCAGAGAGTAGGTTATATTATCTCAGGTCATAATTTAACTTTTGAATCTGCCCCTCTAGCTTAGCTCAGGAGTCTTCTAGTGTCAAAGAAGATACTTACTTTCTCATTGTGGATATTTGCATAAGCTCATGCATGCTTTCCCCTTTCTGCAAGCTGTGTGACAATGCCCAGGCATGCTGATCAATTGCTCAAGCACAGAGCAATGCATTTTGGGATGCTAGTGGAGGGGCCTGTGTATTCTCTAATATGTAACTGAGTATTGCCGATAGGACAAATGACTAGTCATACACAGATTTTTTTCATTCAGCCCAGTGGCCACAGAATTAACAGATTCCTCCATCTACACATACAAGGTGGATGGAGAAAATCTTTCCCTGCCGGGAAATTGTATTCTGACAGCAGCACCTATTGGTGTCAGAATAAACTGATCAGTGGCTACAGCTGACTGACCGCAGATTCTGATTATTGGAAAATTTTCCAACATGTTTCTTTGACAGAAGTCAATTAAATAATCAACTTCTTGCAAGCAGAGGAAGTCACACACTGATTGAAATTTGGCCAGTCCAGCATTTCGATCAGTGTATGGCCAGCCTCATTCAAAGGTATGTGGTATGGCATAGCAGCATATACTATCTTCTCTCTGGTAACGCTAGAAGTTTATATGGTTGGGGTTTTTAGAGGAGTGAGGCCTATGCTGTTTCTCTAATTCCTTCCTTCTGAAAAACTATTTTGCTGACAGCCACATGAGTTATCAATATATCAGGAGCCTATATACCTGGTGTCCCAGACTAGTATCTCTAGTCAGTAACACTTTTTCATTAAGGCTAAAAAGAATACTTTTTCAAAATTGGCAGATCCATCCAGTGGATTTGCTGGTGCAATAAGCACTATTTGCTGATCTCCTTAAGTCGGCCCACTCTGACCCAGAACCTAATCTATGCTCTTCATTCATTTTTACCTGTGGTTTCTGTAGTGTCATATCCTGCTCACAAGATGCTTCTCTGGCAGTAGAGGAAGATGAAAGGACTGATATTTTATCCTGAAAATCGTGGATTTCTTGCATTTTTTCTAACACCTGGCACTGTAGCCTGGAAATGTCTTGTTTAAGCTGCTCGCTTTGCTCTGACAAAGAAAAGAAAAATTTAAATAATCACACACAGTTGCTAGTGTAGTTAGAATTTACTATATTATAAAAAAAAGTTTGCATTACCTGTTACTTTTTGTCTATTAATGTAAGTTAATTCACATGGTAATTTTCAGGTCAATCCTTATCTGTTCACTTTTTTGTCACTCAGCAGCATACAAAAGATGCTGACATGCCTTAGCCCAATGGTGGCAGCAATAATGACTTAAAGTGACACTAAACAACATCCTTATTCTCCAAAAATCATCTATTACTTGAAGTGGTTGTAAAGGCTGAAGGCTTTCTACCTTCATGCATTGGCCAGTAAGCCAATGAGGAAAAAGCAGGGGGCGGGGTACATGTCTTATGGATGCAGTGCTCGGGAGCGACCACACATCATTGCCCCCATAGCAAGCGGCTTGCTATTGGGGGCACTAGTCAAGGGGGAGGAGTCAGGAGTGCCAGTGGGGGACCCATGAAAAAGGGGATTGTGGCTGTTCTGTGCAAAACCTTTCCTCAGAGTAGGTAAGTATAACATGTTTGTTAGTTAACAAAATAAAAAAGCCAAACCTTTAATACAACTTTAATGGCCCTGTAATCTATTTTTCATGAAATTATTTCCTACTCTGTTTTTCCACCTTCTTGTAACATTCTCCATGAGCTCACAAACCTCTCCTTCTCTCCCTCATTTCCATTTGTTTGGAACAAGCAGTGTAAGTTACTTGCGGTAATATGCACTGCTCTATGCACACTATACATCCTATAGTCCATCTTGGAAGTGAGCAAGAGAGGGTGGCTATGTTCCTACATACACTTGGTACACGAAGAACGAACCAGCCACCCTTGAACAGAAAGTCAGGTCACAAAAAGGAATTTGGAAATTTAAAGGAGGCTGAGAACAACAGAAGGTACTATTTTAAAAATACATACTTATATAGTTTTTTTTAATGTCACTTTGACCGCTTGCCAACCAGCCGCCACAGTTATACTGCCGCAACATGACTTGGCTGCGCGAATCGCCATCATGATTCCAGATCCGGCCACTAGGGGCGGGCGCGCGTGCGCCCCCTGCTTGCCCACGGAGCAGATGTGAGTGCCCGCCAGTCGCGATCACCGCCAGGCCCCCGTGATCGCTCGGGGCACACCGAGAAACGGGATATGTGTGTGCAAACACACAGTTTCCGGTTCTCTGAGGGGAGAACAGACAGATCGTCTGTTCATACAGAGTATGAACAGCGATCTGTCATCTCCCCTACACAGTCCCCTCCCCCTTCAGTTAGAACACACACTAGGGAACACAATGAACCCCTTGATCGCACCCCTAGTGTTAACCCCTTCACTGCCAGTGACATTTTTGACATTTTTACAGTAATCAATGCATTTTCATAGCACTGATCACTGTATAAATGCCAATGGTCCCAAAAATGTGTCAAAATTGTCCGACGTGTCCGCCATAATGTCGCAGTCCTGATAAATATCACAGATCGCCGCCATTACTAGTATAAAAAAAATAAAATTAAATAAAAATGCCATAAAGCTATCCCCTATTTTGTAGACGCTATAACTTTTGCGCAAACCAATCAATATACGTCTATTGCAATTATTTTACCAAAAATATGTAGAAGAATACATATCGGCCTAAACTGAGGAAAAAATAGTTTTTTTTATATATTTTGGGGTATTATTATTATAGCAAAAAGTAAAAAATATTAACTTTTTTTCAAAATTGTCGCTCTTTTTGTTTATAGCGCAAAAAATAAAAACCGCAGAGGTGATCAAATACCACCAAAAGAAAGCTCTATTTGTGGGAAAAAAAGGACGTCAATTTTGTTTGGGTGCGATGTCGCACGACCGTGCAATTGTCAGTTAAAGCGACGCAGTGCGGAATTGCAAAAAGTGCTCTTGTCAGGAAGGGGGTAAAATGTTCTGGGGCTGAAGCGGTTAATAAAACTTGCCTCTTGCATGCTGTAATTGTTCCTTGCTGTTTGTCAGGTCAGCTTCATAGCATTTAATTTGTGCCTCCAGTTTTGTAATACATCCTTTTAACTCTTCTTCTGACACTTTCGAGGAGTTCACCCGCTCTAAGTCCAGAGAACTGTGAATAAATGAAAGCAGCTTTTTAATGATTTTTATTTCTTCTCAAGTTTCCTCATTCTGCTTAGCCCTGGTTCACATTGCAGCGATTTGGCAGGCGATTTGACATGTCAAATCGCCTGCCAAATCGGCGGCTATTGCCAGCAATGGCACCGTCCTAATTGGTGCAATGCCGCATTTGTGGTGGCACACCGATTCCCAAAAGTAGTTTCTGTACTACTTTTGGCGACTTCGGGGTGCAATTTCAATAGACATCTGTGCCTAAACCCGCACAGATGTCTCT
This sequence comes from Lithobates clamitans, assembly GCA_037952925.1. Lineage (NCBI taxonomy): Eukaryota > Metazoa > Chordata > Amphibia > Anura > Ranidae > Lithobates > Lithobates clamitans. Next base: position 4,400,370 of record JBBGZY010000659.1, on the reverse strand, counting down.
GAAATCGCCCCCGTAGTTGGGACTGACGTGCGTGAATGAAATCGCGGGAGTTCAGCCGAACTCGCACAATTTCATTCCCGCTGTTAGTGTGAACCTCGGCTTATAAGGATTTCTCTTCTCACCTTTTTAGAAGGTTTTCATAGTGTTCCTTAAGAAGGTCTTTCTCTCTTTCCAGTTCAGTTGACCTCTCTTGATACTGAAAGAGAGACAATATAGCATTAACACTCAAATATGGCAGTGTTTCAGAGCTTTATACAAAGAATATGCTTTTTTGTGTTAAAATTACAGTAAATGTGCTGTATTTTTGGTAAATCTTTATAACTAGCACACAGAGTATGGGGTTCTAATATAGCATACAGTCTGATTGTCTACCCTTCAAAAAATGCACATTCCTCTCTAGAAAAATAAATCTAATATTTGTGTTATAAATATAAATAAAACCATTTAAACATTATTACATTGACACTAAGTCAATATCTTTATTTTCCCAAAATAATGCATAAACATCTACTAGGTAATGGCTCTGTAATGTATTTTTCATAAAATTGTTTATTACTGTGTTTTTCTGCCTCCTTGTAACTTTTTCCATCTCACGTCCATTTATTTGGAATGAACAGTGCACATTAGCTGTGGTTATATGCACTGCTATATGGACACTATAAATTACATAGTCCATAATCCATCCTATAAGCGAGCAAGAGAGGGTGACTATGCTTTTACATACAATGGGACTATGAGGAAGAACGTAGCCACCCTCAAACAGGAAATCATATCACAGCAGCAAAAAAATAAATAAATTTGGAGATTTGGAGGAGGCAGAGAGCATTAGAAGGTACTTTTTTTTTTTAGTTAGGAGTACATCCTTGAATTATTTTTTTTAAATCAAAATCACTTTAAGTTCATTTCATATGTGGATGAAATTGGTTTAGAATATTCTTAATATTTATTTAAAACAGGAAGGCCGGCAACTCGGATGCTCTTGAATTAAAGTACTTTATTGGTTACATGGGTACACGGGTACAGGCGATACGTTGACGCATTTCGGCTAAGAAGCCTTCATCAAAGCATTCTCAATATTTATCCCTTGTTTTTTTATCGCACATAATTTCTACACAATCTGCTTTTAAGATTTTAGTTGACCTTGTTGTCCTTGCATTTCCCAACCTGGGAATTTGTACTGATTGATTACCTCTATAAGTGATCTCTGAAGATTAGCCATGTTCTGCTGATCCACCTCCAGTGCCACAACTTTACTCCTCTCTTCTTTCAGCTGTGTGCTGAGATCCTCCAGTTGCATCAACACAGCGTTATGACTTAATGTCAGTGATTTTTGTTTCTATCACAGTGAAAAACAGCACATTCAATATCTAGTTACCTCTAAAAACATTAGGTACTTTTTTTTATATCCATCATAGCAATTGGTAAGGAGATTTGATATGTAACATACCTCTTGTAGTTCTGTCTCATAAGACTGAAAGTAAAATGAAGAGTGGTGTGAGAAGAGACAACAAATAACTACTACACACAAGGCTAGATTTATAGTTAGATACAAAGGGCCTCTGCCTATAGACAGCAGTGGCAAAGAGGCAGCCTTTTCCCATCAGAAGAAATACAGCCATCTTAAATATAGTATATACATTGTATAGCCAAGGGTTTGTGTACACCTAACCATCAAACCTATGTGAGCTTGTTGGGCATTCCAAAACTTAGAGCATTAAGTTTTCAACATTATGTATTTTTAAAAAAAATATTTTGATGTGTGTTGGTGGGAATTTGCAAATACAGCAAAAACAACATGTGTGAAGTCAGGTACTGATGTTGTACAAAAAGACCTGGCTCTCAACTGCCATTCCATTTTATCCCAAAGGTGTTTACTAGTGTTTGGTCAGGGCTTTAAACCATATGTAGCAAGCCTTTATCCTTGCTCAGATGAGGAGGACTACCAGGTGGCTCATTGAGTTAACTCTTTGCGGAGTGAAAGGAATTAGGTGCCCAGAAAATGTATTTAGCTCAATAAACTCTGGAGAAAGAGTTAAGGCACATAATGCCCAAAAATAGGCAACAAATGGTTCTAGACGTCTCTTTTAGCAACAGTCAATACAAGCAATGGGCCTTTAAGATGAGACCAGTAATTTGTATTGGTAGACTGTTAAATACAACCAGGCAGCACAAGTTGGATGAGCAAACAGAACTTCCTGCAATATGAACTTAGGAAAATCCCAATAAATTCAAAAACAATACCAATTTTAGCTCAGGATGACTACAGCCCATCTTCCCACTAAATGTGGACTAAAGACACTCCAAATTAAGGTAGAATGAATACACATATTTTTATAGAGTTGTGCACAAAGGCACAGTCATACTGGAAAAGGAATGGTCTTCCCCAAATTTTTGCCCCAAAGTTGGAAACGTCTAATAGGGCGTACACACGGTCGGACTTTCCGACAACAAAATCCTAGGATTTTTTCCGACGGATGTTGGCTCAAACTTTTTATGTGTACACACGGTCGCACAAAGTTGTCGGAAAATCCGATCGTTCTGAACGCGGTGACGTAAAACACGTACGTCGGGACTATAAACGGGGCAGTGGCCAATAGCTTTCATCTCTTTATTTATTCTGAGCATGCGTGGCACTTTGTCCGTCGGATTTGTGTACACACGATCGGAATTTCCGACAACGGATTTTGTTGTCGGAAAATTTTATCTCCTGCTCTCCAACTTTGTGTGTCCGAAAATCCGATGGAAAATGTCCGATGGAGCCCACACACGGTCGGAATTTCTGACAACATGCTCCGATCGGACATTTTCCATCGGAAAATCCGACCATGTGTAGGGGGCATTAATGTTCTTGTATTGTACACTGATCAGCTATAACTGTATCACCACTAACTGGTTGAGTGAATAGCATTGATTATCTCAATATAGCATACAAGTAGCACCACACACTGTATTCAATGCTGATGTGAAGTAAAGCGACCTCTATGATTAAGCCCAATGTGGGTGAAACATGTCAGAGGGGCATGACCAAAGGGCAGGCACTTGAAGCCTGTCTTTCATTTACTTTAAATGAGTTGAATACAGTGTGCATTGGTACTTGTACGTTATATTGCATCTTGGGACGAGATGTGCTTTGTCTTTGCCAGCACCCGAATACAGAATATAAACCCGGGAGACTGATACTGTGGGTTTGGGAAGTCAATGATCTGTTATAACATTGATTATCTCAAAATCAGTTGGATATATTAGACAGAAAATAAACATCTTGTCCTTGAAGTTGATATGTTGAAAGCAGAAACAATGGGCACAGCAGTGTGTTGTATATGGAGCTGCAGAGCTGCAGATGGGTTAGGGTGCTCAAACTAACCTGTGTCCACAGCCAAAAGCTCCTACAATGGGCATGTGTGCATCAGAACTGGATATCACCACAATGGAAGAAGGTGGCCTAGTCTAATGATTGGGTTTTCTTTGACATCATGTGGATGGTCGGATGTGAGCACGTTGCTTACCTACGGAAGAGATGGCACCAGGATGCACTATGGGAAGAAGGCAAGCCGGCGGAGGCAGTGTGATGCTTTGGGCCATGTTCTGCAGGAAACATTCCTGCCATTCATGTGGATGGACAAGTACACAGCTTCATGGAAACAGTATTCCCCGATGGGAGTGCCTCTTTCAGAAGAATAATGTTCCCTGCCACACTCAAGAATAGTTTGACTTGGCCTCCAAATTCTCCAGACCTCAATCTAATCAATCATTTGTGAGATGTGCTGGAAAAACAATTCTGATACATGGAGGCCCCACCTCACAACTTCCAAGACTTAAAGGATCTGCTACTGAATGCTTGGTGCCAGATACCACAGCATACTTTCAATGGAACAGGGCTGTTTTTGTGGCAAAAGGGGATGGACATCAAGTTATGACTGACTGGTGTATGTTTTCCTTTAGAGGAAACACCAGAACTTAATCATTTCTAGGTGTATCCACAAATTTTTAGCTATGCAGAGTGTGTTTATTTTCATATTTAGGGGATCTGGAAGTAAAAAAAACTTCACCTCTTTGAGCTGTTGAAATTGCTCTCTGAGGGCACAGAGACTTGTGTTCTTTTCCCTGAGCTCCTTCTGAAGACGAATATTCATGACGTTATCTTGGATGATTTTTCTGAAAAAAAGAGCATGCATTAAAGAGGTTGTAGTGGCCCTTACACTGACCAATGAGAAGGTGTCCCAGAAGAAAGGAGCGCTTCTCATTGAGAAAGGCAGTTAAAGGCACCATCAAAAAATAAATATCTATTTATTATTAGATTAAAGTGTTGACAGTTTTTGATGAACTGATAAAGTGGTTTAAGACTTTTGTCCCACAAGATGACTACAGTACATTGTAAGTCAAATTTGGTAATTGCTTAGACTGTCATACAGGAGCCTTTTATTGTATTTTAAGTCATTTTTATAGCATGTTTTAGAGATTGCAATACTTTCCAGGCTCATATTGGTCCATATACTGTAATGCCCCGTACACACGGTCGGATTTTCCGACGGAAAATGTGTGATAGGACCTTGTTGTCATCACACATTTTCCATCTGATTTTCCAACACACAGGGTTTGAGAGCAGGCTATAAAATTTTCCGACAACAAAATCCGTTGTCGGAAATTCCGATCGTGTGTACACAAATCCGAAGGACAAAGTGCCACGCATGCTCAGAATAAATAAAGAGATGAAAGCTATTGGCTACTGCCCCGTTTATAGTCCCGACGTACGTGTTTTACGTCACCGCGTTTAGAACGATCGGATTTTCCGACAACTTTGTGTGACCGTGTGTATGCAAGACAAGTTTGAGCCAACATCCGTCGGAAAAAATCCTAGGATTTTGTTGTCAGAATGTCCGAACAAAGTCCGACCCTGTGTACGGGGCATTACTGTCTAACACTACACAACATTTTTTTTATTATTTCAATTTGTTTCAAAAACTGGGGTATCAGCTGCAATTGTTATTTATATTTCTATGGGAAACATGATGCCAATATCTGACTAGACACATTAGCTAGGTTGAGTACTACTAATCTATGCTTAGAATACACAAGAAAAACAATAGAGACAGAAACCTCTAGCAATCTATTTCAGACTTTATGACAGCGGTCAGTTAAAATCCAGTCCATACTTACCGCTGGTCCTCAGCCTGCTGCACATGCTGCAGAGAAAGCAGGATTTCAGTCTCCAGATCCTTAGGCTTGGCAGCAGCCATGTGCTTCAATATGACTGCAGCTTTTTCATGCATATTGCAGTCTTGCCTGTTGATAATTTGAAATCTGTAAGGTAAAATTTAAATTTTATGTAATTTATCAATTTCTTTCCATGGGGCAATTTCTGTTGCAAAGATATTAATATGATGTAAGAAAATAACAATAAAAACATGTACTGTAACATACAGTATCTCACAAAAATGAGTACACCCCTCACATTTTCGTAAATATTTTATTATATTTTTTCATGTGACAACACTGAAGAAATGACACTGACATTGACAGGCTGTGGGACAACAAGGCTCAGCGCCGGCTGATAGCACAACACTGTTAGGGAACGGTAAAGTGCGGTGGACTCAAAGGGGGGGGTATGGAGCACAGTTTTTGAGAGACCGCACTTGAGTAAAAAGGTGAACACAAAGAGAATGACATCTGGGGAGGGGGCACATAGTGGCTGAGGGGATGATAATAAATATATATAAAATATATGATATGCATATAAATAAAATAAATTATGAAATATAATATGTATAAAAATATGTAGAAAAACATATACAAAAATTATAAAAAATTATATGTATAAAAATATAAAAAAAACAGGGATTATGTGTGAAAAATTATATAAATAAAACATATACGTGTGCATGCATGCATACATATACATGCTCCATACCCCCTCCCCCTTTGAGTCCACCGCACTTTACCGTTCCCTAACAGTGTTGTGCTATCAGCCGGCGCTGAGCCTTGTTGTCCCACAGCGCCGGCCTATAAATAGCACAGCACTGACACACTGCCCCCTCAGGCCTATTGAAGGAGCAGCCGCTCCGAGCGCGTAGCCTACTCAGTGCTCTTCCACTGCCTGAATCCTCCCTCGGTGTAAGCCCTCCCCCTGGAGTGAAGCCGGAAGCCGTTGGACAATCCGTGACGTCATGCACACCCTCTGTGCGTTCCACGCCGGCACCAGCTTCTCCCTGATGGCCACAGGACGAACCATCTACTGAACAGCTTCCACCTGCAGCCTTACACCGCTGGCACACCATCCAGACTGGAGCCCGAGGAATTCACCAGGATTACCCATCTACAAATGAGCCTTTTATTTATGTCTCTCTTGTAAATGTTTTTTTATTATGTGTCATTAAAAAGTACCTACTAATACTGCACTCAGGTGGCGCTTCCTTTCTTCACCCTCTCTTGTAATCTTCTTATAGCCTAGGCCATCTTTATGTAGAGAAACCATTCTTTTTTTCAGATCCTCAGAGAGTTCTTTGCCATGAGGCTCCATGTTGAAATTCCAGTGAGCAGTATGAGAGAGTGAGAGCGATAACACCAAATTTAACACACCTGCTCCCCATTCACACCTGAAACCTTGTAACACTAGCGAGTCACATGACACCGGGGGGGGGGAAATGGCTAATTGGGCCCAATTTGGACATTTTTACTTAGGGGTGTACTCAGTTTTGTTGCCAGTGGTTTAGACATTAATGGCTGTGTGTTGAGTTATTTTGAGGGAACAGCAAATTTACACTGTTATACAAGCTGTACGCTCACTACTTTACATTGTAGCTAAGTGTAATTTCTTTAGTGTTGTCACATTAAAAGATATAATCAAATATTTACAAAAATGTGAGGAGTGTACTCACTTTTGTGAGATACTGTATATATTACCCGTATTGGTCATTAACATAATGTTTAAAAAAAATGTCATTTTAAATATTAGAAATTAAGACTGTAAATTAGCGAATGTGGTCGTAATAGAATGTTTTGTAAAGAAGACTGGGTTTTGGTAGTAATGTCTGCCTAAAGTGTATGTGAAGGCCACATTTTTTAGTTTTGGACGAAGTATGGAAGGATTTAAGTTATCATCAGAGCAAGAGGTTAGAGAAAATCTTTAAAAGGAACATATGTTCACTTTGGGCAGATTTCCTCTAATTTTCTTTTGCATCTGTAGGATAGCAAGTGAAGAGAGATCTCCCCAGTGGGACACAAAGCAAAAAATAACTAAACATCAGTTTTAAAAATGTACTTCTCTATCTAAAACAAAAGTTCTAAACTGAATGGATGTTTCTATCCCAGGATATAGGCCAGGTCCTGGTTTGGGTGCAGTCAGGTCTCCAAAAGCTTTAAATTTTTAAATGATACTTACAGTCTATCAATTTCTGTTCTGGCTTCATCACTGAGACTTTCTCCACAGCAATCAGCAGTTACTCGTGGCGGACCTGTGTGTGGACCTTGCAGACGTAAACCTAGAATCATAAACGAAAGCTAATGAGTACTGTTTGTAGCCACCACTAGCACATAATCTAGGACTTAAGACAAAAGTATATTTGTGGATTTAGAATGAATGAAAGAATGAATGAACACTGGGAGAATTCATATTTTTTACACACTGCTGCTGAATGCACTAACATTCTCTTTAGCGTCTTTTACCTACCCTTCTTATATTTTTCTGGCAATGTTGTGTTTTTTCTAATACCGGAATTTATGCGTGCTGATATTGTGCCATAGGGACAATGTCTGCAACCATCCTGCAGCTGAAGGCGCTGCTTATATGTAGTCAGTCTTTGCCTTAAGGCTTCATTTCGGCGTTCCAGGTCTCTCACGCGATCTTGTAAGTTCTCCATAGTGTCCTCAGCCTCCAAATCTCGGCCATCTTTTCTGACTTTCTTTACTTCATGCTGCCCGTGATCTAATGTTAGACGGAGCAGTTTAGTTGCCATTCTGTAAAGGAAAATGGCAATTTTACCTTCCTTAAAATAACCTGCATTTGTTGACTTTACTATTCTTACTATTTTTTTACAGTATTATATGCACATATCTTGTTAACACTGTGAACCCTTTTTCGAAACCAATTAGAGCTTGAGGCTCTAATCATGTGCTTAAAAAAAACACTGAAATCCAGCCGGACGCATGGATTGGGGGGTGGCGGCAGACGCCACTGGTAAAGGACTGTCTGCATTAAAAAATTTCAATCACTCAGACTGCCTATATTAAAAAAGCAATTTTGAGCATTGCTTGAACTTATCAGGCAATTTACTTTAAAAAAAACAACAAAAAAAAAAACAGCCTGAGCATACCCATCACCTGAAATTTTGCAGCCCTGACTAAGGGGATCCCTTATAGGTGCTGAAACATTGGCTTGTTAACCAACTTTTTATCAATAAATGGTCTTTACCACTAGTCTGTTTTTTTATTTGTTCTATATTTTGTATGATTTGCTTGAAATGCAACTCTGTTGCCTTTTGGATCGAGTGCTGCCAAAAGTCATAGTAATGCAACATGTGGAACACTAATGCCCTGTACACACGGTCGGATTTTCTGACGGAAAATGTGCGATCGGATTGTGTTGTTGGAAATTCCGATTGTGTGTGGGCTCCATCTGACTTTTTCCGTCGGAATTTCCGACACACAAAGTTTGAGAGCAGGCTATAAAATTTTCGGACAACAAAATCTGATCGGTTAAATTCCAATCGTGTGTACACAAATCCAACACACAAAGTGCCACGCATGCTCAGAATAAATTAAGAGATGAAAGCTATTGCCTACTGCCACATTTATAGTCTTGACGTACGTGTTTTACGTCACCGCGTTCAGAATGATCGGATTTTCTGACAATTTTGTGCGGCCGTGTGTATGCAAGACAAGTTTGAGCCAACATCTGTCGGAAAAAATCCATGGATTTTGTTGTCGGAATGTCCGATCAATGTCCAATTGTGTGTACGGGGCAATAGGCCTTACTGAAGAAGACCAAGGATTTAGGATCTAGTGCCGCAATACCTATAACTGCTATCATGTAGTTGAAGGCACTCATTAGCCAACAAGTTCTACATTATTTATTGTAAAAGAGTGAAGACTCTTGCTGGTATCTATTCCTTCTTGGCCTATGGGCCACTAAATTTACCATTACCCTTACCATACAACCATAAAATTCCAGTATAAAAAATTTGTTGTATATTATTATCACCTCATGGAATGTTCTTGGCCAACTACCTTGTGGCAATTCTTAAAATTGTGCGGACAAAAGGAACCAAAATAGAATGCAAAATCCATAAGAAAAAAAATACCTCTGAAACAATTGCCTGCACCACAAAGGTTGTATTAAAAAATGAAAAATTATTTTGTTATAAATGATATGGCGCTATACAAATGTACAACACCCCACAGATATAACCCACAGATTACAAATACTTTAAAACACCCCCTAAAAAAGTATCATCCATCAGGGAACTTTGTGTGTGTGTGTGTGTGTGTGTGTGTGTGTGTGTGTGTGTGTGTGTGTGTGTGTGTGTGTGTGTGTATATATATATATATATATATATATATATATATATATGCAAAAAAATCCAAAATCAAGAAACCAAAATCTACATAGAGTTTAACATGGGGACATGAATGGTGGTTCCAGCTGCACGCCAGGAACAAAGGGCCAAGGGCTCTTTGACACCAGTCTCCATGTTTACTTGGAGATCTACTTGTAGGATGAAATAATAGTAAAACTATGATATTGGGGGACTGAGCAAAACAAAATGTTGTAGTTGTCATTTTTTTATTTTGCCAATAGTTATTAGCCAATTTATTTCATGTGTATATTTAAAAACATAGTCAAAAAGCCATAGTAAAGGGTATTAAATTAATTCAATCTAGATTTTACTTTTGTCACACATGTTGCAGCAGTTCTGTTGTCAGGGCCCTGCATTGTTAGTGGTCCAAGTAACGGACATTGTGACAGTGATGGCATCTATGGACAGTAACTACTGCACATAAGTCATACTATATGAAAGACAATTAATTTTCTTATTAAATATACTGTATACTGTATACCTCTTAATTTTGTCCTCCTGCTTCCTGGCATATTCTTTAAGTAGCAGATTCTCTTCATGAAGCCGTAGAAACTTGTCCTCCAGTTCTTCACGGGATATCAAAGCTACTCTGCGTCTGGTCTTCACATCTTTTTCTGTATATAAAGTTTCATATTCAGGTGTGAACAACATGCCAAGTTCTGTAATAAGCAGGCGTCTGAACTTTTCAGTTAGACCAAACCAATAAGAACATGCGATAAGCTCCAACAGAAATAATTTTTCACTGAACTTTCTTCAGTAAACTGAGATCTGATCGATTGCTGTAAAAAAACTGTACTGCACTTGTTGCAATTAATTTGAAGTTTAATTCCAGCTATACACCTAACTAACCTTAAAACTGTCCCCTACCCTTCCTAACACATATGCCTGTGTAAGGAAGCTGTACATATTTACCAAGTTTCAGCCTGCACCAATCCAGTCACATGATCCCCAGTGCCAGCCAACGTAAAGGCTGCACTGATGATGTCACCCATAGGTTTCAATGGCTCCCTCGTCTCCCCAGCAGTGGCACTGGCTGACACAGGGGAGCCAGATCACATGACTGAACCAGAGCAGCCTGAAAATAGGTAATTATTGCGATATGTTGAGGTTTCTTAGCTCAATGGCAGTGCCGAAACAGCGAGTTTACTCCACACCAGATATAGTTTTCAGGAATTTCCTGCCCATTTTTATTTAAACAAACCTCAAAACTTTACACAGGTATTCTCACCATCGCTGCAAAACTAAACATTCAGCCTCCTGGCACTCTTGTGGCAGCTTTAATGCTCCAATTACCTCTTAAGGGTCTCTTGAGCCTCAGTATCTTTTCAGTCCTCTTAATCATGAAACACGTCCCAGTGTTTATGCACAGAGGCTGCACCTCAGCTCTGCGTCTTCCTTACAGCTTCTTAGCTGTTTGTGTTCCTCTTGGACATCTCTGTATGGCTCCCTAGCTGCTCTTCTGTCCCACATGGACTCTCTCTTGTCCCTCATGGACTTTCTCTCAGGACTTCCTCTGTCCCGACCTGGACACCTTGATGCACGGCAGCATCTCCCCTCACACACTCTGACCTCCTTTAGAGCACTTTCACACTGAGCCGCCCCGGGTGTCGGTGGTAAAGCGGCACTATTTTAGCGCCGATTTACCGTAGTGTTAGGGGTAAAGTGCTATTCGGCCACTAATGGGGGCAGTTTTAACCCCAGTCAGCGGCCGAAAAAGGGTTAAATCTGCCCGCAAAATGGTGCTGCAGTGGCGCTTTGCCGGCAGTATGGCAGCGCTGCCCCATTGTTTTCCATGGGCAGGAGCAGGACAAACTGGCAGGCAGCAAAGCCAGTTTGATGACATCACAAATCTGTACTGGAATTATGGTTGAATTCCAGCCCAAAATGCCAAAATGTATTACTTGTTTTGTATTGAACATGGAATGATCAGAACCTCGAGGTTTTTTTTGCTGTTTGTTTATTCACTGGGGAGATTCACCCTCTTTTCCTGTCCTGATAACCACTGTCGTGACAGAAAGTGATAAAAAAAATTACAGTTGTCACAGGAATAGGAGGTGAGGGGAAATCTTCCAAAGGGCACACATTCTTCAATGACAACTGTTACAGAAGAGAATACTCCTGCTTCAGGAAAATCTCTACCTACTTCCTAGTGTGCCTTTGGCACAGGAAATAACTGGATCTCACAAATGGGGAAACAGGCAGCAATAAGAACACAGGTTCTAACCATTTCCTACTATAAACAAAACAAAATAAAAAAGTTTCTGGATGGAGATCCACTTTATGCAAAACTGCTTGGTGTATACCTTGTCCCTAGTCTGTGATTGGACAAGGCAGGAGCAGCAGCTCACTGTATATCTCTCAGCATGTTCCTTATGAGTACATGTGCAAGAAGCAGAGCCTCAGCAGATCATTATTGCCTTTGAACAGTGGTCACCAAACTGCAGCCCATGGGCTGGATGTGGCTATTTGTTAGCCTTTAACCAGGCCTTGGGGTACTATTCCTCCTACTGATACATGGCACTATTACTCCAACTGACATCAACAGTGGGGCATAATTTCTGCCACTGACGTTAATGATGGGGCACTATTCCTCACACTGACACCTGCGATGGGGCACTATTCCTCTCCCACTGACACCATTGATGGGACACTATTCCTCTCCCACTGACACCAATGATGGGATACTATTCCTCCCACTGATATCAATTATAGGGCACTATTCCTCACACTGATACCCATTATGGGGCACTATTCCTCCCACTGATACTAATTATGGGGCACTATTTCTCCCACTGACACCAACGATTGGGCATTCTTCCCACCACTGATACCAATGATGGGGCACTATTCCTCTCATTGATATCAATGATGGAGACTATTCCTCCTCCTACTGACCACAGGTGCTATGCAATTTATTTAGTCCCACTGGCCACCTAGCCTGAGGCATTGTTTATTACCACTAAAACTGGGACATTTTCTACTCCGACTGGCCACAATCTGGCCCCTTAAAGTCTGAAGGACAGTAAACTGGCCCTCTGTTTAGAAAGTTTAATGCCTTATAGTACTATCATAGAAGGACATTATCAAGACAGATTGATATTTGTAGATTAGTTTAGTAGCAACTAATATTTTTCTAACGCATACACAGCTGCATTAAAGGACCACTATTGCGAGAAATACAATATTCTGAGCTATATTCTAAGCCGAAACGCATGCAATAATAGTGTTTTATATTTCCATTTTTCATTTTCATTTATGTGCATTTATGTGTGTTTTTCCCCTCGTACTTGCAAACCAAAAGTGACAGTTATGGGCCAGGGCAAACTATAACCCTGACAGGGGTGCTAAACAGTTGCCACCAAAATAATTCTTTAAATTACCTACCAGAGTATTTTTTTAAATTACAGACCAGAGTATTTTTTTTAAATTACCCACCAGAGTATTTTTTTAAATGACCCCTTGTGAATAAAGGGTACCCATCTTAAAGCGGACTTTCAGTCATTTTTTCATCTTTCCATCTATTAAATCTTCTGCCCTTGTTGTTTTAACTTTGGATGGTAAAACATTTTTTTTTCTGCCAGTAAATACCTTATACAGCCCACTTCTTGTTTCTTGTCTGGTAAAAAGCCTAGGCTTATGACATCATGCACAGCTCTCTCTCTCACTCTGGTGAGAGTTTGCCAGGAAGGGGGTGAGTCATAGGAGGGCCAATCAGAGCTGGGGGTGTGCCTCTTTGTGTCTGTGTAAATCCAAGAAGTGAACAGGCAGCCGCTTCAGCTGCCCTCAGTTAAAATGGTTGCAGCCAGACTCAGTGGAGGGAGATTTCTGCAGTATATTTGGCAAGTACAGAATCACAGTATATATGAAATAATATGCAAAGTGGTTGGAGGGAGGCTTCAGAATGGCAAAGATATTTTATTACAAATTATGTGAGCAGACCGCCGTTCCTTTTTTTTTAAGAACCCTTGATAGTATTATAGTTTGCCCAAACCCATTACTGTCACTTGATCTGGACAGCTTGGTCTACAAATGTGAAGAAAAATATAGACATATGAAATAAAAAAGGTATTCATATACCTAATACTATCGTTATAAGCATTACCAATATATAACTATGAGCATTCAATTTTTTGCAATATTGGGCATTTCTATGATGGATTTAATTAGCAGGTGGAGTTCAGCTTTATCAACAGGTTTGTGAGATCATGTGTGTCGGCTTTCTGTTATAACCATGTACTGCAGTGATTCTAAACCAGGGTTCCTCCAGAGGTTGCTAGGGGTTCCTTCAGCATTGGGCAATTTCTGCCTCTCAGATAAGTTCCCACTGACACCATTAATCTTTTTATCTATCTATAAGGAGGTAATTCTTCCCAATGACCACAAGTGTAAGGACCATTCTTCCCACTGACCATCACACTAATGTATCGTGAGTTTTACCAGGGGTTCCCAGAGACCGGAGAACTATTTCAAGGGTTCCTCTGAAAAGGTTGAGAAAGGCTGATGTACTGTATGTTGACCTTGTATTGTGGTTACATTGTTACATCTAATCAAATTAATGATGATACATTAATGATATAAATGTATATTGTGTACTGGGGTTTGTACACTATGTACTGTGTATACCCAAATATCACAACAGAGTCATGATGTATGTAAGATTATCAAATAATGTACATTAGGGCATGGCAATACATAAAGGAATGACAAAAGCCTCCTTAAGCAGTCAATTTACCTTTCATTTTGGGAGATTTCTGCATCAACATCCTTTGTTGGTTGGATCCCGTTGTTACATCTGGAAATCAGGCATAAATAAATGTACAGTAACCAATAAAGTGAAAGTAAACTGACTAAAGTTGAATAATATTCAAAAGAACTAGTGAAAAACACATAAAAAAAATGTAATGAACCTAATACCTTGTATAGCCCTCAGTACCGTCGGTCTGCAGTCTGTGTCCTTTACTGGAAGGTCTGAGGCTGTCTCGTCCTTTAAGGACATAGTCACGTCTTTCCAGCTAATGAAAAATACAATACCTGTATATTGAAAAAGTGTCCAACAGTATAAGGTTAGAATAATGCTTGTTAATGGTTATTGATATGGTGTAAGCTATTCGCTCAACTTCACACCCAGTATTTTCATATTGTGTTCTCTCTATATAATTATAAAAATGTGTCCTGAGTATTACCTCTGTCAGATCCTCAGCTGCGTCTCCTTCATTCTGCAACTTCTTCCTCTGGATTAGAATGCTGCTAATCTCAGCCCCATCTGCTACTGATGGCAGATATGTTGTCCAATCCAGAGCAAGGGTTAGTCAGACTAGCTGTTGAGCCAAATCCGAAGCATAATTAGACAAAATAAAAATACATTGTTAACTACCAAACCCCCTCTATTCTTTGAAAAATGGTCTTTTTACTGAACATGCGTACACTTATTTCCTCGCAAAAAAAACCTTAATCCTAAAATATGAAAAACAAAAACTATGAGCAAGTACCAAAATTGATAAATAAAATTGGCATACATGTTCCAAAGGTAATCTAATCTGTAGGAATGTATCCTTACATAAGATATTTTTTAATATAGCTTTGGTTCTTTTAGTAACATTAAATTAAAGGAACAGATACGTGATATTAGGCTCCATGTTTTCACAATGATCATTATTTTTTTTTACTGTTTTATAGGAAATCATCTGAAATTGTTCATGTGTGATGTAGTATAAAATGGCATAGCTGTTTAAAAAAAAAACGATTTACATTATGTATAAACTCTGTACAGTAGTGATGTCACATGTCAAACAATCTATTTGAATGGATGTGGAATTGAATGCTAGCGGAAATTTTATAACTGTAAAAAAAAAAAGGCAAATGATTCACAGGCCTATTAACAATATACACGCACCGCTACAGCTGTTCAATTGCTTGGTAACACAAATTGCTAATCAACCAATGACATGGCAGCAACTCAACACATTAAGGCATCTAGACGTGGCGAAGACAACTTGCTGAAGTTCAAACCGAGCATCAGAATGGGCAAGGAAGGGTATTTAAGGGACTTTGAACATGACATGGTTGTTGGTGCCAGATGGGTTGGCCCGAATAATTCAAAAACTGATGTTCTACTGGAATTTTCACGCACAACCATCTCTAGGGTTTACAGAGAATAGTCTGAAAAAGAGAAAATATCCAGGGAGTGGCAGTTGTGTGGATGAAAATGCATTGTTGATGTCAGAGGTCAGAGGAGAATGATTCTGACTGGTTCGAGATGATAGAAAGGCAACAGTAACTCAAATAATAGCTCGTTACAACCAAGGTTTGCAGAATACCATCTTTGAACACACAACATATCGAACCTTGAAGCAGATGGGCTACAACAGCAGCAAACCACACCGGGTGCCACTCCTGTTAGCTAAGAACAGGAAACTGAGGCTACAATTCGCACCGGCTCACCAAAATTGGACAAATTGGACAGATTGAAAAAACTTTCCCTGGTCTGATGAGTCTCGATTTCAGTTGCGACATTCAGATGGTAGGGTCAGAATTTGGTGTAAACAACATGAAAGCATGGATCCACCCTGCCTTGTATCAACGGTTTAGGCTGGTGGTGGTGTAATGGTGTGGGGAGATGTTTTCTTTCAGTCACACTTTGGGCCCCTTTAGTACCAATTGAGCATTGTTTAAATGCCACATCCTACTTGAGTATTGTTGCTGACCATGTCCATCCCTTTATTACTACAGTGTACCCATCTCATCTTCTCATGGCTACTTCCAGCAGGATAATGCACCATGTCACAAAGCTCAAATCATCTCAAACTGGTTTCTTGAACAGGACAATGATTTCACTGCACTCCAAAGGCCTCCATAATCACCAGATATCAATCCAATAGACCACCTTTGGGATGTGGTGGAACAAGAGATTTGCATCATGGATGTGCAAATCTGCAGCAACTGTGTGATGCTATCATGTCACAATGGACCAAAACTTCTGAGGAATGTTTCCAACACCTTGTTGAATCTATGCCACAAAGAATTAAGGCAGTTTTGAAGGCGAAACAGGGTCCAACCTGCTACTAGCAAGGTGTACCTAATAAATTGGCCAGTGAGTGTATGTTATTGCTATGCCTGGATACTTGTAGCATAGAGTTGTGTTGCACATGCAGGAGTATTACCAGGTTAATAATTTTTGTAACAATATTTTAAAGAAAATAGTGTATAGGTGGTGTGCTGTGATCTGGTGTCAGCTCTCATAGGCTGCTCAGCCAATGTACAGTAAACCCAATGTAGACATTTAATATTGTAAGAGTATATAACTAAGAGCAAGCAGCATTTTGATTTGTTTTTACAGAGAAGGGCCAAATACCATTACATGCTAAAAGCCAGCCATAGATGGATCAAAATTTGGCTGGTTCGGCAGGGATCAACATAATTTAAATCCATCTATGTGCAAGCTGATTGTACCGAAGTCATTCTCTTGACTGACTTCTGTACAAGCAGCCTGTTGGAAAATTTTCGCTTGATCAGTGCTGTTAGTTATAGGTGGCAGTGCTGATGAGTGTATTCTGATGGTGGGGGACCCTCCCTGCTGTCAGAATACAACAGCTCCACAGAAGGGATCCCTCCATCCACCTTGAATGTGTGCATGAGGAAACTGATTCATCTTCTTTCCTTCAACCAGTGGGTGAACATACATGAATCATGTATGGCCTGGCTGTCTTGGATGGCAAACCATCCTTTGCATGCACTTTTAAATCTGGCTTTACTTTTCTACTTTTGGCTTGCCCTTCTTCACTTCAAGATTAAAGCTGGCCATAGATGGGTCATTTTTTTAGTTCAGTCAGTGGGCTGAACAAAAAAAAAAACACTTGAATAGACTCATTGATACACACAAAAGATGTGGATGGAGGAATCCCCCCACCGGTCTGTTGTATTCTGACAGTGGGACTCACTGGTGTCTGTCAGCATGCACTGATCAGCGGCCGCAGCCGCTGTTCAACACAGGTTTTTCTAGCATGTCCCTTCAACAGAAGTTAATTAAACAATTGTCTTGTGTCAAGTAGGGATGGCCACATACTGATCAAAATTTGGCTGGCACCTGCTGAACTGGCTGAATTCAAGCCATCTATGGTCAGCTTTGGTCACTCACCAACCCTTCCTGTACTCACTAACACTCTCATTGAAGAGAAAGGTGGAACTATATTGCCCAAAAATCAGACACGTTTAGCGCTCAATAAGAAAGTAGGACTCGTTTCAGAGAGGTGCGTAGAGGATTCAGCTAATACAAGTCCAGTGAAGGAGAAAAATTATCCGTGAAGGAGAAAAATTCCTTATTCCTTTAACAGAACATATTCAGGTTTTTTTCTATTTTTTTCCATTTGTTTAGCAAAAAAAAAAAAAAAAACAGTGGTGATTAAATACCACCAAAAGAAAGGTCTATTTGTGTAAAAAAAAAATGATAAAAATGTCATTACATGTGAAAGCAGAAATTAGCCTGGGCAGGAAGGGTGTGAAAGTGACCAGTAGGCAAGTGGTAAAACAATTCAATAAATGTATTCAAATATAGCAACACCCCAACACTGCATTGGAGACAAGGAGATATGTTTCTTTATCTAAAGTTTTTACCAAGTTTTTCCTCTGTCTCTTCCTGTTGTTATCCTTCCCTGATCATTTGCAAAGGCCATTGCACTTCCTCTTTGGTTCACACTTGTGCGATGCCGTAAAACCTGCGAATCCTGTGCAGGTCCCCCCATCGCACCTGAATCGCCGGCAGTTCACACTGATATCTGCGAACAACTGCGGGTATCAATGTAAAGTTAATAACACCCCCAGATCGGTTTGCAGATCGCAGTGCGAATTGTGAAAAGGTGCAGAAATCGGATCATATGGGTGTGAACACTCATGCAATCTGATTCTAGTGCGGACCAAAAAAAAGAGTCCTGCACCATTTTGGTGCGAATGTGATGCGATTTCAGCCATACAGTTTGTATGGCTGAATTCGCATCACACAGACGTTGCATGTTATCTGCACGGCAATGCAGTGAGAATCACATGCAATGTCTGTGATCGCACAAGTGTGAACCCAGCAGGTCATAAACTCACTAAAAACTCACTAAACTCACTCACCAATGACAAAACAAGTCTACAAACTTGTCATCCTCCCAGCAATGTAGAAATAGCATTTACAACAATTTGAAGACAGGTTTAGGTCATGACCACAAAAGTTATTTAAAAACACAAAAGGTCAGTGCTGATTGCAGGAGCAGCTCATCAAACATTAGACTCTCTTAAGTGATACAATACTAGTGATACTTTTGTGTATTTAAAATGAATTTGAAGCATAGACATGGACAGGCATTCATAGGACTTCTTTACTGAATCACACACAGAAACAGGAACCATAGATGCTAAAGAAATACATAGCTCTACCAGAAATATACACAAGTGAACATATTTACAATGCTTCCCCCTACTGGATGGAGAGCAGTATAACACACTAATACATAACACTCCTTCCCCCTAGACCTTAAAGTCTTTGAGATAACTGGGAGGGTAAATATTTCTCCTTGGACGCCTAAGGACCACTGTTTGGAACAGTTACCTGGGACCCTCAGTTGGGTGCAATTCTTCTTCTTGTGCTGAGGGACTGAGATAAACTGGCTCTGCAACAACATTTCCTGGAGGAATAGCACCTGTATCACCCAATGGTTAACCATGATCTGGCATCACTGGAATCCCAGCACCACTAGAACCAGCAGCAGGTACAATTTAACCACTTTTTTCTCGGATCTGATCAACGTGCATTCGTAATATTCTACCATCAGTAATTTGTACTTTGTATGACAAAGGTCCTGTAGCCACAAGCACCTTTGCCAGTATCCAACCAGGCCCAGCAGCATAGTTTCTGACAGCATTGTCAGGCTCAAACACTCTCACAGAAACATTAGCATCCTTTTTAAAATGCAGTTCTTGCTTTTCTTGTAACTCCAATGTCAGATCAGGGTGTAAATGATCCAAACATGTTTTTAGACTACGGTTCATTAGGAGCTCTGCTGGGCTACAACCAGTGCTTGAGCATGGTGTCACATGTTGTTGCAGAAGGAAATTTGCAAGTCTCTGATTCCAATCTCCTTGAACAATTCTCTTCAATGAGACTTTGGTGGTCTGAACCACACGTTCAACTTGACCATTTGATGACGGGTGGAGTGGTGCAATCGTAACATGTGAGAAGATTGCTTGCCATAAAGGTTTTGAATTCTGAGGACATAAATTGCGTTCCATTATCAGACACGATTGTATCTGGCAACCCATGTGTAGCAAACAGCCTCCTTAAAACCCTTATGCCGCGTACACACGATCGCACATTCCGACAACAAAATCCATGGGATTTTTTCCAACGGATGTTGGCTCAAACTTGTCTTGCATACACACGGTCACAAAATGTGGTCGGAAATTCCGAACGTCAAGAACGCGGTGACGTACAACACGTACGACGGCACTAGAAAGAGGAAGTTCAATACCAAGTGCACCACCCTTTGGGCTCCTTCTGCTAATCTCGTGTTAGTAGAAGTTTTAGTAAGAATTTTAGTAAGAAATTTTTTTTTTTTTTTGGACAGTACAAATAGCCTTTTTTTGTGTTCAAACAGGCATGTTTAAAACCATAAAACAATACACAACTCAGGAACTTCCAAAGTTCAACTTTGACAAAGTGAAGGCAATATCAGACATTAGTATGTCCAAACTGTGTTGATATTGCCTTCATTAGATGGAGTGATGTCACCCCTGTGAAAGCCAAATTTTGAAAATGCAAACAAATTGACAGTCAAAATGGGGATTTTACTCCTGATCCCATGCCTAATGTCAACATGTGCTAGCTCCCCATGGGGGATCAATGGACATGTTTCGGGGGTACAACCCCTTCCTTTCAGCTACCATAGTCGCGAGAAAGGGGTTGCCCCCCAAAACGCGTACTTTGATATCCCCTGATGGCAGATAGCACATGTTGACACACTGTGTGCATCTTCAAAATTTGGGTTTCAAAATTTTGTAGAAAAGTTAGAAAAAGATAAACAATTTTAGAAATGTTGGTGTGTTTTCGATTCTGCCAAAAACATCAATGATGTTTTTGAGTCTTTTTTCCACATCATTGATGTCTTCCTTGATCTTCTGTAAATCCCGATTGCACACCATGATCTCCCTGATGAGGACGTGTGCACTTGCACTTGTGAAATGAGATTCTTCTTCCACAACATCCACATCACCTAAAAAAAAACAAAAAAAAAACACACCGTGTATTATAAATATGCAGGCATACATCTATTACCCGAAGCTGTGGTCTCAGACACTCACCGGTCACTATTTGGGCCACTTCATAAACCTCTCCTTCCTCCACATCCCGAGGTTGTGGTTTTGGGATTTCCCCTTCTTTAGGAGGTTGGGGGTCCCTGGTGACCTCTGACGTCCCGAGTCTTTTCTCCCCTATGTGAATAAAATAAAGGTATACTTAGCACACAGATATTTGATGCAAGAAATAGGAATATGAAACATTGCTTTGAAGTGTTGTACAATTGTGTCATGTACCAGATGAGACCAGAACTGTGTGGACACCAACAGAGGAAACCCAGACAGGTATAAGTGAAAATATAAATGATTTATTAAAGATAAATGAATAAATATCACACAACCACCTCCATTATCACTCAGTGCACCACAACCAATACAAAACAGAACCCCACAAATAATATTACCAGCGGATATTACCAGTGGAGGGGACCTTTCCTGACAGTACCCCCCCCCCGAAGGAGCGACCTCCGGATGCTCCAACTAGCCATTGCTGAGGAAAGTCCATGGTGTCCAGCCAGGCAGCGGGCACCTCAAGCTCGGCAGCGGGCAGTTCAAGCTGGGCAGCGGGCAGTGGCACATCAGGCTGGGTAGCAGACAGGAAAACATCAGGCTGGGCAGCGGACAGGAACACACCAGGCTGGGCAGCGGACAGGAACACACCAGGCTGGGCAGCGGACAGGAACACACCAAGCTGGGCAGCGGACAGGAACACACCAAGCTGGGCAGCGGACAGGAACACATCAGGCTGGGCAGCAGACAGGAACACATCAGGCTGGGCAGCAGACAGGAACACATCAGGCTGGGCAGCAGACAGCAACACATCAGGCTGGGCAGTGAACAGGAACACATCAGGCTGGGCAGTGGACAGCAACACATCAGGCTGGGCAGCGGACAGGAACACATCAGGCTGGGCAGCGGACAGGAACACATCAGGCTGGGCAGCGGACAGGAACACATCAGGCTGGGCAGCAGGTTCGAGGTCATCGAGCTGAGCAGCGGGCAATGAGACATCAGACTGGAAAGCGGGCTCATCAGGCTGGAAAGGGGGCCCACTAGACTGAAAAGCGTGTCCACCAGGCCGGAAAGTGGGCTCACCAGGCCGGAAAGCAGGTACATCAGGCCGGAAAGCAGGCTCATCAGGTTGGAAAGTGGGCTCATCAGGCTGGAAGGCGGGTACATCAGGCTGGAAAGCGGGCAAATCAGTCTGGAAAGCAGGCACATCAGGATGGAGAGAGGGCACATCAGGCTGGCCCCTCAGGCTGGAACACTGGCCCCTTAGGCTGGAAGGTGGGTACCAGGACATCAAGCTGGAAAGCGGACATCAGGCAATGGACTGGATAACAGGCACTGGGACGTCAGACTGGATAGCAAGCACTGGGACGTCAGACTGGGTTGCAGGCACTGGGATGTCAGACTGGGTTGCAAGCACTGGGACGTCAGACTGGATTGGATTAGCTGGTGCGGAGGCAGGTTGGGTTACTGGCAGGATCGTCTCAGTTGGAAAAAACTTTTGTTATTTCTTGGGTTTAGTCACTGAGGCTCTGTAGGTGGGGGGTGCAGCAGACTGGAAAGGAGGATTGGGATATGGTGGAGAAGAGATAAATGTAGCTGGAGGAAGTTTTTGTGGATTAGTAGGCAGCTGATAAGAGGCAGGTGGGTTGAATGCAGGATAGGTACAGGGAGCAGAGACCGGATATGAGTATCTGGTTGGGAGCAATGTATACTGAGCTGCAACTGAGTTTGGCGTGGGTGATGGGGAGACAGACTTGTGAGCAGGTAGGTGTCTGATGGCAGAGGTGGTTTGTTGTGGATTGGTTGGGGCTGGTTGTAACATATTAGACCAGGAGTCTCAAACTGGAGGCCCTCCAGCTGTTGCAAAACTACAAATCCCATCATGCCTCTGCCTGTGGGAATCATGCTTGTAACTGTTAGCCTTGCAATGCCTCATGGGACTTATAGTTTTGCAACAGCTGGAGGGCTGCCAGTTTGAGACCCCTGTATTAGACCATGCTGAGAGTATGGGTTGGACAAAGGACGGATCACATGCTGCCTGTCTAACAAGGGTCTGTACTGAGTGAATACACTCCAAAAGCTTCTGCTGAGAACAGATGTAATAGTGCTCAAAAAAGCATGCAGAATCATCTTCTAACAGCCACACCAGAGACTCCACCTGATCAGCACTGAAAGGGGGAGAAAAATCATCACTGGTCTTAGGAACACAGGACAGGGCTAGCTCAGCACATATGTGGATCAAAGGCTGCACATCCTCAAACAACATACAGCCCTGGTCAACCAGGGAGTGAGCCAAATGGATGATCTCAAGTAGCTGGTCATTGGGCCACTCTTTTAGTCACTGGCGGAGATACTCGCCACTTTCTGACGCCAGCAGAGCATAATATGGGATCACATTGGGATTCATTCCAGCAAAGCCAGAAGAACCAAGATGGTTCCTCTGTGCAGCCACTTCTGGTCAGGGATGGCCTTGGTATTCTATCATGTACCAGATAAGACCAGAACTGTGTGGACTGCAACAGAGGAAAAATAGAAAGAAAACTAAGTAGATATGGCGCTGTTCTATTTTTATATATTTCTAATGTCAGGTGTTTTCAATTGAAGGATTGATTTTGAGAAGAATGCTAATATTACCACTGCCTCTACCAATTAGTGGAAAAAAACAGTGAGACAAAAAAAGAGAATAAAATGCAAATAATGCTGTTATATTGGTAGGTGCTACTAATTAAACCCCAATTAAGGGTGAATAAAAGTGCCTGTTTTAAAACAGTTTGATCACCTATTTTCCCTATAGACGTGATAGTAAAAAATATTTTAAAAACATATGACTATAAGTGATAAAATATGAATAAATCAAACCGATGTAATCATACTAATGTGTTAAGTGAATATTCCAAGTGTATGTAACACAAATCTGTGATCCTACAATATAGTGTTTGTATATATTTAAATACTTCACATTCTGTGAACACAATACACCATGCCTCTATTTATCCCATAAACAAAAAAATAAAACCAATAATCTAACCAATAATCTGTATGTTTATTCTACATAATTATTTGTGTGAGACTATTGGTTTAATTTTTTTGTTTATGGGATAAATAGAGGCATGGTGTATTGTGTTCACAGAATGTGAAGTATTTAAATACATACAAACACTATATTTTAGGATCACAGATTTGTGTTACATACACTTGGGATATTCACTTAAGACATTAGTATGATTACATCGGTTTGATTTATTCATATTTTATCACTTATAGTCATATGTATTTAAAATATTTTTTACTATCACGTCTATAGAGAAAATAGGAGATCAAACTGTTTTAAAACAGGCACTTTTTTCTTTTTTTTTTTTAACAGAAAAGTTTTTATTTATAACAAATACAAAAATAATGCAAAAAAACAAACAAATACACGGTACATCATAGATATATCATTACAATGTATCCTATATAGAAATAATAGATCACATTTAAGTAGGGCGAATTAGAGAGGAGATGATGCTACAAGATACTATTCCGGAGTATGGGACGGAGCCTGGTATTCCTGCCTAACATTTGTGCTGGTTTATAACCATAATCTATAGTTGGTAGGGGGGGGATAGGAAGAGGAGGAAGGAAGGGGGAGAGAAGGGGAGGGGGGGGGCCACCCCGGACCCAATTATACTATTGCACTTTCTTAAGCGTATATTTGACCATGACAGATCGATCAAGCTCTTTAGTTAAATGCACATTAAGAAAAAGGGTTCACCAGTCAAACAGAACTATACGGGAAGAAGGAGGGTTTCAAGTATAGGTCCCAATGTTTCCTAGCTCATCTATACAGCATAACGTCAAAACCCAGAGTAGGCAGGCCGGCCAGGGTTATCTAAATTATTTATAGTTTATCAATATTTCAAGGCCTGGACAATCAGCGCATGTAACCCAGCAGTATCATTAGTTTTTAAGCTAACTTCAAAGACCGCCTCAGACCGAAAGTGATCTAGTGGTCAGCCATGGTTTCTACACCCTATCAAATTTTTGAGGGCATTTACGGCCCATATACGTCAGTTTGTATAGGGGTAGCACCGCATCCACCAGGGCACGCCATTGAGTCACCGTGGGGGGGGGGGGTAGTTTCCATTGTTGGAGGAGAGCTTTTCTTGCATAAAAGCATAGGTAAAACAATAGCAGTTTGTCATACGTAGAGTGAGTTATTAATTCTGTAATCCCTATAATAAGGATCCTAGGGTCTAAGGGCATAGACAGGTTGGTGACAATATTAATTTCCTCAACCACTTCCTTCCAATATTCCTGAATGACAGGACACTCCCAGATGACGTGATAGAATGTCCCCAGCGGCTGCTGACATTTTGTACATTGTTCTGATTGCGAAGGATATATCCGCGCTAGTCTTTGTGGCGTATAATACGCTCTGTGTATGAATTTGAGTTGGATAAATCTATCCCTAGCCGAGATCACTGTCGGTATATAGTTTTGAATCGCTGTTTCCCATTGTTCGTCAGAGAGATCAGTTATGTCTGACTTCCACAGTTGTAGGAGATGTGGATTCTTCTCTGCGTCTCCGCAGGTAAGGCGTAAATATATGGAAGATAGTATCTTGTCTACCCCCCGCGAGGTAAGGAAGCTTTCCACCATATTTGATGCCACTGTAACTACTCTGGGGAATTGTGCTTGCGTAGCATGTTTTAGTTGAAGATACCTAAATAGCATCCACGAAGGGAGCTGATATGTCCTTTTGAGTTCTGGGAATGGGAGTATTTGCCCATTGGGCATAATCTGCTTAATCTTTACTATCCCGTATTTAGCCCATATACTGGGGTCTGGGATGGATCTGAAGTGTGGAAGTCTGGGATTACCCCATAGTGGGGTGTGAGGGGAAATAGTGTCCTCACTGGCTATGGCTGCAGTGACTTTATCCCATACTTGTATTGTGGTGCGCATTGGTAGAGTTATATGTGAGCTGGCTTTTACTCCTCTATAGACAACGTTCGTAAGGGCTGAGTAGGAACCCATTATGGCTGCCTCGAGGTTTAGCGCGGGGTTTGATCTAGTCTGCTTGAACCACCAGCGAACAGTGACTAGCACTGCTGCCCAGTAATATTTCTGGAAGCATGGTAATGCCAGGCCTCCAGAAGATAGGGGAAGTTGTAGCTTGGCTTTCGCTATTCTTGGGACTTTCCCTCCCCATATAAAAGAGGAGATTACCCCATCTAGTTTGTGAAAAAAAGAAACAGGGATTGGGACCGGGGTGTTCCTAAAAATATATAAGAACTTGGGAAGGAACGTCATTTTTAATAGATTCACCCTTCCCACTGGTGTCAATGGGAGTGATCTCCAGGCTTGACACTTTGCAATGAGGTTTTGGAGGATTGGGTATAAATTGTTCGTTAGATATTGGGTTAGGTCTCTGCATATCTCAATACCAAGGTATCTAAACTGGGTGACTCTGCGAAGGGGGGTCAGGTCGACTGTGGGGGAGTCGCTATCAGTCAGGTTGAACAGGTTGGACTTACTCCAGTTAATTTTGACCCCCGAGAAACCACCATAATGATTTATAATTTCAAGAGCCGCACTCAACGAATGTGTATCATCGCCCAGGTATAAAAGCGCATCGTCCGCGTATAGTGAGATTCGTTCTATCAGTGGCCCTATCTCTAATCCCTTCACCGCAGAAGCCGAGCGGAGTAATATAGCCATAGGTTCAATGGCCAGGGCAAATAGCCCTGGGGACAGTGGACATCCCTGCCTTGTCCCTCTGCACAGGTGGAAGGGAGGAGAGAGGAGACCACCCGCACGTACTCTAGCCAAAACAGGCACTTTTATTCACCCTTAATTGGGGTTTAATTAGTAGCACCTACCAATATAACAGCATTATTTGCATTTTGTTCTCT
Organism: Lithobates clamitans; assembly: GCA_037952925.1. NCBI lineage: Eukaryota > Metazoa > Chordata > Amphibia > Anura > Ranidae > Lithobates > Lithobates clamitans. The sequence continues at coordinate 4,373,561 of JBBGZY010000659.1, read as the reverse complement.
TTTCTGTTCTCTTTTTTCTCTCACTGTTTTTTTCCACTAATTGGTATGGACAGTGGTAATATTAGCAAAATCAAAATCAAAATCAATCCTTCAATTGAAAACACCTGACATTAGAAATATATAAAAATAGAACAGCGCCATATCTACTTAGTTTTCTTTCTATGTTTCATTAATTTACTCCACCTAGTGGGAGTAATTGGTAGAGGCAGCAGTTCCATTAATCAGTTCCCAGTTCCAACCCTTGAGCTGGTACTTATTCCTTTGCGCGGAAACATTCATTTTTCTTTGCAACAGAGGAAACCCAGACGGGTATGAGTGAAAATATAAATGATTTATTAAAGATAAATGAATAAATATCACACAACCACCTCCAATATCACTCAATGCACCACAACCAATACAAAACAGAACCCCACAAATAATAATAACAGAACAAATATATACAAGTAAGGGAAATACCGAGATCATAAACAGAGCCAGGCCAGGGTAGTCAACGGGAGGTCAGCAGCTGGGGAAGGGAAACATACAGGACAAAGAGAGGATGGATGGATCACAAGGGGGACCGTTCAGATACAAGGCTCAGGGTCCAGAGCAAGGAAACAGACACGGAACAGAATCAACAGGCTCCAGGAATCAGGTCTTAGGTACAGGAATCAGGTTTCAGGAAAATAGGCAAACAGGCTGCAGGTCAGGGCTCAAGGAAGATACCAAGGCAAGATATGTGTGTACCTGCTGGGTATTTATACTGCAGCTGCTACTTAAAGTCAGGTGACACCTGTCTGCAGAGGGGAATACCTGCTCCATACTGCCAGGATTCCTCCACTGGTGGACGCCAGTACTGCGGCCCAAAGGTGAGAAAATACCAGCAGGAAAAAGCTCTGACAGCTCGAAACTGCCAGGAGACACCTGCTGGTGGACCTCAGTACTGCATGCCAAATGATCGATATTACCAGCGGAGGGGACCTTTCCTTACAAATTGACTTTTTTGGCAGAGTTCCAAGCTTAACACATGATTTTTTCCCTTTCTTCAAGCTGGAATACTTACCTTTTTGGGTAAAGTTTCACACATGGAGACACCCCTAGTACCCACTGCAGCACCTGTGTGGGACACCCTAAAAAGTTTGTTCTGGTGTCCCACACTAGTGCTCCTGCGTCCAGATGTGTCAACAGCTGCTGAGTGTCCTCTCCTTACACTGAATCAAATTTCTAGTTCTAGTTCTAGTTACAAACCCATCTATACAACAATGTACTAAACTTCTTTGAAGACAAATAGGCATGACCAAATGTAGTTAACCTGCATCTGCCAAAAACATTGTCTTTGTGGGCAAACGAACAATGTTTACTACAAACGATTACTGTTCCCATGACCCTGAAACTTGCCATTTTATACTGTACAATAGGGATGAGCCGAACACCCCTCGGTTCGGTTCGCACCAGAACTTGCGAACAGACCAAAACTTCGCACGAACGTTAGAACCCCATTGAAGTCTATGGGACTCGAACGTTCTAAATCAAAAGTGCTCATTTTAATGGCTAATTTGCATGGTATTGTCCTAAAAAGGGTTTGGGGACTCGGGTCCTGCCCCAGGGCACATGGATCAATGCAAAAAAAAGTTTTAAAAACAGACGTTTTTTCAGGAGCAGTGATTTTAATAATGCTTAGTCAAACAATAAAAGTGAAAAGTGTAATAATCCCTTAAATTTCGTACCTAGGGGGTGTCTATAGTATGCCTGTAAAGGGGCGCATGTTTCCCATGTTTAGAACAGTCTGACAGCAAAATGACATTTCAAACAAAAAAAAGTCATTTAAAACTACTCGCGGCTATTAATGAATTGCCGGTCCGACAATACACATAAAAGTTCATTGATAAAAACTGCATGGGATTTCCCCACAGCGGAACCCCGAACCAAAATTTAAAAAAAAACTGGCGTGGGGTCCCCCTAAATTCCATAGCAGGCCCTTCAGGTCTGGTATGGATTTTAAGGGGAACCCCGCGCCAAAATTTTAAAAAAAATTGGCGTGGGGTCCCCCCAAAAATCCATACCAGACCCTTATCCGAGCACGCAACCTGGCAGGCCGCAGGAAAAGAGGGGGGACGAGAGAGCGCCCCCCTTCCTGAACCGTACCAGGCCACATGCCCTCAACATTGGGAGGGTGCTTTGGTGTGTAGTAGGCTCTATGCAGCAGCATCAGATGGGAGGCCTTTTGTGAGGGAGAGACCGACACCTCTGGTCCCAGATCCAGAATCCTTTTCCATTGTGTGTCCGTTATCTCCCCCACATCAGCCGCCCACCTGTCTCTGCACCCCGAAGAGCACGCTTGCATATTTGTTTTCTTTATTAGCTGAGTGTATATCTCTGTGGTTAACCCCTTAAAGGTCTCTGATTTGATTATTGTTTGTAATAGTGGGGTCTTGCACCATGTGGGGGGTAGCCTTCCAAACTGCTTTCCCAAGGCGTGTCTGATCTGTAAATAGCTATAGAATGCACGATTTGGCAGCCCGTACTCTTGCTGCAGTTCCTCAAAAGGCTTCAAGGTATCCCCCTCATAAATCTGTATCAGCCGACGTACCCCATTCCTCTCCCAATGCTTGTTCCTATCCACAGGTAATAGTTCCTGCAAGTACTTGTTATTCCAGATTGGTGAGTGTTCTGAGATTCCCTTATACCCCATTATTCGCTTGGCAGTCTGCCAGACCCTAGTGATCATCTTAAGTATCGGAATCTCTCTTTGTAGTGAGTCTGCCTCCAGCGCTTCTACTAGTGAACCATGTGGGCTTCCCTGTAGGATAACCTGGGCGTTCTTGTTACCCCCTCCGTCGATGGCGCATCCCCCGAGTTGCTGTAATTGGGCTGCCAGGAAGTAGGTAAACGGGTGGGGGACCCCCAGTCCCCCCTCCGTGACAGGGCACTGCAGCTTTTGTAGGCCTATCCTGGCCTGCCCTTTTTTCCAAATTAACTCCCTAAAAAGGGATTGGATTTTTTGGAACCACTTCTCCCCGATCCATACTGGGGAGTTGTGGAGCAGGTATAACAACTGAGGCAGCCATACCATTTTAATCAAATTGGCCCGGCCTGCCACGGAGAGGGGGAGTCTACTTCAAATATCGCATTTTTTTCTGAATTTTAATAGAAGAGGGACCAAGTTGTCCTCAATAAACGCACCGGGGTCCTTGGACAACACAACGCCAAGGTACTTCATTTTCCCCGTGATTCTCAGTTGGGGTAGGCTCGTTGGAATAGAATTGGCCAATGGGTCGACCGGCAGGAGCGATGATTTCTCCCAATTGATGGTCAATCCTGAGAATTTTCCGAAGTCCTTCACCAGGTGCATTACTTCCTCCAATGAGGAGGTCGTATCCCCAAGGAAAAATAGGACATCTTCCGCGAAAAGGGCTATTCTCTCCTCCTCGCCCTTCCTGTGAAAGCCCTGCAGTTCAGATGATGATCTCACCGCTCCGGCCAATGGCTCCATGGCCAAGACAAACAACAAAGGGGACAAAGGGCAACCCTGTCTAGTCCCTCTTTCGAGGGGGAAGCTTTCCGAGTAGTCGTTATTTATCTTGAGTCTTGCCTTTGGGTGATTATATAAGATTTTTAACCAGCTAATAAATACGGGGCCGAATCCAAACCTCTCTAGTGCCCACCAGAGGACTGTAAAATAATTGATGTGTGCCCTGGGGTACAAAGGCTTCACAAATCTCACCAGTTTCTCCAGCATTGCCTTCCTCTCTATTTTGTTATGACCCAGAATAAATGGCTAGTTATTTTTCAGAAATACTTGCCCATGTGTTTTACTTCAAAAAGAACGGTTTTTTGTGAGTAGGCAGGTACATTTCAAAAATACTATGTCAAATTAACAAGGGACACCAACACAAACCAACCCCCTTCAGGCTAAAAAAATAAAAGATAATAATGGTGTTGTGGTAACTTGACACAAAAAAAAAGAAAAAATTATGGAGATCACTATAAAAAAATAAAATAAAAATAGGAGACCTGGATAAAAAAAAACAAAAAACTCTAACCAACATTATTATGGAGATTTGATGAAAAAAAAAAAAAAAAAACAATATTCATGAGATCACGAGAAATAATAAAGAAATCAGTTTGTGAGAACTCTGTGTGAATATCAGCAGCAGAACAACTTCATTATTCTAGCATTCTAAAGAAGAAGAGATTTCGCTGCATTAAAAGATTTCAAAATTTGCAGCGTGACGAATGTGCTATCTCCATAGTTTTACCAGACCGAGCACTTCCGTCTTGTACTTGATTCTGAGCATGCGTGGAACTTTGTGTGTCGGAATTGTGTACACACGATCGGAATTTACAAGAATGGATTTTGTTGTCGGAAAATTTGAGATCCAGATCTCAAATTCTGTATGACGGAATTTCCGATGGAAAATGTCCGATGGAGCCTACACGCGGTCGGAATTTCCGACAAAAAGCTCCCATCGAACATTTTTCGTTGCAAAATCCCACCGTGTGTACGGGCATAAGGATAGTGGCTGAGGTAAGGGATGTAACTGATACAACTTCCAGTCATTTTGAGAAGGAATCGACAACTAAAAAAAACATCTGCCCTTGAAAAGGCCCCACAAAATCTATATGTAACCGTGACCAAGGTGACCTAGTCACTTCCCAGGGATGTACTGAGGCTTTAGTTGGAGCATGAAGGGTGGATTGACATGGTACACAGTTCTGTACCCACTTCCCAATAACTTCATCCATTTTAGGCCACCAAACATAACTTCTGGCTAACGCTTTCATGCAGACTATTCCAGGATGTTCTTCGTGGAGAGCATGCAGTACTTGTGCTTGTCCTGCCTTTGGAATTACTACTCTGTTTGCCCATAATAGGCAACCTTTATAGGCAGACAGTTCATGTTGGCACACTAAAAATGGTTTGAAATTCTCTTCAACTTTTGATTTGGGCCATCCCCTCCACACCCAGTTGAGCACAAGGGCCAGCACGGGATCTTTAACAGTCATCCCAGCAATGTCTCTAGCATGTAACGGAGGGTTTGGAATGGATTCCAACATGAGAACCTCAGGCACAGGAGGAACAAGGAAATCAGGAGAAAACAAAGGCAACCGGCTTAACCCAACAGCATGAGTGATATTCTTGCCAGGACGATATTCAAAATCACAGTCATAGGCATTCAGCATGAGTGACCATCTGAGCATTGGTGGGGAAAGAATTTGAGGAGTGGGAGTACTTCTGGAGAACAGACCCAGCAAAGGCCTATGGTCTGTTACAATGGTAAACCTCTGCCCATACACATAGCCATGAAACACCCGGACACAATAGCTAAAGCCTCCTTGTCAATTCCTCTCTGTCATAGACAAGGTCCTTGAATAGAATGCAATAGGAGCCTCAACACCAGTTTCCAAAACATGACTCAAAACAGCTCCAATGCCATATGGAGAAGCATCACAGGTAAGAGTGAGTGTTTTTTGTAAATTATAGTGTACAAGTACATTGTCAAAAGATAACAGCTTTTTTGCAGCATTGAAAGCTGTGGAATGAACGTTAGTCCACTTCTATGGAACATCTTTATCTAGTAAATGATGCAGGGGTTCAGCAACAGTGGCTTTGTCAGGCAGAAAAGAATGGTAAAACTTAAGTAACCCTAGGAAAGCTTTCAGCTCTTGTTTGTTTGTTGGAACTGGAGCTTTAATGAAAGCTTCAACCTTAGAATCAGTTGGATGAATTCTGTGTTCATCAATTCTGTATCCAAGAAAATCCATGCTGCTTACCCCAAAAACACACTTTTCTTTTTAAGTCTGAGACCAACCTCAAGAAAATGTTTCAAAATAAGTTGTAGTTGTGAAGCCAAAGACTGAATGCAATCCGCTCCAATAAGAACATCATAAAAATAAGGTACTACACCTGGAAGTCCAGATAAGAGGTCCTCTATTAATTTCTGGAATATGGCGGGAGCATTGGAAACTCCAAATTGCAAACGTTTTTCTCAAAAAGCTCCTTTGTGTGTTATTATTTGTGCATCCACAGCGTCGTCATTTATAGCAATTGTTAGTAAGTTTGTGCCATATCAGGTTTGGCAAATACCTTTGCTTTTGCTAACGTAGTCAGAATTTCATATATAGCTGGAATTTGATAGGGATGTTCCTGCAGTGCTTTGTTGATTGTACATTTATATTCAGTACAAATTCTAACATCACCATTTGGCTTCAATACTGGAACTATTGGGGTACACCACTTAGGGTGTGTTACAGGTTCAAGTATACCTTGCTCCACAAAACAAGTAATCTCAGCATCGATTTTTGGTCTGCGAGCTAATGCAACTTTGCACGGTTTCATACGAATCGGGGTTACTGTAGGGTCTAATTTGAAAGAAACAGGAGGGCCTATACATGCCAAGGCCTTCTTCAAAAACTGCACTAAAGTCATCTATCGCATTCTGTAGGGTAACTGGAGATATAATATGAACTCCTGATAATGAAATTCCAAGGGGTTCAAACCACTCTCTACCCAGCAAACTTGCTTTTTGTCTCTTAGTAAATATTAAGCGTAAGCATCATCTGAAATTTCCATATTTCACTGGGACAAAGCAAGCACCCTTAACTTTCAAAACTTGTTTGTTGTAGTTTACCAACTGGATATCACAGGGGGTTATTTAAGGAGCATTGTGAGACCATATTGTGGTAAACGTTTCTTCTGAAATCAAAGAATATGCACACCCTGAATCTACTTCTATTTTGCATGGAACATCTTGTAACACAATCTCAGTGAAAATCTTCAGTCCTGATAAAGAGTTTTCCACTTTATACACATTGGGGTTTATTTACTATAGGCAAATCCACTTTGCACTACAAGTGCACTTGAAAGTGCCCTTGGAAGTGCAGTCGCTGTAGATCGCTGCAGATCTGAGGGGAAGCTCTGAAATGAGGGGAAGCTCTGCTGATTTTATCATCCAATCATGGGCAAGCAAAAGTGCTGTTTTTTATTTTCCCTGCATGTCCCCCTCAGATCCACAGTGACTGCACTTCCATGTGCACTTGAAGTGCACTTGTAGTGCAAAGTTGATTTGCCTTCAGTAAATAACCCCCATAGTCATTTGTATAAACACCTGTAGAGGTTTCATCATTTGCAACAACAGTTGTTGCATTAATAGAGTGTGCTGCCGTTGGTATTGTATTCACATTTGTAGACTGATTTTTAGTCTGACAGTCTGTCTGTATGTGACCTCTATGTTTGCACATGTGACAAACTGCATTTCTAAAACAACATGTATTACGCCTGTGTTTCCCGCCGCAGCTGTAACACTTCCCTGTAAATGGAACTGTGACATCAGTGTGTGGTGAAAAGTCCTTTGATTTAACATTTACATTTGTCACTTGATTTATATCCGTGACTTAACTTTGCTGGAGGAAGACTGAATTTCTTTTGAATGAAGGTATGCAGCCTCATATGCAAGCGCTACCTCTTGTGCAGTAAAAAAAGTTAAAGTGGATGTAAACCCAATGTCATCCTTTCTAAACTTAAACATGTATAGTGATCCCGCGCTACAGCAAAACCACAGAAAAAATATTTTATACTATACGTAGTAAATAAATGAACCAGCAGTGTCCAAAAATAAAAAACAAAAGTGTTTCTCTTAAGTGTGAAAAAAATAAATAAAACAATCCAAGGGCATGAAAAGTAATAATAGTGTCTTAATCAAGTCTTAAAATTATAAATAAAATGCTGTGATCACAAGTGCCTGTGCAGAGAGATCACACAAAATTAATTCCAATATAGGCAGTGGGCAAGGAGAGGTAAAAATCCAAAAAGTGAGCTCACAGAGCCCTCACCTTCATAACTTGAGAAATCTGCATATAATGGACAGGAATCAGTTATTACCACTTCAACCACCAGGGGGTCCTCCGCTCCACTGTATGCACGACCACCCGAAATGTCAATCTAAGCCAATAGATGAGAAGTGTTCCTGTTGTGCCGATATCCACCACTAGGGGGTCCTCTGCTCCATCAAATGGGTGACCTCAAATGGTCATCTCATCTAAATCCTCATCCGACCTCGTCCCCCCCTGCTCGATGGGGGGGGGAGGAAGAAAGAGGGTGAAGGGCAAAAAGTAGGAGAGAGAAGAAGCTCCAATAGTGCAGTATGTTTATGATAAAAAGGTTTGTGTCTGTAAATGAAACGCTCCTAAACGCGAGTTACCGCGTTTTAGCAGCTTTTACAAGCTGTTACAGGCATTTGGCGTTACAAATGCCTCTGAACCTCCGTCTGAACCCATTTTTTTGCATTCCTTCCTTCTAAACTCAACTGCCTAGAAACGACAATAAACGGCCCTGTGTACATGTACTTATAAGATAACATAGAGGAGAGTTCAGGGGCAGCTGAAAAAAAATGGCCAACTGCTCCTAAGCGTCTGTTTACCAGCAGCAGTGTACATGAGGCCTTACCTGTATGTACTTTTTCCTTTATGTCTTTCAAGTATAGGTCAGTGCTCTGTTTGTTAATCTTTTTTTTTTTATATACTTGGGCACTTGGATACTTGAACTTGGAGTGATACTAATATACTGTACATGGTATGTATTAGTGTGTTATACTGCTCTCCATCCAGTAGGGGGAAGCATTGTAAATATGTTCACTTGTGTATATTTCTGGTAGAGCTATGTATTTCTTTAGCATCTTCCTGTTTCCTGTGTTTGATTCAGTAAATAAGTCATGTGAAAGCCTGTCCATAGAACATGTAGATGTGAGCGCTATATTCAATATAATCAGAAAACAGTTATGGCCCCCAAGAAATCTAATTGTAAACGCAGCTAAACGTGACATGTAAACGCGCCTAAACAAACGTTTTTAGACGCCGGTTTCTAGCTGTCAAGTTAAGTCATTCAGGAGAGGTTAAACAACGTCCCGTGTACATGAAGCCTAGCACAAACTGCAGCCTGGATTCACAAATGGTCTTTGTGTATTAATCATTGCCTAATTTTGTTACAATTAGGGAATTTTTTTCATTTTTTCCCCATCTATATTGCCGGGAATCAGCAATACATTACAGCCGCGTGCAAGTTTAAATGACATTTTTGCTTTAGAAATGTCTTTATTGCTGCATCACTGTTCTACACATCGCACAGATGCGCCACTTTACAGGCAAACTAAGGAGACCCCCCAGGCACGATATTTAAAGGAATCTTTCATTTTTATTGTTTCACTTTAAGCATTTTGCCTGTTCGAGGTGTTCTGGTGTGAACCAAACCAGGGGGTGTTCGGCCCATCCCTAGTTACAATGTATTGTTCTCAATTTATCATATTGGGTTGCTATACCTGTCATGTTTTATACTCCTATGTGTGGCTGTGCATGATTTGTTGTATACAAATTTCTTTACTGTGCTCCCTTGATAAAAATATGTAGCAATAACTCACGGTGGAGCTGCTGGTTTAAAGCGGGCTGTTACCGCCACCTTCCTTACCTTTATTTCACCAGAACCGGGTCTAGGGTCCCGTTGAGTTTACCACCAAACAATGTAGGCACCGGACACTTGAGTATCTTTTCCAATGCTTTATTAAACTTGAGTTGAAGGAAGTAGCAGGAAAGAGGCAGAAGGAAAGTTGTAGGGAAGCTCAAATACCTTTTCTTAGCGTTCTTAATGTAGCATTAGGGATTGAAAGCTTGTAGCTGATTATACTCTCTCTGTAGAATTGAATCTTTGCCCGCCTGGATAGGTTTCTCTCACCAACCTAGCAGCCAGTAAGCAGCATGAACAAAAGTCTCTGCCACAGACTTGATCGGAACGAAACCCGTACGATCCTCTGCCACAGGATGTAGTGGTTTACGGTGAATAGCAAACACAGCTCTAGAACCTTTAAGCCAACCCGGCAGTACTATGCGGTAGGATTCCTTTAGGATACGTTCTCCAACTGAGTCACCAGGCCCCTCTCCAGACCAGCACTCTGCATGATCCTTCCATGACGGGTCCTCCCCTGGGATCTTCTCAGTTGTCCAGCATCTTCACACAGGATAGACAACCCAGGACAATTCCTCTGCTGCTGTGGTAGGCCCCAGACAGACTTCTAGGCCCACCCACACGCCGCAGCGACGTGGGCCTCCTGATCATAGGACCATGAGGTAGTACTCTTAGGGCATACCTGTCGGCCAGGAGGGCCAGCAGGTGGACAGAAAACAACCTCAAAACATGGCGTCTGTCCCATAAATACCTTCTCCCAGGATGCAACTCGGAGGACCACCTCCGCCGAGTTATCCCCGGGACAGAGGAGCACTTATACACTTCAACCTGTTGCTTTTCCAACACCGACCCATGGTGACAACGACACCCACAGGCACAGTGTGAAACTACATGCAACTCAGCCAAGCTGGAACAGAGGCAAATCTAACTCCATATAAACAGATAACCATCTAAATTTACCTATCAGCAGTAGATTAAAAATCTACCAGCGCTACAAATACATGACAAATTATAACTAGATTGTTTAAAAAATGTTTAGCAATCTGCATAATTCTTCAACAAACATAATACTTTTTGCATGTTGAACAATAACTTCCTTATTTTATACCACTGCATATTATGACCCCAAAGGTTTTTCGTCTTTTGCATAACAGACTTTCTGTGAAAAACCACACGCATGCTTTTAGGAACATAGAAACAGAAAAGTGACGGCAGAAAAAGACTGAGTAGTCCATCGAGTGTGCCCATTTTTGTTTTTTTGTTCTTTTCGTTAACTTTTTTTTTGACTGAGTATAGATCTATGTTATTCCAAGCATATTTGAAGCCATTTACTGGTGACTATCTCACTACCTCTGCTGGTAGTTTATTCCAAGCACCAACTACCCTTTCAGTAAAATAATACTTTCTAATTTTTCTACTGTAAAAGAATAAAAGTAATCATATTAGCTAAATAACAGGATATGTAAGGTTTAAATAAACATGCTGGTCTAGTGATCTTACAGGAAAAACACTTAGGGGCAACACATACGTGTCTCCAAACAGTTTGGCATTGAAGGACTGTTTTCCTGCTGAAAAAGGACTATCTGCATCTTTACACAAGGAATGATTCTCTGTCACAGCATCTAGACTTCAATTATCTCTATCCATTAGGGGTTACTCAATGATGTCTTTCACTCTTCATTCTGTATCCCCCCTTCCACCTTGGAAACTGTGCATGGAAAAATGCTTATTCGATGCTTACCTGAAAGCCTGCCTGTGACACCATGAGGCTGAATTGCTAAAGACATAAAGTGGTAGTAATCTCACGTGGGTGATTTTTACCTATATGTAAGCATATATATGGCTTACCTATAGGTACAGTAAATATCTTCTAAACGTGCACTGTTTAAAAGATGCGAGAGTGAGACACGCTGAGAGCTGTCAGACAAACGGGAGAGTGAGACACGCTGAGAGCAGGGTGAACGTTCGAGTGAGTGAGTGACCAGGGCAAAATACACTTACCTGACCGGGAGAGGTGGTAGGGACCAGGAAATCCGTGAGTCGTACGGCTGACCAGCTGATCAGAAGAGGCAGCTGATGAGGAGACCATGAGTGTGTAGCTGATTGGCTGATTGGGAGAGGCGGCGGGCGCCCGGGTGTGTGATAGCCAGACTGGGAGAGACAGCAGGCGCAGGACCGAAGAGAGATAGGCTGACCAAGGGAGGCTGCAGGAGCTGACAAGTTAAAGCGGGAGTCCGGCGACCAATCTATTTTTTTTTTTTTTAGGTCATTGAGACACTTTGCTAACCCCAAAATAATACTCACAGTTTGGGTGTAATATTTGGCCGCAGTACTGATGTCCACCAGCGGATGGATCCTGGCAGTATGGAGCAGACAACACTCCCTGCGCTCAGGTGTGACTTGAAGCCAGTTATAGTCAGCCCTATAAATACCCGGCAAGCCCTCACATGCTCGCCTTGGTATCTTTCTTCCTTGCGCCCTGAACCTGAACCTGTATCCTGAACCTGTTATCCTGTAAACCTGTATCGGACCCTGAACCTCTTCCTGAGCCTGTATCCTATCCCATCCATTATCTCCCTTTCCCAACCTGCCCTTGTTCAGTTGCTGATCTCCTGTGTATGACCCTGGCTTGGCTAACGTTTATGTTTCTGGTATATCCCTTGTTCCTGCTTACCTGCTGTGTATGACCCTGGCCTGGCTGACATCTGTGATTCTGGTATTGCCCCTTGCTGTATATATTATTGTTTGCTGTGGGTTTGTTGTGTTGGTTTTGCACTATCTGTATTATCACTTATTTTAATAAATATTATTTATTCATTTACATGCGTTTGGGTTATCTCTGTGCAGTCCACACAGTCTGGTCTACTAGTCTCTTGACAGTATGCCAAGGCCATCCCTGACCAGATGTGGCTGCACTGAGAAACCGTCCTGTTACGGTGGGCGCGCAAAAAATGGACTTTGATGAAATTGTCTATTATTCTCTGCTGGCGGCAGAGGATAATGAATATTGCCGTCAGACTCTTCAAAATTGGACCCGTGACCAACTGCTGGAAACGATCCAAACAGCCCATTTACTAGTAGATCAGGGTCATGCGTTATTTGAGGATGTTCAGCCTTTGATCCAATTATGTACAAAGTCAGCCTTGTCATGCATTCCCGAAGGTAGTGACGATTTCTCCCCTCCTTTCAGTTGTGACCAGGTTAAATCCCTGCTATGGTTGTTAGAGGATGATACGGCTTTCTTTGATGAACATTATTCCGCTTGTTCCCAGCAGGTGTTATCCGATTGCATTTATTCAGTACAATCTCTGGTTAGTCAGGCTGTGTGTGAATCAGCGTTTGTTCAACCTGTGCTACAGGCATGGTCAGATCTCCTGTCTTTAGCTAAGCCACAATATTCCAGCCCTGCCATTAATCATCTGCCTTCCAAAAGATCTATCTCCCCGTCACCTATGGCAACCTCAGCTACAACCCAGTTTAATCAACTCCCTACCAAATACTACCACCCAGTCTCCAAGTGTCGCACCTATCCTGCCTTCAATCCACCTGTCTCTTCTCCTCCACCTGTAACAGTCCCAAAACCCTTCTCTAGCTACAGTTCCTTGGTCTTCCTTCTGCCCAGCTACTTTCCTTTCTTACAGCCCTGCACCTACATACAAAACTGCACGGGCTAAACCAAAAAAGAAACAAAAATTCTTCCCGACCCACACCATCTTACCAGTAACCCAACCTGCTCCCACTATCCAGTCTGATGTGCCTGCCTCCCAGTCTGTTGTCCCGATGCCTGCCTTCCAGCTTGATGTCCCTGCCTTCCAGCTTGATGTCCCTGCCTTCCAGCTTGATGTCCCTGCCTTCCAGTCTGGTGTGCCCACCTTCCAGTCTGATGTGCCCACCTTCCAGTCTGATGCACCCGCTCTCCAGTCTAATGCACCTGCTATCCAGTCTGATATGCCTGCCTTCCAGCCGGATGTCTTGAAGCTTGTCTTCCAGCCTGAAGTCCCGGTGCCCGCTTTTCAGTCTATGCCCGCTCCCCAGTCTGATGTCTTCATGCCTGCCTCCCAGCCTGATGTCCCGAAGCTTGCCTTTCAGCCTGATGTCTTGGTTTCTGCATTTCCACCTGATGTCTCGATGCCTACCTCCCAGCCTGATGTGCCAGCTTCCCAGTCTTGAAGCTTGCCTTCCAGCCTAATGTCTCGATGCCTGCCTACCAGCCTCATGTGCCAGCTTCCCAGCCTGATGTGCCAGCTTCCCAGCCTGATGTGCCAGCTTCCCAGTTTGATGTGCCAGCTTCCCAGTTTGATGTGCCGGCCTCCCAGCCTGATGTCTTGAAGCTTGCCTTCCAGCCTGATGTCTCGATGCCTGCCTACCAGCCTGATGTGCCAGCTTCCCAGTCTGATGTGCCAGCTTCCCAGTCTGATGTGCCAGCCTCCCAGCCTGATGTCCTGAAGCTTGCCTTCCAGCCTAATGTCTCGATGCCTGCCTACCAGCCTGATGTGCCAGCTTCCCAGCCTGATGTGCCAGCTTCCCAGCCTGATGTGCCAGCTTCCCAGTTTGATGTGCCAGCTTCCCAGTTTGATGTGCCAGCCTCCCAGCCTGATGTCTTGAAGCTTGCCTTCCAGCCTGATGTCTCGATGCCTGATGTGCCAGCTTCCCAGTCTGATGTGCCAGCTTCCCAGTCTGATGTGCCAGCTTCCCAGTCTGATGTGCCAGCTTCCCAGTTTGATGTGCCAGCTTCCCAGCCTGATGTCTTGCAGCTTGCCTTCCAGCCTGATGTCTCGAAGATTGCCTCCCAGTCTGATGTGCCAGCTTCCCAGTCTGATGTGCCAGCTTCCCAGTCTGATGTGCCAGCTTCCCAGTCTGATGTGCCGGCTTCCCAGTCTGATGCTCCGGCTTCCCAGCCTGATGTCCCGATGCCTGCCTATCAGTCTGATGTGCCAGCTTCCCAGTCTGATGTGCCAGCTTCCCAGTCTGATGTGCCAGCTTCCCAGTCTGATGTGCCAGCTTCCCAGTCTGATGTGCCAGCTTCCCAGTCTGATGTCCCGATGCCTGCCTATCAGTCTGATGTGCCAGCTTCCCAGTCTGATGTGCCAGCTTCCCAGTCTGATGTGCCAGCTTCCCAGTCTGATGTGCCAGCTTCCCAGCCTGATGTCTTGCAGCTTGCCTTCCAGCCTGATGTCTCGAAGATTGCCTCCCAGTCTGATGTGCCAGCTTCCCAGTCTGATGTGCCAGCTTCCCAGTCTGATGTGCCGGATTCCCAGTCTGATGTGCCGGATTCCCAGTCTGATGTGCCGGCTTCCCAGCCTGATGTCCCGATGCCTGCCTATCAGTCTGATGCGCCAGCTTCCCAGTCTGATGTGCCAGCTTCCCAGTCTGATGTGCCAGCTTCCCAGTCTGATGTGCCGGCTTCCCAGCCTGATGTCCCGATGCCAGCTTCCCAGTCTGATGTGCCAGCTTCTCAGTCTGATGTGCCCGCTGCCCAGCTCGAAGTGCCCGCTGCCCAGCTCGACGACCCGGAGCCTGCTGCCCAGCTCGATGACCCGGAGCCTGCTGCCCAGCTCGACGACCCGGAGCCTGCTGCCCAGCTCGACGACCCGGAGCCTGCTGCCCAGCTCGACGACCCGGAGCCTGCTGCCCAGCTAGACGACCCGGAGCCTGCTGCCCAGCTAGACGACCCGGAGCCTGCTGCCCAGCTAGACAACCCGGAGCCTGCTGCCCAGCTCGACGACCCGGAGCCTGCTGCCCAGCTCGATGACCCGGAGCCTGCTACCCAGCTCGACGACCTGGAGCCGGCTGCCCAGCTCGGCTTGTTCCTGTCTGCTGCCCAGCTCGGCTTGTTCCTGTCTGCTGCCCAGCTAGGCTTGTTCCTGTCTGCTGCCCAGCTCGGCTTGTTCCTGTCTGCTGCCCAGCTTGGCTTTTTCCTGTCTGCTGCCCAGCTCGGCTTGTTCCTGTCTGCTGCCCAGCTCGGCTTGTTCCTGTCTGCTGCCCAGCTCGGCTTCTTCCTGTCTGCTGCCCAGCTCGACTTGTTCCTGTCTGCTGCCCAGCTCGACTTGTTCCTGTCTGCTGCCCAGCTTGGGTTGTTCCTGTCCGCTGCCCAGTTCAATGACTCTGACATGCCAGCCGTCTGCCCGGATGTGCCTGATGACCAGCCTGAAATGCCTTCTTCCACCATTCTGCCTGATGCCATAGACCATGGACAATTAAGACCAGTTAGAGCGTCCGGAGGCCACTCCTTTAGGGAGGGGTACTGTCAGGAAAGGGTCCATCTGCTGGTAAGATATATCGTTTGGCATGCAGTACTGGGGTCCACCAGCAGGTGTCTCCTGGCAGTGTTGAACTGTCAGGAGAATATTTCCCTGCTGGTGTCATTTCATCTTTTGACCGCAGTACTGATGTCCACTAGCGGATGGATCCTGGCAGTATGGAGCAGACAACACTCCCTGCGCTCAGGTGTGACTTGAAGCCAATTATAGTCAGCCCTATAAATACCCGGCAAGCCCTCACATGCTCGCCTTGGTATCTTTCTTCCTTGCGCCCTGAACCTGTATCCTGAACCTGTATCCTGAACCTGTTATCCTGTAAACCTGTATCGGACCCTGAACCTCTTCCTGAGCCTGTATCCTATCCCATCCATTATCTCCCTTTCCCAACCTGCCCTTGTTCAGTTGCTGATCTCCTGTGTATGACCTTGGCTTGGCTAACGTTTATGTTTCTGGTATATCCCTTGTTCCTGCTTACCTGCTGTGTATGACCCTGGCCTGGCTGACATCTGTGATTCCGGTATTGCCCCTTGCTGTATATATTATTGTTTGCTGTGGGTTTGTTGTGTTGGTTTTGCACTATCTGTATTTTCTGAGTTATCACTTATTTTAATAAATATTATTTATTCATTTACATGCGTTTGGGTTATCTCTGTGCAGTCCACACAGTCTGGTCTACTAGTCTCTTGACACCCGCTTTAGGCTGTATGGGGTTGGCCGAGCAGAAAGAGCCGCACAAGAAACACAGACAGTAGGCTGTGTGATTGTGTGTAACAAAGTTTTTTTTCCCTTAGTACCGAGGAGTACTTTTTAGTACCTGGGAGTACCTTTAGTACCTGGGAGTAACAGAGTAATTGGGAGTACCTTTAGTAACTGGGAGTGCCCTTAGAATCTGGGAGTAACTGGGAGTACCTTTAGTACCTGGGAGCAACAGAGTACCTGGGAGTACCTTTAGTACCTGGGAGTAACAGAGTAACTGGGAGTACCTTTAGTAACTGTGAGTAACAGAGTACCTGGGAGTACCCTTAGTATCTGGAAGTAACTGGGAGTACCCTTGGTAAATGAGAGCACCTTTATTACCTGGGAGTGCTGAGAGTATCTGGAGCAACAGATTACTTGGGAGTACCTCTAGAAACTGGGAGTAAAGGAGTACCTGGGAGTACTATTAGTAACGTTTAGTACCTGGGAGTACCTCTAGTAATTGGGAGTGACTAGAGTACCTTTGGTACCTGGGAGTAGCTGGGATTACCTTTTAGTACCTGAGAGTAGCTGGGAGTACCTTTAGTACCTCGGAATACCCTCGGTAACTAGGAGTACCTTTAGTAACTGGGATTGCCTTTAGTACCTGGGAGTCCCTGAGAACCCCTTTAGTACCTGGGAGAGCTGAGTACCTGGGTTACAGAGTAACTGGGAGTACCTTAGTACCCTTACTACCTAGGAGTAACTGGGAGTGTTATTAGTAACTGGGAGCAGCCTTAGAATCTGACAGTAACTGAGAGTCACGTGGAGTACTGGGAGTGATGCGGGATGCTGTGAGTGACGCAGGGTGCTGGGAGTGACATAGGGTGCTGGGAGTGACATGGGGTGCTGAGAGTGACGTGGGGTGCTGAGAGTGACGTGGGGCACTGGGAGTGACGTGGGGTGCTGAGAGTGATGCGGGGCGCTGAGAATGACCCTGGGTGCAGAGAGTAACCCTGGGTACTGAGAGTGACGCTGGGTGCCGAGAGTGACGCGGGTCGCTGAGAGTGACTGTGAGGAACTTGGAGTAGCAGTAGAGCCAGGAGAATTTGGAGTAACGTAGAGTACCAATATCAGGTCTTTCCTTATAATCCCCACTAGAATAGCAGGGAAAATGTCCAACAGGATTGGTGATGCCACTCTGTGCACATCCTGCTCCATGTATGGATTCCTTGATGAGCCAAATTTGAGGGCGAATACTGCTGTACATGATGTCAGCTAGTTGTTCCTCTGGAAGCCCAGATCCTGGATTTAGAAAACAAGGTGGCAACACTGCGCAGTATCAACAACCTGGAAAGGAGTTTGGACATTACCCAGCAGGTGCTGGTAGGGGCCACTATAGAGGAAGTTAGAGACATGGAGGCACTGGAGCTAGATGTGGTAGGTAGCTAGGTGACAGATAGAATGAGGTGTACAGGGAAGAGCGCTAGGGAGGCCAGTCCTGAGTTGGTACACCCCAACAAATATGCCAAGTTGCATGATGTTGGGGATATTAGCTCAGGGCTGGCAGTGCTGGAGCAGACACCTTCCCCTAGCTGCCAGGGGAGTAACTACACTGGTATGAGAGGGCCAGGGATACAGGAAAGGTTAGACAGGTACTTGAAATAGGGGACTCAATTATTAGAAGGACAAAGAGGGCAACTTGTCACAAAGACCGAGGTCGCTGAACGGTATGTTGTTTACCGGGCGCTCGGGTTCAGCACATCGCGGATTGGGTGGACAGATTATTGGGTGGGGCTGGAGAGGAACCAGCTGTTATGGTACACGTTGGCACCAATGACAAAGTAAGAGGAAGATGGAGAGTCCTAAAAAATGATTTCAGGGAATAGATTGAAGAGATAGTTCTCCAAGGTAGTTTTCCTCAAAAATACTGCCTTAGCCTCGAGCCGCACCAAAGAGGCAGCAGGAGCTTAGGTAACTGAACAAGTGGTTGAGGAACTGGTGTAAGAAGGAGGGGGTTCGGGTTGCTGGAGAACTGAGCTGACTTCTCAGTCGGTTACCCGCTCTTTAGTAAGAACAGGTTGCACCTTAATGGGGATGGTGCAGCTTTATTGGGTAGAAAGATGGCCACAAAGTTGGAGGGGCATTTAAACTAGGTGTTGGGGAGAAGGGTTCAGAGGAAGTGACAGCCGGCAGTGAGCAAAGGACAGAGGGTAATAGTGGAGTCAGTAATGATAATAAAGCCGTAACATCCAATCTTGGGGTGAATGAGTAGACAAACCAAGAACAAAGCCTGAGAAAATATAAGGAGAAATTAATATTCACTCATACAACACTGAGAGGCATATACACAAATGCCAGGAGCCTAGCTAACAAAATGAAGGAACTGAAACTTCTAGTACACGAGGAGGACAAAGACTTTGTGGGAATAACAGAAACTTGGCTTGACAGCTCACATGACTGGCTGTCAAATATTCAGGGGTATTCCTTGTATTGGAAGGACAGGGAAGGTAGAAGAGGGGGAGGGGTATGTCTATATATCAAAAATGATGTAAGGGTGGTAGAGAGGAATGACATTGTGAATGGGACAAGGGGGAGGTGGAATCCATGTGGGTAGAACTCTAAAGAGAAGAAGTAAGTAGTAAAATTATAGTGGGGTATGTTATAGGCCCCCCAACCTAAAGGAGCAGGAGCTGGACCTACTATCACAGTTAGAAATGGCAGCGAGGCATGGAAATGTCAGCTCACTCATTAAAGGCCCGACATTTCATGAATGTCTTACAGGACAACTTAATTTCTCATTTGGTGGATTCCCCGACTAGAAAGAATGCATTGCTAGATTTATTAATTACAAACGATCCAGGTCTGATATCAGATGTGGCAATATGGGACAACTTGGGATCAAGCGATCACAGGATGATCACATTTAGCGTAAATCATAGGAAAATGAGGCATGAGGGTAGCACATGAACTCTAAATTTCAAACGAGCAAACTTTTCTGAACTGTTTTTTTAGATATATTAACTGTAAAAAAGTGAGATCAGAGCACATTGCCCCATGTAAAACACGATGATGGGAGGATGGTTACAGATGACACAGAGGAGGCAACTGTACTAAATGCTTTCTATTCCTCAGTCTTTACACAGGAAAAGGAGGGGTATACTGACCAGGACAGTATTGTTAATAAGACGTCATAGGATGTACTCTTCTGGCTAACAGGGGCCTGAGTCAAGGAAAGACTAGATAAGCTTAAAGTGGTTGAAAACCCTGTACTACCACTTTTACCTACAGGTAAGCCTATGTAGCAATGTCCCGGGCCTCTTCTGGCCTGGTAGTTACCTCCAGCATTAGGGAGAGCTGATATCCTTCAGTGCAGAATGGGTTACAAGGCATGGTGGGTGTAATGCCAGACACTTTTGTGAATGCAAAGAGATTTATTGTCTCTTAAACAGAACTGTGGGAGAGAGGGTTATGGCCAGGACACCCTTAGGTAGATGCAAAGATAATTAGCAGACTCCTAGACTTCTATAGGTAGACAGCTATACAGGTGAAGGCCTCCAGCTGGACACCACTTCTGTATAGGTAGGACCGCTGTCAAATATGGCAACAATCTTATAGCTGTTACTAACAGTAAAGGTATTCAACTATCTACAATACGAACAGTTCCCTTTACCCCACACTCACTGACTGTGGGTCTTCACTCAATGAGCTCCCAGTCTCTCTCACTAGACTTCAGATCCACTATCCACTGGATCCCCAGAGCTCTTTCACTGTAGCAATCAGTATCTTCCTCAAGCATCACCCCTGCTTCAGTGCTGGGTCCCTGGCTTGGCACTCACAGATACTCTTCAGGCTTCACCCCTGCTGACACGTTAGGTCCCTATCTTGGCACTCCACAAGAGTCACCCCTGCTGTCCCGCTGGGTCATTGACTTGGCACTTGCTGAAGTTTTCCCACTTCTTTATGTCCCAGGCTGGCGAGGAGTCTGCTGTGGTACTGGCCTCAGCTTACTCACAATGGTCTCCGTTAGCAAGGTGGATGGTCCCTTAGTGGTGACAGCTTTCCTTCTACCTCTGACCATGACTGGTTCCCCGGCTGGCGGAACTGTTACTTCTGGTTGGACTACAAGCTTGCAGTGGAATAACGTCCTTACAGGATGTCTTCAATTTACAAGCCAAACTCAGTGCACTGTCTAATTGGGCGACTATGTGGCAGATGAGGTTTAATGTTGATAAATATAAAATTATGCACTTGGGGGCTAAGAATATGCATGCATCAGGGGGAGCACAACTGGGGGAATCAATGGAGGAGAAGGATCTGGGAGTTTTGGTAGATCATAAGCTGAATAATAGCATGCAATGCCAAGCTGTGGTTTCCAAAGCAAGCAAAGTCCTTTCTTGTATTAAGAGATGTATGGACTCCAGAGAGAGAGAGAGAGAGAGAGATATCATTTTGCCCCTGTACAAATCATTAGTAAGACATCATCTGGAATATGCAGTTCAGTTTCGGGCACCAGTTCTCAAAAAGGATATAGGGGAACTGGAGAAAGTGCAGAGTAGGGCAACCAAACTGATAGGCATGGAGGAGCTCAGCTATGAGGAAAGATTAGAGGAACTGAATTTATTCACTTTTGAGAAGAGGAGATTAAGGGGGGATATGATCACCATGTATCCATATAGTGAACTTGGTGTTAAGTTATTCACTTTACGGTCAACACTGAGGACAAGGGGGCACTCTTTACGTCTAGAGGAAAAGAGATTTCATCTCCAAATACGGAAAGGTTTCTTCACAGTAAGAGCTGTGAAAATGTTGAATAGACTCCCTCCAGAGGTGGTTCTGGCCAGCTCAGTAGATTTAAGAAAGGCCTGGATTCTTTCCTAAATGTACATAATATAACTGGGTACTAACATTTATAGGTAACGTTGATCCAGGAAAAATCCGATTGCCTCTCTGGGATCAGGAAGGATTGTTTTCCCCTGCTGTAGCAAACTGAATCCTGCTTTTCTGGGGTTTTTTTTCGCCTTCCTCTGGATCAACTGGGGGTATAGGATTGGGTATATGGGATTGTATGATATTTTTTATTTTATTTATTTATTTAATTTCAACCTGACTAACTATGTAACTATGTAACAAAAACTTTGGGAACGGAAATGGGACTTTAAATGAAGCATGTCATTGCGGGTATAGATAATGCATATAAATTAATTAAATTCATTTTGATTTGGTTTGATGTCATTAACCCCTAG
The DNA here is from genome assembly GCA_037952925.1 of Lithobates clamitans. NCBI lineage: Eukaryota > Metazoa > Chordata > Amphibia > Anura > Ranidae > Lithobates > Lithobates clamitans. The sequence goes on along the minus strand of JBBGZY010000659.1, from coordinate 4,351,944 downwards.
GGGTGGTCCATGATTTTTTGAAAGCATAAATAAAATAAAATAAAGTATAATAGGATACAGATACAATCATAGAGGATTAATATATTTATATTGATAATCATAAGTTTATGCAAACAAAACAATGGACACGAATTGATGCAATTCTTACAAAGAAGTACATGAGTCATAAATTTAACAATCAAAATTACATAAATCACATGATATGGGTACAAACTCGGTATAGTAATATTAATTGAATTCATGATAAAAATAGGCTTAGCTCGGCACCCTTAGTTTAAAACCCGACGCGTTTCTTGGCTTCCTGCCAGTCATCAGGGGTAGGATGCACGTATTTACCAAAAAATCAATAGAATAGAATGAATATTAATATATGTAAAACCTTCTGAATAGAGAGAAAATTTCGGAAAAAAAGGTTTTTTATCTGCTTCCCAACTGCCTCGCGCAGATATACTGCGGCAGAAGGGCACGTACAGGCAGAATCACGTACCTGTACGTTGCCCTTTAAGAGGTGGGTTGCGGGGAGCTCCGTGACCGTGATCGCGGGTCCCACGGACCCGATGTCCGCGGGCATACCAGCGTTCGTCTCACAGTGAGGAAGAACGGGGAGATGCTAATGTAAACAAGCATCTCCCCGTTCTGCCTAATGACACTGTCACTGATCAGCGCTCCCTGTAATCACACACAGCCCCCCCACCACAGTTAGAATCACTCCCTAGGACACACTTAACTCCTATAGCGCCACCTAGTGATTAACCCCTTCACTGCAGTTACAGTTCAATTACAGTTCAAAAGTACAATTTTTACAGTAATCAATGCAGTTTTTTAGCATTGATCGCTGTATTAATGCCAATGGTCCCAAAAATGTGTCAAAATTGTCCGAGGTGTCCGCCATAATGTCGCAGTCATGATAAAAATCGCTGATCGCCGCCATTACTAGTAAAAAAAAATTATCAATAAAAATGCCTTAAAACTATCCCCTATTTTGTAGACGCTATAACTTTTTCGCAAACCAATCAAAAAACGCTTATTGCGATTTTTTTTACAAAAATTTGTAGAAGAATCCGTATCGGCCTAAACTGAGGAAAAAAAAATTTTTTAATATATTTTTTGGGGATATTTATTATAGCAAAAAGTAAAAAATAATGCGTTTTTTTCAAAATTGTTGCTATTTTTTGTTTATAGCGCAACAAATAAAAACCGCAGAGGTGATCAAATACCACCAAAAGAAAGCTGTATTTGTGGGAAAAAAAGAACGTCAATTTTGTTTGGGAGCCACGTTGCACGACCGCACAATTGTCAGTTAAAGCGACGCAGTGCCGAATCTCAAAAAGTGCTCTGGTCAGGAAGGGGGTAAATTCTTCCGGGGCTAAAGTGGTTAAAAAAAATTACTTACAGATTAGCCCATAAGTTGGGCAAAAACTCCAGCAATGGGATTTTAGGTGGTCTGGGGCAGACTGTCTTACCTGAGGTTGAGGCAAGGTAACACCCACCCCCCGGGACAATAGGAGAGAGGGCCAGGGGAAATGACAGCCAAGGACCAAGCCAGACACCCCCACCACCTAGCCAGTGGATGTAGTATGTGTATATTGGGCCAAAATCTGTAAAAAACAATATTGAATATACATAGTTACATAGTAGGTCAGGTTGAAAAAAGACACAAGTCCGTCAAGTCCAACCTGTGTGTGTAATTATATGTCTGTATTACATTGTATATCCCTGTATGTTGCGGTCATTCAGGTGCTTATCTAATGGTTTCTTGAAACTATCGATGAAACCCGCCTGCCCCCCCGCCCCCCCGGTGAGGCCACCGCCAGTGGAAGGGAATTCCACATCCTTGCCGCTCTTACAGTAAAGAACCCTCTACGTAGTTTAAGGTGTAGCACCCTCTACCAATAGGTAGGTGCTAGTAAGGTTTATTTTACTAGGTTAGCCAGCACAGGTAAATGTAGGCAGGATTATGCTGCGTGCTAGGCCTATCTGTTTTGATCTGGGGGCTGGGAGTGGTCAGAGTAGCTGTGGGCGTTATCACCTGAACTTCAGTTCTGAGGCGCCTCCTCTGTTTCTGAGGAGAATGTTCTGGAAAAGGGACTGGGCCTGGAACTGGAGTGGCAGGCAGCTTGTGTGTGAGCCCTGACCAATCCCCATTCGAGATTGGCAGGGGGCGGGCCTCATATATAAGCTGAGGTGATTCTCCACAAGGGAACAGAGTCGGCTGGGTAAAGTGAGGAATGGCAAGTTAGTCGCAGGAGGCCATCCCCATCTGGGGGGGTGGGGTGCGCCGATCACAGGAGAGGCCCGGGGAGAGCTGTGAGGGAACATTGCATCTACACGGTCATTGGCAATGTCTCTGCCACCACACGGTCGGATGGCAGGGAACTCCTGGAGCAGAAGGGCAGGTGAAACTGGTGGTATGCATGGTCCAGTCAAAGTTCCTCATCAAGGACTCAGGGCTGTTGGAAGTTCAGTGACTGTTACCACAGTGGGGCTGAAAGTGTCAAGGGCTGAAGTGCCAAGGAGTCTGTGAAGGTAGTACACGGTCACTAGTGGAGTCTTCATCAATACACACGGTGGATGATGGGGAGTCCTGGATCAGAAAAGAGACTGTGGGGATCTGTGTCAAGTCAATGCTGCCTGCGGGCACATGATTTGCAAGTTGGGCTGGCTGGGAACAGTAGTCCATATTTCCTAGAAGATATGCTTTTAAACCACTGGGCCTCCGGGGAGAGGTTCTGCAGGCCTCTGGCCTAGTTGCAGCGAGCAACAAGAGCCATAGGAGGGAGGCTTATTCAGAGTGGGCCCATACTATTCAATAGAAGAGGATGTGTCATTTCAATACAGTAACTACAAGTTAGTGCAAGAGGAACCAAGTGTACAGGAGGAAACAAGTTAGGTTAAAAGGTGAAAGAAATCTAAAAACATTGCTTTTACATGGTCATTAGTGATGTCTCTGACACCACACGGTCAGATGGCTAGAGAACTCTTAGATGGAATAGTCTGCGAGAGTTGAGCCGCAGGAGGTGCAACAGTCTGCATGTAGATGCAGGAGGAAACTAATACTAAATCCTATATGCACATTAAATTTTCATGCTCTACTTTTATTCAAAGTGTACTAAAATCCTTAAATATGATGGCAAAGACTTATCTTATGGGCATCCCATATTCCTAATCCCTATCCAAGTTGTACCCTCCAATAAAAACAACAAAAACAAAGCTTGCAAAAGACTGTTTGTTGTCTCTGGAAGTGATGTATGAAGTCTGGCAGTGGGGTGATTTGGCGGATTGTTTGTTATTAGCTGCAACACCATGGCTACAAAGGTTAAATCTCTTTTCTTCTAATTTTAATGAGTGGCCACGAGTCTTGTTAAACTCCCTTCTGCGAAAAAGTTTTATCCCTATTGTGGGGTCACCAGTGTGGTATTTGTATATTGAAATCATATCCCCTCTCAAGCGTCTCTTCTCCAGAGAGAATAAGTTCAGTGCTCGCAACCTTTCCTCATAACTAATATACTCCAGACCCTTTATTAGCTTTGTTGCCCTTCTTTGTACTCGCTCCATTTCCAGTACATCCTTCCTGAGGACTGGTGCCCAGAACTGTACAAAATATTTTACAGCGTACACACTCAAGAATGACATTTCCTGCAAGGCTAGTTTAAAAAACCTGAACATATTCAAAAAATATGGGGGTTTGGTCACACTATATGGTCATATAGTGCTAAACCCACTTACTGCGACAAAGTACCCCGAATTAGTGGGTCCTACTCTAGTAATAGAATGGAAGATCCTTTGTCTCAACCATGGGAGCTGAACTCCTTCATGTGGGAGAACTGAAGGGGATACATCCTATGCACTGGTAGCCACAAAATAAGAGGTAATGAGGAGAGGGAGGGGTGCTCCAGCCCAAAAAACCTGGTCAGGGTCTATTACAATATACAAAAACATATTTGGGGGGCATACCCTACAATGCGTTTAAATTCAAGATGGTGCTGCTATAAGACCTACAAACAGTACAAAATACAAAGTACAAAGGTTAAACCTCTTTTCTTCTAATTTTAATGAGTGGCCACGAGTCTTGTTAAACTCCCTTCTGCGAAAAAGTTCTATCCCTATTGTGGGGTCACCAGTGTGGTATTTGTATATTGAAATCATATCTCCTCTCAATCGTCTCTTCTCCAGAGAGAATAAGTTCAGTGCTCGCAACCTTTCCTCATAACTAATATCCTCCAGACCCTTATTAGCTTTGTTGCCTTTCTTTGTACTCGCTCCATTTCCAGTGCATCCTTCCTTTGGCTGGTGCCCAGAACTGGACAGCATACGTTCGGTACGGCCAGACCAGAGTCTTTTAGAGCGGGAGAATTATTGTTTTATCTCTGGAATTAATCCCCTTTTTAATGCATGCCAATATTCTGTTTGTTTTGCAAGCAGCAGCTTGGCATTGCATGCCATTGCTGAGCCTATCATCTACTAGGACCCCCAGGTCCTTTTCCATCCTAGATCCCCCCCAGTGGTTCTCCCCCCAGTGTATAGATTGCATTCATATTTTTGCCACCCAATGCATTATTTTACATTTTTCTACATTGAACCTCATTTGCCATGTAGTTTCCCACCCCATTAATTTGTTCAGAACTTTTTGCAAGGTTTCCACATCCTATGGAGAAGTTATTGCCCTGCTTAGCTTAGTATCATCCGCAAATACAGTGATTGAACGGTTTACCCCATCCTCCAGGTCGTTTATGAACAAATTAAACAGGATTGGTCCCAGCACAGAACCCTGGGGGACCCCACCCACTACCCACCCCTGACCATTCCGAGTACTCCCCATTTATCCCCACCCTCTCAACTCGCCCTTGAACTCTAATAAGAATTGAAATGACAAAAAACAAATAAAAAATGAGGCTAACTAAATCAAAAAGTGTAGGTGTTGAACAAATAGGGATTGTGTGTGTTGGGTGAAGTGTCTGGAGGGTGTGTGAAGTTGGGGTGTATGTTTGTCAAGTAAAAATTTATTGAAGGTCTAAACACACTCAAAAGAGGGTGTGCTAGTGTGCAATCAGTGTATTTAAAAACTAGGTGTGTGTGCGTGGAATGTGTGTGAAAAAGGAAAAAATTATCTGTCATTACCATGTGATTATATGAAAGCTGCTCACAGTGAACCCTTCCTTATGGAACACAGTGGAGGATTGAGCTGCCACTCGGTCCCAGCTAAAGTACCCCTGGATCAGGTAAATAATTATACAAAAATGTGTAGCGCTAAAATGACAAGATACCTTAAAACTAATAAGTATAAAGGCCTATACTTAAAGTATAGTGTGCATATAAACATACATGTAGAGTATGACTAAAAGTCCAAAAGAACAGTCAATACGTTGGAATTGAGTGGGTTGCTACCCCAAACGTGAAGTGAGGAGCGCCTTCACCAACATATAACAGTTTCAAAAGGTAGCGTTCTTTAGTATATATGAAGTTTCATCAATGCATTGAATAGTCCATTTTATAATCAAACTCATATCCCACACCACTGTGTCTTCAAAACATGCAGTGCACTTGAATATTATAGATGGAGGCTTACCAGAGGGTTTGAACCCAAAACAGCATATACTGTGAGGGTCAAACCAGCTTTTATTGCACCCTGGCAATGGTGGGAAGATCTTTGTGGCCTGAGGATAGTGAGAAGGTCTTTTCTAAAGATGTATCCTATCCACACGTGATGCTGGATCTCACCAACCCGGGTTCATAGAGGGCACAAAAAGGGACTACATAGCGTGATACCGTAGACACCGTAATTTATTAAATAAAGGAATACACTTACATGATAAAGTTGATAAAAAGCGCTTGTACATAAAAAGGGGCGGCAGTGGAGTCCTCCCACTCCACTGCCGCCCCTTTTTATGTACAAGCGCTTTTTATCAACTTTATCATGTAAGTGTATTCCTTTATTTAATAAATTACGGTGTCTACGGTATCACGCTATGTAGTCCCTTTTTGTGCCCTCTATGAACCCGGGTTGGTGAGATCCAGCATCACGTGTGGACAGGATACATCTTTAGAAAAGACCTTCTCACTATCCTCAGGCCACAAAGATCTTCCCACCATTGCCAGGGTGCAATAAAAGCTGGTTTGACCCTCACAGTATATGCTGTTTTGGGTTCAAACCCTCTGGTAAGCCTCCATCTATAATATTCAAGTGCACTGCATGTTTTGAAGACACAGTGGTGTGGGATATGAGTTTGATTATAAATGGACTATTCAATGCATTGATGAAACTTCATATATACTAAAGAACGCTACCTTTTGAAACTGTTATATGTTGGTGAAGGCGCTCCTCACTTCACGTTTGGGGTAGCAACCCACTCAATTCCAACGTATTGACTGTTCTTTTGGACTTTTAGTCATACTCTACATGTATGTTTATATGCACACTATACTTTAAGTATAGGCCTTTATACTTATTAGTTTTAAGGTATCTTGTCATTTTAGCGCTACACATTTTTGTATAATTATTTATCTGTTGGGCAACGATTCTAGTTGTTGTGTTAGCTGCTTACAACTTTTAGACTTGTTTCAGAGTAAGCGCAAATTTACTAGTAGTGCGACCCCTGGATCAGGGCAAATCCCCGCCAGCATCATGTAACAACATCTGTGCAGCAAATGAGAGGTGAGAGAACCCTCCACCTCAAGTAATCTATACCCCAGTCGGTACCCGCCCCCCTCAGCTGCGGAATGTGTTGTAAAAAACAAAACAAGCTCCCGCCTCATGGCGTCTAATGGCGCCACTCGGGGGGCTTGTTTGAGCATGACGCCGATGTGCTGAGGCCAAACCCCGCCCCCATCATAAGATTATGATGGAAGGCGAGGAAGGCCTGAGGGCATCGCAACCCTGGGAGACTGCTAAGTGTCCAGTCCCACAGCCCACATGCTGGACTAATTGTAGGATAGTCTAATGCCATGTACACACGGGCGGACTTTTAGACCGGACTGGTCCGACGGGACGAATTCGCCAGACAATTGGACCATGTGTGGGCTTCATCGGACCTGCAGCGGACTTTTTCGGACGAAAATCAGATGGACTTTAGAATTGAAACATGTTTCAAATCTTTCCGACGGACTCGAGTACGGTTGAAAAATCTGCTCGTCTGTATGCTAGTCCGACGGACGAAAACTGGCGCTAGGGCAGCTATTGGCTACTGGCTATCAACTTCCTTATTTTAGTCCAGTCGTACGTCATCACGTACGAATCCGTCGGACTTTGGTGTGATCATGTGTAGGCAAGTCCGTTCATTCGAAAGTCCGTCTGAAGTCCATCAAAAGTCCGTTAAAAGTCCGTCGGAAAGACCGTCTGACCTCTGATGCCGAAAAGTCCGCCCGTGTATACACGGCATTAGGGAATGACCCTAAGAAGTCAAAAAATAATAGTAAGTTTTAGCTGAAGGGAACATATGTCAAATATTGATTGTCAGACAAACTGAAACAAAAATAGGAAGAAGTAGAAGTAGGATTAAAATACTCACTAAGGGTCATAAGTAAATGTAATTGGGTGCCATAGGCCACTGAAAAGCGAGTGTCTCCCACCCATATATATATGAAAAATTCAGACAAAGTGTACCTGTCGCTACCTTGATGTATCAATGGCATGCTTCCATCCCTGGTTATTTTACAAAAACGTTGAGAACGGAAATGGGACTTTAAATGAAGCATGTCATTGTGGGTATAGATAATGGATGTAAATTAATTAAATTAATTTTGATTTCATTTGATGTTATTAACCCCTAGTGGTGGTCCATGATTTTGTAAAAGCATAAACAAAATAAAATGAAGTAACTATGTAACTATGTCCCAACCCTTTCCAGCTTCTGGATAGGCCCTCAGACAGCCTAGCAGCCAGATATCCCAGGGATAGGCCTTAGGTTTCTGACGTAACATCCCAGGGCAATACAACACACGTCCACTCAGACAGCCGTCCAGGTGGCACAGAACCCCTATCACCTGACTCCACCCAAATAAATAGGCTCTTCCAGCAGGCCAAGGGACCCAAGAAAATCCCTGCCCATTGACTGAGACACCCCATTCATTCCTAATCTGTCCTTGCAATGCCCTTGTTTTATCTAATGTCACAAGATACCCGGCTATCTAGCGACAGAAGAGAGAAGTGCAGCAATTCCAGAATTGGGGTAAAATTAATTTACCTCCTAACAATTGGCCAAGGCAATTATCGCTTGGCAATCAAATTTAATAACAACCCTGCCTAAACATCAGGGTTCTACATCCACCCCCCTGCCTAGGAAAACTACGTCTCGGAGTTTGCAGAAAAATAATTTGAGCTCTCAAGCCTGTGAGTGAATGATCTGGCAAAAACTAGGATGGGTGAGGAAACAGGAAAGGAATAATGATAACAAACAATACACTTGGCATATCACATGAGGTTAAACATGTATAACATATACATGAGCGAGTGGCAGTTCACACAAGGGCAAACAAATAACAGACATTATATACAATTGTACGTGTGGCATACCACCCAAATAGTTAAAGGAGTTGTAAAGGCAGAAGGTTTTTTATCTTAATGTATTCTATGCATTAAGATAAAAAAAACCTTCTGTGTGTAGCAGCTCCCCAGCACCCCCCAGTTACCAACCTGAGCTCTTTCTCCAGCGATGTCCACGATCCCCTCAGCCATCCAGTACACTGATTGGCTGAGACAGAGCAGCAGTGCTATTGGCTCCTGCGGCTGTCAATCAAAGTCAGTTAGCCAATCAGGGGAGAGAGGGGGCAGAGCCAGGTCGGGGCTCCGTGTCTGAATAGATGCCTGGAGCTCTGACTCAGCTTGGGTGATCCCTGTAGCAAGCTGCTGGTTGAGGGGTACTCAAAGGAGGGAGGGACTGGGAGCAGCAAAGAGGGACCCGAGAAGAGGAGGATCCAGGCAGCTCTGTGCAAAACCAACTGCACAGAGTAGATAAGTATAACATGTTTGGTATTTAAAAAAAAAACACAAAAAAACGAGCCTTTACAATCACTTTAACGGAAAATGCAAACAGTAGCCTATATCCTAACTATCTATCTACTATACACAAAGAAAAATATATACACACAAAGGTTAAACGTGCTATACAAGTTGAAATCACCATCTCTCCTTGTCCAAGGAAGACACAATGGGTGCAGGAACACCTGAAAAAAAGAAAACACAGATGCAGAGAAATGCATCCTATTCCTACGATATATATAAATGAAAGTGGGCCCCATCCTCATCCGAAGATGCCATCCCCTTCCAGAGCTATCTTACAGAAACTTTCTTGTCATGTCCTATCAGATAAACACATAATGTGAATAAGGGCTCACTCAGGCTGGCACTCAGGCTGGCACTGCTCCCGCCACCTGGTGGCCAGTGTATGAAAATAACAATCCTGATACACTGGATTAGTGGATGGGCTCTCAGTGCCGCTCCCAGCCGGGACAGCGACATTCTTGTTTCAATCTGCTTGCAGTATCCGCGGCAGGTTGGGCTGGTGGAACTACCTCGAGCAGGGGTTCCCCGCAACGTCCACAGACGATCCAAGGCCTCAGATGCGTGGCCAAACCGGAACACTTCCAGCAGATCACTCCCAAGGCCTCATAGCCTCTAGCTGTGTACAGGACAAGACTACTCTTAGGTGTATACTGCACTCCGGTGTCAGTCAGAACACCTGTTGGCTCGCTCAGTCAAAAGCCAACACCCGGAGCATACATTTTCCAATCCGTCATAGTACTTCCAAACTGCGCCTCTTCTCCAACTCACAACCAGGCACACATGGCAGCACTTCCTTATCCTCTTCTGCAGAGCGGGGGCTCCTCCCCCGCCAATGGATTTTAAAAATGGCCGTTTTTTCGGGAGCAGTGATTTTAATAATGCTTAAAGTAAAAAAATCCTTTAAATATCGTACCTGGGGGGTGACTATAGTATGCCTGTAAAGTGGCGCGTGTTTCCCGTGTTTAGAACAGTCCCTGCACAAAATGACATTTCTAAAGGAATAAAAGTAATTTAAAACTGCTTGCGGCTCTAATGTAATGTCAGGTCCCGGCAATATGGATGAAAATTAGTGAGAAAAACGGCATGGGTACCCCCCAGCCCATTACTAGGCCCTTTGGGTCTTGTATGGATATTAAGGGGAACCCTGCACCCAAAAAAAAGAAAAGGCGGGGGGCCCCCAGGCCCTATATACTCTGAACAGCAGTATACAGTTGGTTCAAACAAGACAGGGACTGTAGGTTTGTTCTTAAGTTGAATCTGTTTGTAATTTTGAACAGGTGCATTTTGTAAGTGTAGCGCCAGCCAAAAAAATCTATTTTTAAGCTTTTTGGATAACATAGGGAAGGGTTATCACCCCTGCAACATTTTTTTTGCTGTCTATGCCCCTGTTCAGAAGATTTCACCTCACTTTCTGTCCCAATGACAATTGGATTTTGAAAATTTGGGGCTATTAGGGAAAAAAGGATTGGTGATAAAGCATCAGTGGAGACACCTTTTTCCCATATGAACTCTTACAGGAGAGAATTTCCCTTCCTAGGGGTAGATTTCCTCGCACTTCCTGTTGTCTCCCTCTGTTTGTAAGTCGGATGTTTGAAAGTAGGGGACCACCTGTATATACTATATAGCCTGCCCTATATACTCTGCAGAAAATTGTGCCTTAGGTGTTGGTGGTACCAGTACACTGTAAGCCCTCACAGTTACTCTTGGTGGGCGCAGGAACGGGCCCTGCTGTGAAATATTAGATCAAAAATTGTAATTACACGCCCCTGTTAAACAGGGACAGAAAAATTGGGTCATAGGCAGTGGTGGTGGTGCCACAACACTGTAAGCCCTCACAGATTCTGTTGTTGAGCGCAGGAACTAACCCTGCTGTGAAATATTAGAGCAAATATTGTAATTACATGCCCCTGTTAAACAGGGGCAGAAAAATTGGACCTTAGGTGGTGGTGGTGGTGGTGGCACAACACTGTAAAGCCTCACATATGTTCTTGTTGAGCGCAGGAATGGGCCCTGCTGTGAAATATTAGAGCAAATATTGTATGTACATGCCCCTGTTAAGCAGGGGCAGAAAAATTGGACCTTAGGCACTGGTGGTGGTTCCACAACACTGCAACTCCTAACAGATACTCTAGTTGAGCACAGGAACAAGCCCTGCTGTTAAATGTTGGATCAAAAATTGTAATTACATGCCCCTGTTAAACATGGGCAGAAAAATTGGGTCTTAGACAGTGGTGGTGGTGCCACAACACTGTAACCCCTCACAGATACTCTAGTTGAGCGCAAGAACGAGCCCTGCTGTGAAAGATTACAGCAAAAATTATAATTACACGCCCCTTTTAAACAGGGGCAGAAAAATTGGGCCTTAGGCACTGGTCGTGGTGCCACAACACTGCAACCCCTCACAGATACTCTAGTTGAGTGCAAGAACGAGCCCTGCTGCGAAATATTACAGCAAAAATTATAATTATACGCCCCTGTTAAATAGGGGCAGAAAAATTGGGCCTTAGGCACTGGTGGTGGTGCCCTGAAACAAAAATGTTCTTAGAAGCTGTCAACATGAACATTGAGGAGAAATAGGATAGTCACTCAGCATAGGCAGTCTTCAAGAGATCTCACATTCATTGAAAAATGTAATCAGTTACATCAGCATCAGGTGCTTGGTAGCTGGTGATCCAAGACTGATTCATTTTTATGAAGGTAAGCCAATCAACTGAGTCTGTGGACAGGCGCACTCTGTGATAGGTTACAAAGCCTCCAGCAGCACTAAATCTGCGTTCAGAAAGCACGCTGAATGCAGGACAGGCCAGTAGCTCAATTGCATATTGTGCAAGCTCTGGCCAGTGATCCATCCTCAAGACCCAGTAACCCAGTGGATTTTCGCTTGGAAAGGTCTCCAAGTCTGATCTTGCCCCTAGGTATTCCTGCACCATGTAAATCAGACGATGGCGATGGTTGCTGGAATCAATCAGACCTTGGGGCTGCGGACTAAAGAATTGTCTGAACGCATCGGTCAGACAGCCACCTTCTCCACCGCTCCTTGTGTGACTGACCGAAGCCTCAGCAACACGTTGTCCAGGAGGACCAGGAAATTGTAACCTCCCAGGCTCTGGAAACTCATTGCACAAACCTTTTTGCAAGGCCTCCTGAAGATATTTCATCCTCTGCTCCCTCTGCGAAGGCTGAATAAGTTCCGCAACCGTACCCTTGTAACGTGGATCAAGAAGGGTTGCCAGCCAGTAATGATCCCTCTTCTTGATACCACGAATCCGAGGGTCCTTTCACAGGCTTTGCGGGATCAGGGAGGCCATGCAGTGAAGGTTTGCTGAGGCAATCGATCCGGAGTCCTCTGGGTCACTAAGGATGACATGATCCACAGCCACCTCCTCCCAGCCACATACAAGTCCATGGGTTTCTGGGGTGCTAGGCTCCACCTCCATGCTGACACAATCCTCATCCTCCACCTCCTCCTCCTCTTCCTGTGTGATCGGCGGGCTCGCTGGAATACTGTCTGGATAAAGGGGGCCTTGAGACGCAAGGAAGTCCTCCTCTTCCTCCCTCTGTTCTGCTCACATGCATCACTGATGCATGCACTGTCACTGCTCACCATCCTCGTGGCCTCCTCAAATGGTGACAGGACAATGGATGCATCCTTGATCAGTAGCCACTGGCATGGCAAAAAAAAGCCAAGCTCCCCTGACCCTGTCCTGGTGCCATACTCACACAGGTACTCATTGATGGCCCTCTGCTGTGTGTGCAGCCACTGCAGCATTGCCAAGGTTGAGTTCCACCTGGTAGGCATGTCACAAATGAGGCGGTTCTTGGGCAGGTTGCATTCCTTTTGAAGGTCAGCCAGCCGAGCACTGGCAGTATATGACCAGCAGAAATGCCCACAGACTTTCCTGGCCTGCCTCAGGAGATCCTGTAAGCCTGGGTACCTGCACAAGAACCGCTGCACCACCAAATTAAGGATGTGAGCCAAACAGGGAACATGGGTCAAGTGTCCCTGTCGGAGGGCGGAGAGGAGGTTGGTGCCATTGTCGCAAACCACCATTCCTGGCTGAAGCTGGCGTGGCATTAACCACCTCTGAGTCTGCCCCTGCAGAGCTGACAGAATCTCTGCCCCAGTGTGGATCCTGTCCCCTAAGCAGACCAAGCCCTGCATGGCATCTTTTTGCCTGAGTGCTTGCGTAGCCCCTTGAACGCCTACAGAGCACCGCTGGTTCAGAGGACAAATCTGCAGAGGAAAAGGCCATATAGGAAGAAGAAGAGGAGGGGTTGGAGGAGAGAGGTGTGGCAGAATCACCACTACTAGCATTTTGTAGCGTGGTGGAGGAACAAGCTCCAACAATACTGCACCCTATCCTGCATCCTTCCCAGCTGCCAGCAGAGTTACCCAGTGCGCCGTGAAAGCAAGGTAACCTTCCTGTCCATGCCTGCTAGACCATGAGTCAGTGGTAATATGCACCTTACCGCTGACCGCCCTGTCCAACGAGGCCAAAACATTGCCTTCCACATGCCGGTAGAGAGCCAGAATGGCCTTCCGTGAAAAGAAATGGCGTTTGGGAACCTGCCACTGAGGTACCGCACATTCCACAAATTCACGAAAGGGGGCAGAGTCTACCAGCTGAAAAGGCAGCAGTTGGAGTGCTAGCAATTTAGCCAATCTAGCATTCAGCCGCTGAGCATGTGGATGGCTGGGACCGAATTTCTTTCTACGGTTTAGCAACTGGGGTAGGGAAATTTGCCTGCTACAATCGGATGTTGGTGTAGTGATAGCAGATTGCCCACAAATACTTGGCACACCTAATTCTACACCTTCATTCCTCTCAGTGCAGGTTTCTGAGAGGACTGAAGGTATAGTGGGGTTGAAGATCCCAGCTGATGAGGAGCAAGGAGAGGTCCACCTTGTTCTTTGGTGTGGGTCTTACCAACGGACTGCATGGGAGGTCGACATATGTCTGGTCAAGCATGTGGTGCCCAAGCGGCTGCTGTTTTGGCCACGCTTAATACGCTTCAGACATATGTTGCAAACAGCAATGGTGCGATCTGCTGCACACGTGTCAAAAAAGGCCCACACCAAAGAACTTTTCAAAATACGCGGGGAGTCAGCAGCGCCCTGCACATGCGGAGCTTTGCGGTGTGATGCAGTCGGTGGCTGCCCTTAAGCTGGCCCCTGGAGGGCATCCTGCCTCATTGGAGATGTGCCTCCTCCTCTCTTCTATCAGACACCCACGTAGAGTTAGTGAACCTCATTATCCCCTTCCTCCTAGTCACTGGAGCAAACCTGGCAGTATGCTGCAGCTGGGGGAACATGACTGCCAGTTTCTTGTCCTTCTTGGGCACCCCTTCTCTCTGGGCTCACGTTACTGCCTTCCTCAACCTGGGTACCATCATCAGAGCCTTCAAAACGCTGCATGCAGCATGTACCCAACACTGTGGTCGAACAGTTCACGGGACTCCTCCGTGCATGATGGTGGGGCTAGGGATGGAGTGACTGATGACTTTGAGCCGATGGAATAGGCCACTTTGGCAGCTGCATTGGCAGGCAAACTACTCTGAACCTGGGTGACAGAGGATGAGGAGGATGAGGACGGCTTAGTTATCCACTCTACCAACTCTTCTGCATCTTGTGGATCAACATGGCCAGCTGCCGAAAAAAAGGACAAGTGTGCCCCACGGCTACGTGCTGTGGATGCACGGTGTCCACGACCAGCACTGTTGGCTGTAGACATAGAGCCTGCTTGCCCTCTTTTAGTGGCCTTTGAGCGTCTGCCTCTTCTTCCAGAGGCAGACACTCCTTCCTTCCAGACATGTTGTAAAATTTTATTAGCAAAACACCACCTGAAGTTTTCTAGAAAAAGTACACCAGGAATGGCCTGCAGTCAGATATATGCTTGGCTAGACTAGAATACAGTGGATATATATATATGTAGGAGACTGTATATATATTTTATGCACTGCAGATCACTGAATCACCTGCCTGCCTGAAAGTATATTTGAAAACGTACACCAGGAATGGCCTGCAGTCAGATAATGGCTTGGCTAGACTAGAATGCAGTGGATATATATATATGTAGGAGCCCGTATACATATTTTATGCACTGCAGATCACTGAATCACCTGCCTGCCTACAAGTATATTTGAAAACGTACACCAGGAATAGCGTGCAGTCAGATATAGGCTTGGCTAGACTGGGATGCAGTGGATATATATATGTAGGAGACTGTATATATATATTTAATGTACTGCAGATCACTGAATCACCTGCGTGCCTGCCTGCCTGAAAGTGTATTTGAAAACGTACACCAGGAATGGCCTGCAGTCAGATAAAGGCTTGGCTAGACTAGAAGGCAGTGGAAATATATTTATATGTAGGAGACTGTATGAATATTTTATGCACTGCAGATCACTGAATCACCTGCCTGACAGTGTATTTGAAAACGTACACCAGGAATGGCTTGCAGTCAGATATAGGCTTGGCTAGACTAGAATGCAGTGGATATATATGTAGGAGACTGTATATATATTTTATGCACTGCAGCTCACTGAATCATCTGCCTGCCTGAAAATATATTTGAAAATGTACATCAGGAATAGCCTGCAGTCAGATATAGGCTTGGCTAGACTAGAATGCAGTGGATATATATATATGTAGGAGACTGTATATATATTTTATGCACTGCAGCTCACTGAATCACCTGCCTGCCTGAAAGTCTATTTGAAAACGTACACCAGGAATGTCCTGCAGTCAGATATAGGCTTGGCTAGACTGGAATGCAGTGGATATATATATATATATATATATATATATATATATATATATATATATATATATATATATATGTAGGAGACTGTATATATATTTTATGCGCTGCAGATCACTGAATCACCTGCCTGCCAGAAGTATATTAGAAACAGTACACCAGGAACGGACTGCAGTGAGATATAGCTAAACTGTATGCAGTGGATATATATATTGTGGGAGATTAGCTCGTGGGGATCACCTTTTCTGAACAACAGTCAGCAAACAAACACATTCTTAAAAATCTGGCGGATGCCAGGTTTATTTATAGGTTTGCAAAATTAAAATAAATAAAACAGTAAAGTAAATCCTTGCCGTCCGGCGCTAACTAAACAAATAGTCTCCTCTTTAGACAGTGCGGGGCTGGTACCTGTCACCCACAAAACATGCTGTAAAGCAAACCTTTTTTGTCTAACACCCAGAGCTCCTCTCACTCAGGTTCCTTCCTGAGTCTCAAAAACAGAGCCCTGCTGTTCTCTCTTCCTGGATATTTAAAGTCCAGCTGACTGTGGACTCCAGTGGACCCGAACATCTGGACCGGAACCCAGCCTGCCACAGAGGCTGGAAAAACCAGGCCGGATTCCGGTTCAGTCCCTTACAATGGAACGAATGCGAGGTGAAATGTATTATCGTGTATCTCACCTCGTATACCGTCACATATCCTCCCCCTCTGCTCAAGCCCCTGTGGCTGAGCACTTGACCCAAGCATACAGTGCACGCAAGAGAGGGCATCTACGTTATTTTGGAATTTTCCCGGCCTGTGCTCCACCGTAAACCGAAAGGGCTGTAAAGCCAGGAACCACCTTGTCACACGGGCATTTTTCTCCCTGTTGTCACACATCCTCTTTAGGGAAGCATGGTCGGTGACCAGTTTAAACAACCTCCCCAATACATTTTTGAACTTCTGCCTGAATTCCTGACTACTCTCTAGCCTGCTGATTTTGTACTTCACCGCCAGCTCGCGTATGACCTTTGCTTGCCTGACCAATCTCTGGATATCGATTGTGTACCACTTTGCCTGATCTGTTGCCGTCCTGATCTAGCTGACTATGATTTCACCTGAATCCTCAGCACACAAGCTCCACTTCGGACACTACCTATCACAGGTACCTTACACACTTAAATAGTGAAACAATCAAGTCACATACCTTTCCAAACAAACAAACTACTAGTAACAAACATGAAAATATATAAAAACATCATAACAAATGTAGTACGGTGGGGATGGAAAGTATTCAGACCCCCTTAAATGTTTCACTCTTTGTTATAATGCAGCCATTTGCTAAAATCATTTAAGTTAAGTTTTTTTCCTCAATGTACACACAGCACCCCATATTGACAGAAAAAACACAGAATTGTTGACATTTTTGCAGATTTAATAAAAAAGAAAAACTGAAATATCACATGGTCCTAGGTATTCAGACCCTTTGCTGTGACACTCATATATTTAACTCAGGTGCTGTCCATTTCTTCTGATCATCCTTGAGATGGTTCTACACCTTCATTTGAGTCCAGCTGTGTTTGATTATACTGATTGGACTTGATTAGGAAAGCCACACACCTGTCTATATAAGACCTTACAGCTCACAGTGCATATCAGAGCAAATGAGAATCATGAGGTCAAAGGAACTGCCTGAAAAACTCAGAGGCAGAATTGTGGCAAGGCACAGATCTGGCCAAGGTTACAAAAAAATTTCTGCTGCACTTAAGGTTCCTAAAAGCACAGTGGCCTCCATAATCCTTAAATGGAAGACGTTTGGGATGACCAGAACCCTTCCTAGAGCTGGCCGTCCAGCCAAACTGAGCTATTGGGGGCGAAGAGCCTTGGTGAGAGAGGTAAAGAAGAACCCAAAGATCATTCTGGCTGAGCTCTAGAGATGCAGTCGGGAGATGGGAGAAAGTTGTAGAAAGTCAACCATCACTGCAGCCCTGCACCAGTCGGGGCTTTATGGCAGAGTGGCCCGATGGATGCCTCTCCTCAGTGCAAGACACATGAAAGCCCGCATGGAGTTTGCTAAAAAACACATGAAGAACTCCAAGGTGGTGAGAATTAAGATTCCCTGGTCTGATGAGACCAAGATAGAACTTTTTGGCCTTAATTCTAAGCGGTATGTGTGGAGAAAACCAGGAACTGCTCATCACCTGTCCAATACAGTCCCAACAGTGAAGCATGGTGGTGGCAGCATCATGCTGCGGGGGTGTTTTTCAGCTGCAGGGACAGGACAACTGGTTACAATCGAAGGAAAGATGAATGCGGCCAAGTCCAGGGATATTCTGGAATTCTAGACGAAAACCTTCTCCAGAGTGCTCAGGACCTTAGACTAGGCCAAAGGTTTACCTTCCAACAAGACAATGACCCTAAGCACACAGCTAAAATAACGAAGGAGTGGCTTCACAACAACTCCGTGACTGTTCTTGAATGGCCCAGCCAGAGCCCTGACTTAAACCGAATTGAGCATCTCTGGAGAGACCTAATAATGGCTGTCCACCAACGTTTACCATCGAACCTGACAGAACTGGAGAGGATCTGCAAGGAGGAATAGCAGAGGATCCCCAAATCCAGGTGTGAAAAACGTGTTGCATCTCTCCCAAAAAGACTCATGGCTGTATTAGATCAAAAGGGAGCTTCTACTAAATACTGAGCAAAGGGTCTGAATACTTAGGACCATGTGATATTTCAGTTTTTCTTTTTAAATAAATCTGCAAAAATGTCAACAATTCTGTGTTTTTCTGTCAATAAGGGGTGCTGTGTGTACATTAATGAGGGAAAAAAATGAACTTAAATGTTTTTAGCAAATGGCTGCAATATAACAAAGAGTGAAAAATGTAAGGGGGTCTGAATACTTTCCGTCCACACTGTATGTATCACTAGATGTATATACAGATCTTCCACATCAGAAACATGGGAGCACAAATAAATAACTGCAAAATATATGTAGCACCCTCTACCATCAGGTAGGTGCTAGTAAACTGATTTTAGTTAAATAGTCTGTCAGCAGGTAAATTTAGGCAGGCTTATGCTGCTAGGCCTGCCTGTTTTGATCTGGCGGCTGGGAGTGGTTAGAGTAGCTGTGGGTGTGGCCACCTGTGCTCTGGTTCTGAGGCGCCTCCCCTGCTTCCAGGGAGAATGTTCTGGAAGAGGAGCAGGGCCTGGAACTGGAGTGGCAGGCAGCTCATGTGGGAGCCCTGACCAATCCCCAACTGGAATTGGCAGGGGGAGGGCCTCCTATATAAGCTGAGGTAACATGCCACTGGGGGGAGTTGTGGTGGAGAAGTGGAGAATGGAATACTAGACAGCAGCAGAATGGCACCCCCATCTGGGGGGGTGCACCGATCGCAGGAGGAGGCCCAGGGAGAACTGTGAAGGAACTTCACCTTTACACGGTCATTGGCAATGTCCTTATCATTCCTTATCGATAAGGAACTCCTGGTGCAGAGGGGCAGGTGAAGCTGTCGGAACGTATGGTCCAGTCAAGTTCTCCATCAAGGACTCAGGGCAGAGAAAGGTTGGTGAGTGTACCACAGTGGAGGGCTGGATGTGCCAGGAAGTCTATGAGGGAACTTTGCTTTTACACGGTCATTAGCAAAGTCCTCATCATTACACGGTCAATGATGAGGAGTCCTGGATCAGAGGAGAGACTGTGGGGATATGTGTCAAATCAATGTGGCCTGAAAAATTTTGGGAGGAAGACCACCTTTACTAGATTTACTCTACCTACCGGGGTTAGGGGCAGTGACCTCCAATCTGTGCATCTCTTTGAGAAGTTTGCCAGCAGGGGAGTCAGGTTAAGATCCATATACCTTGCTACCGGCCCACCCATACGTATCCCCAAATATTTGAAGTTGTCCACCCAAACAAGCGGACTCTGCATGGGTGGTCTAGGTATGGTGGGGTTCAAGGGGTAAATTAGTGATTTATCCCAGTTTACTCTAACTCCCGAGTACGATCCAAACTCATTGACTAGTTGCAAGGCTGCTGGAAGCAAGGAGGAGACATCATTTAAATACAGGATAGTATCGTCTGCATATAAAGATTTTTTCTCCTCCACCACTCCCACCTGAATTCCCCGGACCGCAGACGCATCACGAATCCGCAAAGCCAAGGGTTCCACTGCCAGCACGAACAGCCCGGGTGAGAGCAGGCACCCCTGTCTGGTACCCCTACCCAGCGGAAAAGCCTGTGAGAGGGAGTTGTTGGTACGCAACCGAGTACTTGGAGAGGCATACATCATGCGCAGCCATTTAATGATCGTTGGTCCAAACCCAAATTTCCGGAGGACAGCCCAGAGTTATTCCCATTCGACCGAATCAAAAGCTTTTTCGGCATCCAAAGACACCACCATCCCCTGGCTATCCTCCGGAGCTCTATTCATATGTGTCAGCAGTCTATGTAAGTCCCTCTGCCCGGCATGAACCCAGATTGGTCCGGATGTATTAGAGCTGTAATTACTGAATTCAATCGGCCCACCAGTACTTTAGCAAGTATTTTCAAGTCAACATTTAAAAGTGATATTGGCCGGTAGGAGGAACACAGTTCAGGCTTAGGGAGGACAACAATCACCACCTCTGACATACAGGGAGGCAAGGTACCAACCTCGAGTGCTTTCACAAGGACCTCACAATATGTGGGGAGGGGATTGTCCGCATATTGTTTATAGAACTCCGCCGGGTACCCATCCGGGCCCGGCTTCTTCCCACTTTGCAGAGATTTTTTACCGCCACTTGGATCTCTTTAAGGGTCAGGGGGCTATCCAACTTCTCTCTGGCGGCATCTGTAAGGTATGGTAAATCCACCTGCTCCAAATATTCCTGCATCATTTGTTCTGTAAACTGAACCCTAGGGCTATAAAGTTCTTGATAATAAGTGGCAAACCGAGCATTAATTTGTGAAGAGTCAATTAGGACTTCCCCACTGGGTGACTGAATCCGGGATGTGGATACGGGGGAGGAGTGCTTCCATGACAACCATGCCAACAGGTGGCCACTCCGCTCACCCTGCTTAAAAATCCTCTGGCTCTGATGGAGCAGATGTTGTGGTAGAAATGTGGTAGAAATGTGGTAGAAATGCGGTCAAGAGACACATCTCTCAGGGCTTCCCTAAGCAGTGAGTACGACTGAGGGGAACGATCCCTAACGTAGGCGGACTCCAGTGCCTCAGCCCTGGCATCAGCTTCCTGTAATTCCCAGTGGGCTCCCCTATGGACACTTCCAATGTGCGTCTGGAAATTACCCCTCATGCAGACTTTAAATGCATCCCAGATGTCAAGGATAGGGACAGATCTATCTCGTGAGTTCCAAAAGGCCTTCATGTCAGCCTCACCTGGGATATCCACCCTCGAGTCAGATAGCCAAAACCTAGAGAGCTGCCACAGGCCCTCTGGTGGTGGGCATGACAATTCAAGCAGCAGGGAGACTGGGGCATGGCCTGAGACCCCTCTAGGCAGGAGAGGATGTCCCTCACCCTAGAAAGGACAGGCCTCCCAGAGTACACCAGGTTAATCCTGGAAAACGTTTTATAAGAGGCCGAGTGACCAGTAAATGCCCTCAGTTGGGGGTGTCTCCATCGCCAGACATCCGTGAAGTTAAACACTTCCGCCCATGCCTTCAATTCGGTGGCAGAGCTGCACGACTGGGTCAGCCTATCCACTCCAGGGTCCGGGACCATGTTAAAGTCTCCCAGCAGCAGGACATTGTCTTTGGCATATTGTGTAATTTTGGATACTATTTGGTATAGGAAGGAGATTGATGCAGGAGGAGGAACATACAATCCTACAATAACCCCCTCTAAGTTCATGATGTTTGCATGGATAATGACATATCTCCCACCAGGGTCTACTTCTAGTGCCAATAATCGGAAGGGTAGGGATTTGCGTACAAGTATACTCACTCCCCTTGCGAGAGTAGGTCGAGTGATATAAGTGGCCCACCTAGGGCCTCTGTAAGCTCATGGTCTTTCCCCCAGTCAGGTGGGTTTCCGGGAGAATACAAATGTGAGGGGATCGTCTTTGCAAAAACTGAAACACTGACCTCTTAATCTTAGAGTTCAGACACCTGGTGTTCCAGGACATAATTTTACACACAGACATATAGCTTCATAAACCACTCTAAAGGAGAGAGGGACACCTCAGGAGCATACTGGGCGCCCACCACACCACCATAATCAAACACCTGTAGAATGATCCCTGTGCAAAGCATCAAACATTTAGTACATAAAGCAAACTGACTCAGATAAGCAGTGATTTGAACAAACCAAACAAAAACCCAAACACCCCCCCACCACCCCACCCTGCCACCCCCCACCCAGCCACCCTCCACCCAAACTGGAGGTGGCCTCTTTCCCAAAACAGAGAGGGGCAACAGGCCCCTGTGGGGGTACAATGTGCAAGCAGACACGGGAGTCCCATCCTCTGGAGTACAGTACATGGACTGGGTAGTGGAGTCCGGCAATCAAAATCAGTGCAGTCCCCCAGCCTAAGCTGGGGGCAACAAACTTAAGGTTACAAACTTAACTTGAGTGTTCCGGGGACAACTTGCCAACAGAATAGAAAAATTCTCCCCACCCCCACCAGTGGCAGAATTACCAGGGTCGCAACAGTCGCACTTGCGATGGGGCCCTGGCATTCCGTCGCTGTGGGGGGCCCCCAGCGGGGTTGCTATTCACAGGGCCCTGAGTGGAGAGCGTGTCTCTCATGTAACAGCAGCACAGAGACACCGGCATTGACAGATTTAATCCCACTCCGTCCGTCCTCTCTCGCATGGGATGACACAGGACACACAGCTGATCTGCTCCCCCTTCTCCCCCTCCCCTCTCCTGTGTGCTCCGCGGGCAGTCAAGTGTGAAGCTAAGGAGCTCACATTTCCCGCGGAGCACACAGGAGAGGGGAAGGGGGAGAATGGGGAGCAGATCGGCTGTGTGTCTTATGTCATTCCGTGTGAGAGAGGACGGACGGAGTGGGAATAAAACTGTCAATGCCGGTGTCTCTGTGCTGCTGTTACATGAAAGAAACGTTCTCCGCTCAGGGCCGTGCTGTCCTGAGAAGACAGAGGACTCTGATGGGCACTGATAGAGGACACCGATGGGCTCTGATAGGGGGCACTGATGGGGGGCGCTGATAGGGGACACTGATAGGGGACACTGATAGAAGTCACTGATAGGGGGGCACCGATGAGAGGAACTGATAGGATTTACTGATGAGCACTGAAGGGAGGCACTGATAGGGGGGCAGGCAGGCTGCACTGATAGGAGGCATTGATGGGCGCCTATAGGGGGCACTGAGGAACACTGATAGGCAGAACTCAGGCAGTATTGATATGCACTGATGGGCAGCATTGAAGAGTACTGATAGGTGGCACGGATGGACGCTGTTAGGCGGCATTAATGAGCACTGATAGGTGGTGCTGATAGGCATATTTGATGGGTACTAATAGGCGGCATTAATGGGCACTGATAGACGGCATTGATGGGCACTGATGGGCGGCATTGATGAGCACTGATAGGCAGCATTGATGGGTACTAGTAGATGGCACTGATGATTGGGGCCCTGATTATCAGTATATACAATTTACTGACATTCTTGACAGTTAATGGCAGTCCTTTCCTAACACAGACACAGCGTAGGAGGAAAGGGCTGCGGATAACTGGCAAGTCTGTTTACATGTGATCAGCTGACATCACATGGTAAAGTGCCACTGTGATTGTGCTGGATGCACGTTCCAGGGGGCATGTGGGAAGCACGGTTTTAGGAGGATATAAATGGACACCCTCCCAAAATTTGAAGCCCAGGGCTCGGATGGAAGGGGGGGCCTATCATGGTTTCTTGCACTGGGGCCTGAAGGTTCTAGTTACGCCTCTGGCTCCCGCTGTATCTGCGGATAAAGTGCCCTGTGAGGTAGGCATACATGTGCATAGGGGTGTTGCAGATCAGCTGGGCAACATAAACCAGGAGGGGAAGGGGGGAGTCCACAGCCGCCAGGGAGACAAAGTCAGACATTGCAAGGCCATAAATCAGTCAGTGCATCCC
This sequence comes from Lithobates clamitans, assembly GCA_037952925.1. Taxonomy (NCBI): domain Eukaryota; kingdom Metazoa; phylum Chordata; class Amphibia; order Anura; family Ranidae; genus Lithobates; species Lithobates clamitans. The sequence continues at coordinate 4,328,123 of JBBGZY010000659.1, read as the reverse complement.
TTACTCTCTACATCCCCCGCAATGTCAGCGATGAAGTAACCTGGACTTTACCAGAAGGGGGGGGGGGGGTATCTCATGTTGGAGCCCTTGTTAGGAGGCCCGCAGGAGAAGAAAAATGGCACAGCTGCTTAGTGCATGGAATATCGTCAGGGTGCAAATAAGTATGTACCACTGTACACCATATGGTTGAAACTCTCCCATATTGCAGGCGGGCAGTTGTGTCATCCCATTAAGGTAGTCTTTGCAGCAGTAAAAGGAGTGAAATAAGGCATTTCAGTGTCTGCTTACCATTTCAACCCAGGATGAGGCCTCCGCGGGTGAAGTAAAAAACCAGGTGGTCTCCCCATCTTCCACCCGCAGTCGTGCAGGAGCATGCTGCATTTGAGCCCCTTGGCCCGTAGTTTGGCGCGCACCACATCAAACGACTTGCGTTGGTGCTGGGTTGCCATAGAATAGTCTGGTAATATCATCAGCCTCGCGTTTTCAAATTTCAGCTCTTGTAGTGTATTGGCCTCCCGCAGCACCATGTCTCTATCTATAAAGTGAAGGAGCTTGACGATAAATGTGCGGGGTGGGGAAACCCTGCGGCCCTCGTGTAGCTGGTATGCAGTGAGCCCTCTACAAGGTGAAGAAGGGGTAGAGGCGCGCCCTCCGCAGCAGCTCTTTAAGAAGGTGCTCAGTGAAAGCAGTGGGGTCGGTACCTTCTGACCCCTCTGGGAGGCCGACGATGTGCAGATTATTGCAGTTCCCGGCGTCCTCCGACTTTCCAGGGCCTTCACTCTGGCCTTCAATGTGTGCAGGTCTCCGGTGTGTTCCCGCACCTTATCTTCCATTGCCGACACCTGTTGCTCCACCTCGGCCGCGGAAGGAGTCTAGGTCCCGGCGGATGAAGTCCACATTCGTCTGCAGGTGATCGATCTTGTCCATCAGCGCTGCCTGGCCTGTGGCGATTGTTTGCATGCCAGGCGTGAGGTCTGCCGCCGATGCAGGAGGGGAGTCTGCGGTCTCTATCTGGGACGCCATGTGGGCAGTGATGGCGGCCTGGCCTCTGGTCTTGGCCCTGTCCAGTGGAGCCGCTGCTGACTTTGACCTCCGGAATTTACCACTGGGCATGGCCCGGAGTCCCTGCTGTATCCCCTGAGTGTTTCCACCACAAATTGCAGCCCAGGCACCGGGATAAAGGCAGGATTAGTGGCCGGACTCCAGGAGCTCTGTTACTGAGTGTCTTCTCCTGTCTCCATTTTGGACACGCCCCTGCAAGTTATTGTTAGTATTTTGAATTTAGTTCTTGGGTGAGTGGCAGCCAATGGAGGGATTGGCAGATAGGGGTAGCAGACAGTGAGCAATTTGTAAGGTGGATGAGTCTGGCAGCAGCATTCATGATGGACTGAAGGGGGGGATGGCCTATTTAAAGGTAAGCCAATGAGGAGGAAGTTGCAGTAGTCGAGGCGAGAGATAACCAGGGAGTGAATCAGGTGCTTTGTAGTTTCATTGGTTAGAAAGGGACATGGTTTGGAGATGTTGCAGAGGTTGAGGCGGCAAGCTTTGGAAAGGGATTGGATGCGGGGCCAGAAGGAGAGCTCAAAATCCTGGATAACACTTAGCACCCTGGCATGTGGGGATGGGTGGATGGTTGTGCCATTGCTCTTGACAGAGAAGTCAGGGGAAGAGGCACGTGGGGGAGGAAATATTATGAGCTCGGTTTTGGAAAAGTTGAGTTTGAGGAAGTGGTGTGACATCCATACAGACATGTCTGTTAGTAAGTTAATGATACGTGAGGAGACTGATGGAGTGAGCTGAGGGGTCGAGAGATGGATTTGGGTGCCATCAGCGTATACGTTATATTGGAAGCCATGGGAGGCTAACAGCTGACCCAAGGAGGAGGTGTAGATTGAAAATAGGAGAGGTCCAAGGACAGAACTTGGGAGATCCCAGCGGAGGAAGGAAGAGGAAGTAGAATTGTAGGTGGCTCATAAACAAATAGAGGTACCTAGGTTTTTCCTTGCTGGAGGGTCCAGAATAAAACACCTAAAAAAGGTAAGCTGAAAATTTTAAATATTTTTTATATGTTATGCTTTGTGAATGGGGACATATATAAAGTAGGTGTTTGACTGCAAAAGTGGAAACACGCTTTCTTTACAAAATAAATAAAATGTTCATAGGGGGTAGTTACTGTGGATTTAATGCTGATTGCTGTCATGATCAAAAATTATTTTTACCTAGAATAAAGTTAGTAAGTGACAATTGCAGAACAGGAAGACCACAACCATTGCATCAGAAATGGCATATTGTTTCTTAAGCATTATTTTCTCAGGCTAATGTGGTTTAAAAAGACTTTGAATCTTCAGTCATGAAACAGTTGATGTACCTTTAACCCCCTACTTCTTGTTTTGTGCGGTGTGGGAGTCAAAGTTTGCACAGTTGTTGCAAAAGGCTTTGAACTGAAATTCAGTTATAAGGTAAATGTAAAGTATCATTTCTCAGGGTGGGTTTCCTGATGGTGACTACAGTGGAACATATTTGTGTAATGTACGTCAGCCTAGCCAGCCACTTGTAGTCTCCATTGGGGGGAGCATGCTAGGCTGAGTGAAAGTGTCTCAAGAGACAGAGGTAACTGAACAGACTGAGAGAATCTGAGTGAGAGTTGAAGGCTAAGTTCATGTTAAAAAAAAAAATACACACATGCACAGGTTTTCCCCCCACAGGTGCCTGCATTGTATCTGATCAGTGGAGTGCATCCAATCAGACAGTGGCACTGCTCAGGTATTTTCACACCTGTGGGTGCCGGTGTCCTACCGAAAAAGGTCCCCCGGCGGATAATGCCACCCCCCCGTACTGCGCAGGCGCAGAGCTTGCGCAGTACAAACCACTCACTACAGAGCCGCCGAAAATAGCCGAACATAAACAGCTGTGAGTCAGCTGTACACCGCGCCTGTGCAATGAACACGACATTGTGCCAGACGATGCCGCACGCTCCCAATGCTCGTGCTACTCTGCAAGGGGCAGGTGTATTACTCTTATATCGTGTAAGCTGATAACTTAGGGGTGGTTATAAATTCATTGTGTTAGTTACTTAAATAGGTGCAAAACCCACCCTTCATTTCTTTACACATGCCCCGCAAACAGCTCTGCCTATTAATTTAAAATTCGCCCTCTTCTGTAGCCATCCGCCCCTTACACGATATAACACTAATACACCCGCCCCTTGCGGAGTAGCACGAGTATCGGGAGCGTGCGGCAGCGCCTGGCACAATGTCATAGTCATTGCTTCAGGCGCCGTGTACAGCTCACTCACAGCTGTTCAGCTTCGGCTATTTTTAACAGTTCTGTTGTGGTTTATACTGCGCAAGCGCTGCGCCTGCGCAGTACAGGAGTGTCATTATCCACCGGGGGGACCTTTCTCGGCAGAACACCAGCTCTCAAAATACAATAGCTGGCACTGCAGATTCATCCATCTATGCAGTTCAGCATGGATGGGTGATTTAAAGTGGTTGTAAACCTTTTCTTCTTCTCATTTAACCACTTGCAGAGCTCCCGGGCCACAATGTACTGTGGACAGGCGGCACGCACAAGCAAAGTGATGTACCTTTATGTCCATGCCTGCTTGTGGGTTTAGGGCTTGCAAATGCGTGCCCCCCCCCATCAGCAAGTCCCAGCCAATGATTCATGGCCTGGATCTGCTGTGTACAATCACAACCCAGAGCCCTGTGTTGGTAAACAAATGGTAAAGAATGAATCCAGCAGCAATTCAGAAAAAAAAGTTAAGGGAAGAAGTTAATATAAATTTATTAGGGTTCACTAATGGGTAATTATGGGCTAAATGTACTTTAAAAACATTGTTTTTTTTATGCAGAACAGTAAGGTTCTCCCATATTTCTATGTATGGTTACATGTGTTAAGAGTATCTAATCTGCATCTGGATACTCAGATTTCTGTTCTCTCTAAATGCATATAACCCAAATATACCTAAACACATAGGGGGTTATTTACAAAAGGCAAATCTACTTTGCACAGCAAGTGCAAACTACAAGTGCAAAGTGCACTTGAAATTGCACAGAAAGTGCACTTGGAAGTGCAGTTGCTGCAGATCCGAGGGGGACATGCAAGGAAAAAAAAAACAGCATTTTAGCGCGCACATGACTGGATGATAAAATCAGCAGAGCTTCCCCTCATTTCAGATCTACCCCTCAGATTTACAGCGTCTGCACTTCCAAGTGCACTTTCAGTACAATTTCAAGTGCACTTTGTAATTGTAGTTTGCAATTGTAGTGCAGAGTGGATTTGCCTTTCGTAAATAGCCCCCATAGTGTAAATGACACCATTTAAAGTAAGTACATGCATTTATATGCCTTTAGGAATGTCCTATAAAGACATATAAACACATACTGTATATGTCACTGCCAGTGCGAATAATGCCCAATTCGTGAATGAAATCTACAATAGTAGCTAATGGCATAATAGTAATGACATACAATAATGTTAATAATCTGAACTACATAATGTTAATGACCTAATAATGGGACGCTTTGCTGAAGTCACTGCTTTCTATTTCAAGCGCTTTTTTATCTACTAAAATGTGAGTGTATTTCCTTTTTTTATAAATAAATATTTTCCGATTTCAAAACGGAATTACGTTATGTACTGACACATAATCACACACATAGGTTGGACTTGGTGGACTTGTGTCTTTTTTCAACCTCACCTACTATGTAACTATGTAACTATATGTGCCTGCTTTCCATTTCTCTCCGCAAATACATTATATTGGTGAATTTATCCATTCGGTTTCCTGTCTAATACCCACCCCATTGAGGTTCATTGTCCGAGTTGGTCTTCTGGCTGGAGGTCGTGCCTGCCATGGCAGCTTTCTCTGGGTGTATTGCCCCACAAGCTTGATTGACCCATTGGGTGTATACCTACTTGGGTTCAATCTCTCTGGTAAATCTTTTGACTCTCTGGTGGTGGATCACATACCAACAAGCTCTGGCATGTTTTGTTGCTATATACCACATTGATGCTCAGTTCACTTTTCAACCACTTTGAATGACGTTTTGGATATTTTTTATCTTATATTGTTTGGCTCACTTTCACAGTTTTGCTTCAATCATTAGTGATTCATTTATTGGACATTATTCTTGGACTTTACTTATATCTTATATGTCTCATTATTAGCATATTTTGAATATTAAAGAGGAGGGCCAGTCAAAAAAAAAAAAAATTAAAAGTCAGCTGCTGACTTTTAATTGGACTCTCACCTGTCCCACGGTCCAGCGATGCGGGGGATCGAAGCCCCGCTCGTCTCCCCCTCCGTTCAGCGGCGCCGGCATTGCAACTGTGGGCACTGGGCTGTGGCTTCACAGCCTGGCACCCACTGCGCATGCGCGAGCGGCGCCACGCGCCGTGATTGGCCGCTCAGTGATTGGCCGCTGACAGGAGGGAGGAGGCAGAGCTGAGCCCTTCCTGTGCCGAGACGGAAGTGATGGCACCAGCCCAGGCACTGAAAGAGGCAGACTACGAGGGACCCCCTAGCAACAGGTATTTAGAGGTGAGTAAAAAAAAAAAATATCCAAATTTTTTTTGTATTTTTTTTTTTTTAGGATTTTTCATGTAGTTTTTTTTTTTGGGCGGAACCCCACTTTAAATTTGGTTTATCATCATTTTTAATTCATGATCTACTATATATGTGCACTGTATTTTATCTGTATATGTGTATATGTACACTGTCCTATATATTTTTTCTCATTTTTTTCTGAGATTAATCATTATTAGCGCTGCACTAGTTCTTCACAAATTGACAGCTACTAGCTAATACGGCTACTGACAGCAGATACAACAGTAGGCCGAAAAGGTTGTGTTCTGCAAACCTTGGAAACAGGGGCGGACTGACAACTCATGGGGCCCCCGGGCAATAGGAGATCCTGGGGCCCCCTGTGCCGGCTCATGTGTTCCCACCCACACTCAAGCCACACCCACACAAATCCCCACCTACATTTTGCACTGCCCACACTACATGCGTTCGTCACAGAATTACATTAAAGAAAGTGCAGCAACGTTACCTTTCCAAAATTAAAGTGATTGTTAAGGCTCGTTTTTTTTGTTTTAAATAACAAACATATCATACTTACCTCCACTGTGCAGCTCGTTTTGCACAGAGTGGCCCCGAACCTCGTCTTCTGGGGGTGGCTCTCGCGGCTCCTCCCCACATCAGATAACTCCCTAGGAGAAGCGCTCTCCCGGGGGAGGGGGTGGGGTTACCTTGCAGGTGCGCTCCCGTGTCCAGCATTTGCGTCTATAGACACGTTTACATACATGTGCTCATCCTAAATAAGGCTTTTCATATAGAGCATGTGCGGGGATCATGGGGGTGCTTTACATTTTTTTTTTTTAATTATTATTTACTTTATATAATTCTCACTGACCACCAATGTAAGGAATATTCTTCTCACTGACCACCAATGTAAGGAATATTCTTCCCACTGATCACCAATGTAAGGAACATTCTTCTTACTGACCACCAGTGTAAGGAACATTCTTCTCACTGACCACCAATGTAAGGAACATTCTTCCCACTGATCACCAATGTAAGGAACATTCTTCCCACTGATCACCAATGTAAGGAACATTCTGCCTCAAGGCAATGAATCATAATACCATGAACCTTTTTTTCACCATGTCGTATGATCTCCAAGAAATCAATTTTTTGGATGTTACCATCTACAAGAACAAAAATGGTCGAGTTGCTAGTACTCTGTTCAGGAAGGAGACTGCCGGCAACACCCTTTTGCATGCGGACAGTTTCCATCCAGAACCCTTGAAAAAATCCATACCCTTTAGTCAGTTTTTAAGATTAAAACGTAACTGCACCACTATGGAAACTTTCCAGTGTGAGGCAGATAAGCTCAGTAAAAGACTGCTTTCAAGGGGATACACCAAGTCCTCCTTGAAAAAAGCATTTAATCGTGTCAAAAACCAAGACAGACACGCTTTAATTTTTGGGACCAAAACCCAAAAATCTGATGACACGACAAGGATCATCCTACGCTATTCTAATGAACACAACACTATAAGGAAAATCCTTACGAAATACTGGTCAATTCTGACTGATGACCCAGTTTTGGGAAGTCTGTTAACTCCAAAACCACAAATTACCTTTCGGAAGGCAGGCTCCTTAGCCGATCTACTCACCCAAAGCGAATATAAGGGGAACCAAAGAGGGGACCCATGCAAAACATGGGGGACCTTTCCCTGTGGCAATTGTTCTTTCTGCAATGTGATTAGGAAAAGGACTTCATTTTTATTACCCAATGGGGAGTGTTTTCAACTAAAACATTTCGCCAATTGCCAAACCCAAGGGGTTGTCTATATGGTACAATGCCAATGCGGGGCATTTTACATTGGCAAAACCCGCCAGGAATTTAGACAGCGCGTCAGCAAACACCTGCTGAGTATGCAGATTGGCAACCTGTATCTTCCCCTCGGCAGACATGTAGCCAGGGGACATGGATATAGGATGCCATCTGTAAACTTCACAGTGATCGATCGTGTCCATATCCCCCTTCGTGGGGGTGACTGGAACAAGACTCTCCTGCAACGCGAAATGCATTGGATCAGACATCTCGATGCCACTACCCCACCAGGCTTAAATGAAGCAGAAAGTTTTTAGACCTTTTCTTGAAGGTTTTAGTTCTGGCAAAACAGACTGATGTGATCTTTTCTGCCTCTCCTTTGCTTTGATGGCTTAAACCTTCTCCCCCCTTCTTTCTCTCCCTCCTTCTCTCTTTCTTTTGCATTTCTCATCCATCCTTTTCTACATCTTTATAGCCTATGGACCAACATGTGAAATGATAAATGTCTAATAGGGGTATTTTTCCGCTTATATGTTGATTTCATGTAAAAATCGTTTATTTTCTTTTTTTCATAGGGTGACATCTCATGGGCTGGTTAGGAGAATTTCAGGCTTTGATCCTCTTCTCCCTTTCCCGCCCATGATAGTGTCCTTCAGGATCTATTTATTTATTCAATTGTATGTATATAATCTGTAGCTTCAGCTTTCATGATATGACGGTTTTTCTCGGATGGCGCTCCGATTTTCCCCCCCCCCCCTTTCGGATGTGTGGTCATATCGTGCACCCGGCACAGGGGGGGCTCAAACTTCAATGTAGGGGCCCCCTTTCTCCATTGCCACTCGATGGTGCCTTGTGATGCCATCTTCTGGCATATAATGGATCTTTCTGTGTCGGGGGCTTTTGTTCTCTACTGGAGGATTTATTCCCTTTTTTGGGATTATTCTCCTATTAATGAGTCACTGCTCTAATACTAGACACAGGATAATTTTTCTCCCAGCTGTCTAGCTATATAGGATAATAACTTTTGATTTTTTGCTGTACACCTTATTAAACAAATTCTTTTTTCCATCAAACAACAGGTTGGAAACTGTCTTTTGACATGTTCCCCTGTATGTGTAGATTTGGTGGAGGACGTCTCTGCCCCTTCCAGGATCTGCTATGAATGTTTTTTCAGCAGTATCGGTAATATTTTGTTTTGACACACATCCGTTGATCCTGTAGATTGAAGGGTAGGTGGAACGGAATGCCGGCCTGTCCTCACTTCCGGACAGGCGGGCGCTCACTTCAGTGTCAGCAATGGATGTTTTTTATCACAGTGCGCTTCCGGCGACTGACGTGGGGGAGGAGGCGGGTTTCCGGTCTGTCCTGCACCACGATCTGGTCACATGGACGCCTGTTCGACCAATAAGGTGAGCGGGGGAATGACATCACTTCCGCATATCGGATTGGCGTCACCGCCCCACGCCCCTTCAGCTAATTGACAGCACAGGCTCATAAAGAGAACGCCGGGAGCCCCTGAGCCGCCAGCACCACTTCTCGGTCACTCACTTATGAGACTGGATATTTCTTGGGGCTTATGCTGAGGTTCGGGACGGCGTTTTATTCCCTCCTGGACCCTCTTTGGAATCGGTGTTCATCTATTGGAGACATGCAATAAAACTGTGGTAAGTCCCAAGCACTAATTGTGTCCCTTTTGATTGCACACCCCATGTTTAACCACCTCTCTTTTCCGGATTTTTTCTTTCCCCATATGGTGGACATCATCTGGGAAATGAGATACCTTTTTCTTCCCCTCTTTTCTTTTGGGGGGATTTTTCTACATGGCCGCACACGAATGGCCAATAGGGGGTTCTCAATCATTCACATAGAAGTAAAAGTATTTAAACTATTGAAGAGTAGAATGATTATCTCCCCTTTTAGGGGCGACCCTTCACCTCTTCATTTGCATCTCCAGGCTTTTAAGCCCATACATTGCTCAGCTATTTGCCCGTTTTTTTGCTATTTAGACAATTTAATTCTACATTTATTTTATTATTTTCATTTCTTATGTCTCATATTTTTTCATTTTTTTCTTTATAGGAAGGAAAACTTTCCTTCTTTATTGTTTATTGAAGACATATTCCACCCATATTCTTCATACAAGGTTGGTTTTGACTTCCACAGATGGCATGTCTCTCATACAGATGATATATAAATATACATATAAATGTTTTTTTCAGATTTTACATCCCCCCCTTTCCCCCAGCGTTTTCCTTTCGCCTGGGGTAATTTGGCGTCTCTCCTTGGATCTCAATTTCTGGGGGCTCTTTTGCACGATAAAAGACCGTTTACCAGCTGGAAGGGGGGAGTCTTTGGAGTGTCATTCTGAGAACCTGTTGGGTCAATCATGATTGCTGTAAGCTTTTTTCACATATTATTTCTCTTTTGGTATTGTAAACATATATGTATGTACACTTATGCCAATTTTGTGCCTTTCAGATAATGGCAAAAACTTATCCCTGAAGAAGAAATTTTATTATTTCGAAACGCGTCGGATTATAAGATTTTGTGCCACTTCTATAGCATATCATATTGTTTTTCTTTTTCAAATATATATGGTTATATGTTTAATTCATTTTTTAATAATCTTTTTTATAAATAAAATTTATTGTAATTTTTTAATATATTTTGGTTTCTTGTTGCCTTAAAAATCCCAATCTCCTGAGGTTTCTATTCTATATTGTTAAGGGATGATGGCAATTTCTTCACACTTAATTTCTGAGAAGTCTATACACTTTCCATTCTTCTTACTGACCACCAGTGTAAGGAACATTCTTCTCACTGACCACCAATGTAAGGAACATTCTTCCCACTGATCACCAATGTAAGGAACATTCTTCCCACTGATCACCAATGTAAGGAACATTCTTCTCACTGATCACCAATGTAAGGAATATTCTTCCCACTGATCACCAATGTAAGGAACATTCTTCTCACTGATCACCAATGTAAGGAACATTCTTCTTACTGACAAACAATGTAAGGAACATTCTTCTCACTGATCACCAATGTAAGGAACATTCTTCTTACTGACAAACAATGTAAAGGAACATTCTTCTCACTGATCACCAATGTAAGGAACATTCTTCTCACTGATCACCAATGTAAGGAACATTCTTCTTACTGACAAACAATGTAAAGGAACATTCTTCTCACTGATCACCAATGTAAGGAACATTCTTCTCACTGACCACCAATGTAAGGAACATTCTTCTTACTGACAAACAATGTAAAGGAACATTCTTCTCACTGATCACCAATGTAAGGAACATTCTTCTCACTGACCACCAATGTAAGGAACATTCTTCTCACTGACCACCAATGTAAGGAACATTCTTCCCACTGATCACCAATGTAAGGAACATTCTTCTCACTGACCACCAATGTAAGGAACATTCTTCTCACTGACCACCAATGTAAGGAACATTCTTCTCACTGACCACCAATGTAAGGAACATTCTTCCCACTGACCACCAATGTAAGGAACATTCTTCCCACTGACCACCAATGTAAGGAACATTCTTCCCACTGACCACCAATGTAAGGAACATTCTTCCCACTGACCACCAATGTAAGGAACATTCTTCTCACTGATCACCAATGTAAGGAACAGTCTTCTCACTGATCACCAATGTAAGGAACATTCTTCCCAATTTCTCTTTATTAAAAGTCTTGCAATCAATAAGCATAAAATCACTATATATAATATACATAAATATATACATATTTACATAAATGAAAATAAATATAGCAAAACTGCTCTCAAACAAAAAATGACTTTACAGCAAAAACAAAACTCATCATGAACATGTCATTATTGGGGATAATCTCACTACAACTCACACCAATACACCAGACATCTAAACTGTGAGGTCAAGAAACAAACCCGCACCCATTATGCATGCAGCCCATCTTCAAAAAGAAGATACTAACCAACAAAAGCTAAGGGAGTGAAAGAAACAGAAAAAGAAAAGGAGCACCTCACCCAGAGATGGGCAGTTCACCAAAGGCAGGTCTGATATTCCTCCACGCCCTTTTCCAGACCGCCCGAGGCTCCCTGCCCCTCTCAAGACCCCGAATTTTCACAACCTCACCCAGAATATCGTGCACCACCACCTCAACAGAGAGGACTTTTTTCCGCAGGGTAATCTGGCACCGTGCATTCCATGTGAAGTAACGGACAACTATACTAACTAAAAACAGTGTATCCAAATCAAAATCCCAGCAAGTCGGGAATGCCCCGTACACCCACTCCGCATAACTCATGCGATAGAAAAAGGGGATGCCTAGAGCCCTCCCCACCCTTTTATACACCTCTATGTTAAAGGGACACTGCAGCAAAAAGTGGTCCATAGACTCCACTTTACCAACACACTCCGCTCTAGGACAATCCCGATCATCCACAGGGCGATGCTTCAAGTTCCCTCTGACATAGAGCCTTCCATGGAAAGTGAGCCAGGCTTGATCCCTAAACTTCAAGGGGATTCTTTCTAAATTGATTAAACGCAACCCCTCCCTCATTACAGAGCCTGGGCAATCCCTTAAGACCAGTGACACACTGAAAGCAGAGCTCAAAATCCTCTTCTCCAGAAGCTTCCTGGGGAGGGACTTGATATCCTCCACTGTCACCTGCCACTGCCGAAGTATTTTCAGACACGGGGCAACATAAGCCGGGAGCTTGCCATGTCGGACTCTCAGACTCTTCACTGGCCCGCCATCTTCCCAGCATCGCAGAAAAGGCCTAAAAAGACTGAAAAATGCCCACCCATCCCGGCGGGTTCTCTGCTAGCATATTACCAAGATTGTACTTTAAAAAGAGCAGAGAAAAGAAAACTATTGGGTTGACCATTCCTAGGCCACCCTCCCGCCTAGACAGGTAAGTTACATTGCGTTTGATCAGGTTCAGCCTACTTCCCCATAACAGTTGGAAAAAACAGCTGTACACCCTTGCATAGAGAGATGCTGGCAAGATACAGACGAAGCTGACATATAAAAAGATTGGGACCAGGTACGTTTTGATCAAGTCAACCCTCTCCCTCAAGGAAAGCTTCCATTTCTTCCAGCTTGCTACTTTGCCATTGGCACACACCAACCTGCTTTCCCAATTTCGATGACCATAGTCACCAGGACCAAATTTGATGCCCAACACTTTAATTTCCTGCTGGGGCTCTGGGAAGGCATTCGGAAGTTCGAAGCTTTCACCCTCCTCACCCATCCAGAAAACTTCACTCTTTTCATGGTTGACTTTAGAACCAGAAGCCTCCGTGTACTGCTCTATCATAGGGACCACCTCCTGCGCCTCCTCTGTCCCAGAGACAATAACAGACACATCATCGGCATAGGCCACGACCTTCAGAGGCGGCACACCAGCAATGCCCAAAGGCACCCCGCACAAAGATCCACTCTCTAGCCTTCTTATGAAGGGGTCGATTGCGAATACATATAACAGGGGGCTCAGAGGACATCCCTGGCGCACACCAGAGCCAACCTCAAAAGGCCGTCCAACCCAACCATTAACCAGTGGGAAGCTCTCAGCCCCTCTATATAATGTCTTCAGCCAATCTATAAACCTCCCCTGCAGGCCGTATCTACCAAGTAGCAAATACAGGTACTCGTGATTGACTCTATCAAAAGCCTTCGCCTGATCCAATGTCAGCAAGTACTTTCTCCATCCAGCAGCCCTGCATCGTTCCAAAGCCTCCTGGACAGCTAAAACCGCTGAAAAGGTACTTCTACCTTGGACTGAGCAGTGCTGATGACTGGACAACAAATCGCCTGCTACTGACGACAAGCGCCAAAAAAGAATCTTCGCCAGGATCTTTCTATCAACATTAAGAAGACTGATGGGGCGCCAGTTCTCAATCATTGAGGGGTCTTTACCTTTTGACAGAAGAATCACAGCGGATTGCCTCATGGAGGGAGGGAGCGAACCCTCTTCTAGACAGCTGTTATAAACCTCTGCTAAAAAGGGAGCCAGAATGGACTTAAAACACTTGTAGAATTCAGCTGTCAACCCATCTGGCCCAGGCGATTTTTTGGTAGCCAGCTTCTCTATAGCATGAACTACCTCATTCACTGAAATTGGTTCTGTCAAATCCATCAAAGGCAATGTACCATTTCCCAATCCTGGAGTAGAATCCAGAAAGCTTTCCATCCTGTCCCGACAAAGGTCCTTTCTTCCCAGAAGGTCTGCGTAATATGACCTGAAGATCTCCAGGATCCCTGATCTGGACTTCACCAGGGAACCCGTACTATCCCTCAGGCCTATGACCGTCTTAACTGCTATGCCTTGCTTACAGTTCTGGTAAGGATCAGGCGAGTGATATTTTCCATAATCCCTCTCCAGAACCAAGGAGGCATGCCGGTCGTATTGACACTTCCTAAGAAGAAACTTCACCTCAGAGATCTCCCCTGGATCTCCTCTATACGAGACAAGACGATCAAGCTTCCTCCGCAAATGCTGGTAGGCAATGTACATACCAAGCTGCTTCTTCTTACTTATGGCCTTGAAAAGTCCAATTGTCCTTTGTTTCACAAGCTCCCACCACTCTGACTTACTGCTGCAAAAGTCCAGAATAGAAACCTGTGCCTGAAAAAAATCCTCAAAGGATTGTCTTACCTCTACATCTTCCAGGAGAGCCGAATTCAGTTTCCAGGTACCCCTTCCCCTGGGTGGAGTGTCCGAGGCATTCAGAGTCACAGACAGCATACAGTGGTCAGAGAACTCCACCGCCCTCAACTCAGGAGCCGAGAAAGCAGAGTTCTCCTTTAAAAAAAAAACCTATCTATCCTACTCTGACTATTCCCTCTCTGAAATGTGAATCCCGTGCTGCCAGGGCAGTGCTTAATATGCACATCTACCAGGCCTGCTTGTCTCACCATATCTCTAAGAAAAACGCTATCGTAACCCAGCCTGTCTATGGAGCCTCTCCTGTCTTCAGGCCTAATTATGGTGTTAAAATCACCTCCAAAGACAACCTGCTGGGACGTAAAAAGGAAGGGCTTGATCTCTGTGAGGAGGCATTTCCTGCCCCATTTTGACTGCGGTCCATAGATATTGATCAGCCGCAGGTCCTGCCCCCTAACAGAGACGTCCAAGACCATGCATCTCCCCATTTCTACCTCAATTACCCGCCGGCATGTTACCATATCGGTTTTAAAAAGGACCGCAACTCCGCTGCAGGGCTCAGCCGCAAGAGACCAAAAGGAGGGACCGCATCTCCACTCCCTTTTTGCTAGATGGACATCGGCCAAAGTATTGAGCCAGGTCTCTTGCAAAAATAAAATCTCGGCATCAAACTCGCTGAGCAAAAATAAGGCAATATCACGAGCTCTTGCAGATTTAATGCTGGCGACATTAATGGTCGCCACCTTTATCGGAGTGGGAACGGCCATCAGGATGATTGGGGTAGTCGTTTCTTAACCTTTGCCACACTCTCATCACCAGAAACAGCTCTCTTCAGACTACGTGACTCCCCCTCAACCATGGATGATAAAGAGAAAGATATATCAGACATCTCATCACCCGACAAAACTGAAAAGGTATTACCAAGAGGAACCCCTCCTGGGTCTGACCCTGAGGAAGAAATGACCACTTTACTTGTCTTCCTCTTCTTCTTCTTTTTCTTCCTCCTAAACTTCTCCCACCCCTCATCATCTGAATCCCCCTCAACAGAGGGTGAGACATGGGATATGGACACCCTTCTATCAGCCCCACCCCCATCCAGCACCCCCACATTCCCCTGACCACGTTTGTGCCGCTGAGGGACAGGGACTGGAGGCCGAGTGGGAAGATCCGCCAAACCTGCCCCCCCAGCAGCTTCTGCCAGTCTGGAGGATCTACGTACAGTAGGATTAGGGAACACCACATGGGGGACAGACTCAGGGACCACATTACTAGGTGAAACAGAATCCGAAACAACAGATGTAACAGACACAGGAGGGACAGACTCAGGGACCACATTACTAGGTGAAACAGAATCCGAAACAACAGATGTAACAGACACAGGAGGGACAGACTCAGGGACCACATTACTAGGGGAAACAGAATCTGGAACAGATATAACAGAAACAGGAGGGGCAATAACAGTTTTAGCGGCCTCATCCTCCTTATCAAGTCTCTGCAACTCAGCCTCCAATCCTGGCAAGTTATGTAATGCCTCCGGGCACTGACTATAAGGATGACCCAGCTTTTGGCACAAATTGCACCGAATTTCAGTACAATCCTTAGCCAAATGGTCCAGATCCTGGCATAGTGAGCATTTCTTACGGGTACAGGTAGATGCAAAATGGCCTTTGTCTCCACATTTATTACAGACTTTAGGCTGACCCTGGTAAAAAATAGTCAGCCTATCTCTCCCCAGAAAAGCTGAACAGGGAAGGTGTTGAACTACATTGCCCAGCATGCCCAATTTTAGTGACACTGTCCAGGCCCCTGTCCATATCCCATGCTCATCAAGGACCTTCCGCAGTGGAGCGAGGACCTCACCATATCGGCGTAGCCATACTATCAAATCAGCCTCTGGTATGGATTCGTTACGCACCAGGATCGTCACCGACTTTATCAAAGGCTGCCTGGAAATCACCTTTGGCACCAAACCACTCCACTGCGGAAGGCCCTTGCACCTCCTATATCGCTCCCAAAATAAATCCAGACCCTCAGGCTTTACAAAGGACAAATCAAATTCATAACTCCCCACTGGGCAAATCAAAGCAAATATATCTGATGCTTTAAACCCCATTTCCAGAACCAACTCAGCCACCCTCCCCCTTACTGGTGGGGTCCCCTCCCCCTCCCACTTCAATTGAACCACATTCCTCCTCCTGTACCCACCAACCATCCCACCACCAAGCCCCCCCAAATTGTGACCACTAAAATTCCCTCCACCCTCCTTGGTGCGACTCCCCAGAACAGATGCATAACTGCCCACATTTCTCCCAGCAGAAGAAGCATTTGTGTACTTGTGAACCGTCTGTCACATTTCCAGCAGATATCGATTGTACAGATTTGGTCTGCACAATCGATGAGTCTTTCCTCTGCTGAGCAGGGAGAGCAATGTCATTTTTATTTTTCCCAGCAGTATTTACCCCTTCACCACCACCCACCACATTCATTGTTTTATCATTACTGTCATTCTTAATACTTGCTGGTATATTCACAGTTCCTGTAGTCTTCCCAACAGTGTCAGTTCCCACTGCTGTGCTGGTGGAATCTTCAGCTGGCCTGTTCTCCTCCATCAGGACAGGACTTTCAGCAGGCTGGTCTGACACATCCATGGCTTCCACTGCACATGGTGCAATGTGCTGATCCCCTCCCCCATCAGCATCAATCAGCTCTGCTGGAACACAGGGAGGTTCAGGTGAGGCAATCTCTTTGCTGGTGTCAGCCATACTGTGTGAAACACATGCAGCAAACTTGGTAGAGGAACTACTGGTCTCAGCAAACGCAGGAGTAGAAACATCCATGTTTAGGGTGTTTGGTGCAGGTCCATCTTCATTCCCTGGTTTATTTTTCCTCTCATCCTCAGGGGTTTCTGATGGATCATCAGATATGGCAAACTAGTCTGCTCTCAGGGGTGACTCCATCTGCTGGATGAAGGTCAGGGTGCCATGCTCACTCTCAACCCCCTGGCAGGTTGCCGCTGGCGATTCCAAGGCCTTACATGGGGGGAGAGGTGCAGAGGCAGATGGACCCGGGTCATCCATAACCTGAGGCTGCTGATCCATGCGACTTACTGACGACTGGCTGGCAAATCTCTTCTCATTGTCGAACTTTTCTTTAAATGCTCCACTTCTGGCTTTTAACTTCTCCAACAATAAAGTTTGCTGCTTTACTTTTTCCTCTAATTCCTGTAACTCAGGCTTCATGGCTGTGCGATTTCTACTCCAGGCCTGGAAGTATTTGGCTCTGAAGTTCTTATGTTCAGCTTTCAAAACTTGAAGTTTCTCTTCAGCCCTTCCAATTTGCCTAAAACGATCAACAATCTTCTGTCTGAAGACACTCGCTTCCATACCAGGGCCTGGACCCACAGTCAGATCCTCCACCTCCTCCTCACTAGGCCCCATGTCATCAGGGGGATCCCTCCCAGGGCCTCCCCCAGGATCAGGCATTATTCCTGGGCCAAGCTAACAGGCAAGGCCCAGGCTTGAAAAAAGGCTGGTTCTCAGAGAGCTCCTTAGGTGTGTCCTCCTCCTCCTTCCCACTGACCACCAATGTAAGGAACATTCTTCCCACTATTTATTGAATCCATATTGTGCACTATATTTGATTGGCTGCTTCTGCTTGGCACACACGCACAATCACAATCACACACATAATGATGAAGTCATCATCATGTGCGATTGTGCGTGTTTGCCAGGCCTAAGCAGAAGCAAACAGCCAATCAAATATAGTGCTTAATATGGATTCAATAAATATGCATAGCCATAGATATCATAAATGACTACAGGAGATAACCAGAGACTGCGAATGCGACTACAGGAAATAATCAGAGAGTGCAAATGCGACTACAGGAAATAATCAGAGACTGCGAATGCGACTACAGGAAAAAAACAGACTGCGAATGCGACTACAGGAAATAACCGGACTGCGAAAGCGACTACAGGAGATAACCAGAGACTGGGGATGCGACTACAGGAAATAACCAGACTGCGAATGCGACTACAGGAGATAACCAGAGACTGCGAATGCAACTACAGGACTGCAAATGCGACTATAGGAGATGACTAGACTGTGAATGCGACTACAGGAAGTAACCAGAGACTGCGAATGCGACTACAGGAAATAACCAGAGACTGCGAATGCAACTACAGGACTGCGAATGCGACTATAGGAGATGACCAGATTGTGAATGAGACTACAGGAAATAACCGGACTGCGAAAGTGACTACAGGAGATAACCAGAGACTGGGGATGCGACTACAGGAAATAACCAGACTGCGAATGCGACTACAGGAGATAACCAGAGACTGCGAATGCAACTACAGGACTGCGAATGCGACTATAGAAGATGACCAGACTGCGAATGCGACTACAGGAAGTAACCAGAGACTGCGAATGCGACTACAGGAAGTAACCAGAGACTGCGAATGCTACTACAGGAAATAACCAGACTGCGAATGCGACTACAGGAAATAACCAGACTGCGAATGCGACTACAGGAACTAACCAGAGACTGCGAATGCGACTAGAGGAAATAATCAGACTGCGAATGCGACTATAGGAGATGACCAGACTGCGAATGCGACTACAGGAGATAACCTGACTGCGAATGCGCCTATAGGAGATGACCAGACTGCAAATGCGACTACAGGAAGTAACCAGAGACTGCGAATGCGACTACAGGAAGTAACCAGAGACTGCGAATGCGACTACAGGAAATAACCAGACTGTGAATGCGACTACAGGAAATAACCAGACTGCGAATGCGACTATAGAAAATAATCAGAGACTGGGGATGCGACTACAGGAAATAACCAGACTGCGAATGCAACTACAGGAAGTAACCAGAGACTGCGAATGTGACTACAGGAAATAACCAGACTGCGAATGCGACTACAGGAGATAACCAGAGACTGCGAATGCAACTACAGGACTGCGAATGCGACTATAGGAGATAACCAGACTGCGAATGCGACTACAGGAAGTAACCAGAGACTGCGAATGCGACTACAGGATATAATCAGAGACTGCGAATGCGACTACAGGAAGTAACCAGAGACTGTGAATGCAACTACAGGAAAAAAACAGACTGCGAATGCGACTACAGGAAATAACCAGAGACTGGGGATGTGACTACAGGAAATAACCAGACTGCGAATGCGACTACAGGAGATAACCAGAGACTGTGAATGCAACTACAGGACTGCGAATGCAACTATAGGAGATGACCAGACTGTGAATGCGACTACAGGAAGTAACCAGAGACTGCGAATGCGACTACAGGAAATAACCAGACTGCGAATGCGACTACAGGAAATAACCAGACTGCGAATGCGACTATAGGAAATAACCAGACTGCGAATTGGACTATAGGAGATAACCAGACTGCGAATGCGCCTATAGGAGATGACCAGACTGCGAATGCGACTACAGGAAATAACCAGACTGCGAATGCGACTACAGGAACTAACCAGAGACTGCGAATGCGACTACAGGAAATAACCAGACTGCGAATGCGCCTATAGGAGATGACCAGACTGCGAATGTGACTACAGGAAGTAACCAGAGACTGCGAATGCGACTACAGGAAGTAACCAGAGACTGCAAATGCGACTACAGGAAATAACCAGACTGCGAATGCGACTACAGGAAATAACCAGACTGCGAATGCGACTACAGGAACCAAACAGAGACTGCGAATGCGACTACAGGAAATAACCAGACTGCGAATGCGACTATAGGAGATGACCAGACTGCGAATGCGACTACAGGAGATAACCAGACTGCGAATGCGCCTATAGAAGATGACCAGACTGCGAATGCGACTACAGGAAGTAACCAGAGACTGCGAATGCGACTACAGGAAGTAACAAGAGACTGCGAATGCGACTACAGGAAATAACCAGACTGCGAATGCGACTATAGGAAATAATCAGAGACTGGGGATGCGACTACAGAAAATAACCAGACTGCGAATGCGACTACAGGAAGTAACCAGAGACTGCGAATGTGACTACAGGAAATAACCAGACTGCGAATGCGACTACAGGAGATAACCAGAGACTGCGAATGCAACTACAGGACTGCGAATGCGACTATAGGAGATAACCAGACTGCGAATGCGACTACAGGAAGTAACCAGAGACTGCGAATGCGACTACAGGATATAATCAGAGACTGTGAATGCGACTACAGGAAGTAACCAGAGACTGTGAATGCAACTACAGGAAAAAAACAGACTGCGAATGCGACTACAGGAAATAACCAGAGACTGGGGATGCGACTACAGGAAATAACCAGACTGCGAATGCGACTACAGGAGATAACCAGAGACTGCGAATGCAACTACAGGACTGCGAATGCAACTATAGGAGATGACCAGACTGTGAATGCGACTACAGGAAGTAACCAGAGACTGCGAATGCGACTACAGGAAATAACCAGACTGCGAATGCGACTACAGGAAATAACCAGACTGCAAATGCGACTATAGGAAATAACCAGACTGCGAATTCGACTATAGGAGATAACCAGACTGCGAATGCGCCTATAGGAGATGACCAGACTGCGAATGCGACTACAGGAAATAACCAGACTGCGAATGCGACTACAGGAACTAACCAGAGACTGCGAATGCGACTACAGGAAATAACCAGACTGCGAATGCGCCTATAGGAGATGACCAGACTGCGAATGTGACTACAGGAAGTAACCAGAGACTGCGAATGCGACTACAGGAAGTAACCAGAGACTGCAAATGCGACTACAGGAAATAACCAGACTGCGAATGCGACTACAGGAAATAACCAGACTGCGAATGCGACTACAGGAACCAAACAGAGACTGCGAATGCGACTACAGGAAATAACCAGACTGCGAATGCGACTATAGGAGATGACCAGACTGCGAATGTGACTACAGGAGATAACCAGACTGCGAATGCGCCTATAGAAGATGACCAGACTGCGAATGCGACTACAGGAAGTAACCAGAGACTGCGAATGCGACTACAGGAAGTAACAAGAGACTGCGAATGCGACTACAGGAAATAACCAGACTGCGAATGCGACTATAGGAAATAATCAGAGACTGGGGATGCGACTACAGAAAATAACCAGACTGCGAATGCGACTACAGGAAGTAACCAGAGACTGCGAATGTGACTACAGGAAATAACCAGACTGCGAATGCGACTACAGGAGATAACCAGAGACTGCGAATGCAACTACAGGACTGCGAATGCGACTATAGGAGATAACCAGACTGCGAATGCGACTACAGGAAGTAACCAGAGACTGCGAATGCGACTACAGGATATAATCAGAGACTGTGAATGCGACTACAGGAAGTAACCAGAGACTGTGAATGCAACTACAGGAAAAAAACAGACTGCGAATGCGACTACAGGAAATAACCAGAGACTGGGGATGCGACTACAGGAAATAACCAGACTGCGAATGCGACTACAGGAGATAACCAGAGACTGCGAATGCAACTACAGGACTGCGAATGCAACTATAGGAGATGACCAGACTGTGAATGCGACTACAGGAAGTAACCAGAGACTGCGAATGCGACTACAGGAAATAACCAGACTGCGAATGCGACTACAGGAAATAACCAGACTGCAAATGCGACTATAGGAAATAACCAGACTGCGAATTCGACTATAGGAGATAACCAGACTGCGAATGCGCCTATAGGAGATGACCAGACTGCGAATGCGACTACAGGAAATAACCAGACTGCGAATGCGACTACAGGAACTAACCAGAGACTGCGAATGCGACTACAGGAAATAACCAGACTGCGAATGCGCCTATAGGAGATGACCAGACTGCGAATGTGACTACAGGAAGTAACCAGAGACTGCGAATGCGACTACAGGAAATAATCAGAGACTGCAAATGCGACTACAGGAAATAATCAGAGACTGCGAATGCGACTACAGGAAAAAAACAGACTGCGAATGCGACTACAGGAAATAACCGGACTGCGAAAGCGACTACAGGAGATAACCAGAGACTGGGGATGCGACTACAGGAAATAACCAGACTGCGAATGCGACTACAGGAGATAACCAGAGACTGCGATTGCAACTACAGGACTGCAAATGCGACTATAGGAGATGACTAGACTGTGAATGCGACTACAGGAAGTAACCAGAGACTGCAAATGCGACTACAGGAAATAACCAGAGACTGCGAATGCAACTACAGGACTGCGAATGCGACTATAGGAGATGACCAGATTGTGAATGAGACTACAGGAAATAACCGGACTGCGAAAGTGACTACAGGAGATAACCAGAGACTGGGGATGCGACTACAGGAAATAACCAGACTGCGAATGCGACTACAGGAGATAACCAGAGACTGCGAATGCAACTACAGGACTGCGAATGCGACTATAGAAGATGACCAGAATGCGAATGCGACTACAGGAAGTAACCAGAGACTGCGAATGCGACTACAGGAAGTAACCAGAGACTGCGAATGCTACTACAGGAAATAACCAGACTGCGAATGCGACTACAAGAAATAACCAGACTGCGAATGCGACTACAGGAACTAACCAGAGACTGCGAATGCGACTAGAGGAAATAACCAGACTGCGAATGCGACTATAGGAGATGACCAGACTGCGAATGCGACTACAGGAGATAACCTGACTGCGAATGCGCCTATAGGAGATGACCAGACTGCAAATGCGACTACAGGAAGTAACCAGAGACTGCGAATGCGACTACAGGAAGTAACCAGAGACTGCGAATGCGACTACAGGAAATAACCAGACTGCGAATGCGACTACAGGAAATAACCAGACTGCGAATGCGACTACAGGAACCAAACAGAGACTGCGAATGCGACTACAGGAAATAACCAGACTGCGAATGCGACTATAGGAGATGACCAGACTGCAAATGCGACTACAGGAGATAACCAGACTGCGAATGCGCCTATAAGAGATGACCAGACTGCGAATACGACTACAGGAAGTAACCAGAGACTGCGAATGCGACTACAGGAAGTAACCAGAGACTGCGAATGCGACTACAGGAAATAACCAGACTGCGAATGCGACTACAGGAAATAACCAGACTGCGAATGCGACTATAGGAAATAATCAGAGACTGGGGATGCGACTACAGGAAATAACCAGACTGCGAATGCGACTACAGGAAGTAACCAGAAACTGCGAATGTGACTACAGGAAATAACCAGACTGCGAATGCGACTACAGGAAGTAACCAGAGACTGCGAATGTGACTACAGGAAATAACCAGACTGCGAATGCGACTATAGGAGATAACCAGAGACTGGGGATGCGAGTATAGGAAATAACCAGGTAGCCAGTTTTAAATTTTAAACTTTCAGCAATGCACAGCTTTACAGGGGGTTAAACAACATTTCCAGGGATGGTTTAGCAAAAAAAAAGGGGTCTACAGTCCGGGTATATAATGTAGGCAGAAGGACCTACCTGACCAGTCGGGCTCACCTCCCGCTCTCAGAGGGTAGGGGGCGGGGCTTTCACTGTTAAGGGGCGGGGCTTTTGACGGTAGGGGCGGGGTCTTTGTGGTCCAGAGCGGAGCTCTCAGAAGTGCAGGAGAGACGCTCTAATTAGATACAGACTCAGACTACATGGGGGGGGCAGGGCAGGGTCAGAGCGTCAGTGGAGCTCCCTGTCCCACCCCTCCCTGCTGACAGAGCCTCTCTCAGACTAAGCCGAGCCCTGCTCGGGCAGCGGGCTGGCCGCGGCGCTGGGAGCAGTAATGATCCAGGACAGGAGGACGGGGTTTTTGTGCGGTGCGGCGGGCGGCTTTCTGCTGCTGACTGAGCCACTCATGGGGCCCCTCCTGACGTCGGGCCCTCGGTCGGTGACCGAGTGACCGAATGGTCAGTCCGCCCCTGCTTGGAAAAAGGACATTGTATATAGGGTCACTTCTGTAAATACTAAAGACAAGCCTGTTGCCATCCCCGACCTCACCATTAAGTTGGCAAGAGACTGTTTGCAACTGTTCAATTGAGAATCCTCCACCACTTAGACAATGGATAGAGAGACTTGCATTTTTGAAGATGTTTATGGTTTGCAAATCATTTAAAGTGTATGTTACCCCAACACTTCATAGTTTATGTGTCTGTTCTATCATATAATTGTATTAAAATGATCCTGTTCTCTATGCATTGCTTCCCTTATAAGAAATATCTGGCGATCCTTCCTTTCCTATTTCAAACTGACCATTAGGGATGAGCTTTCTATTCGGGTCGAACATGAGTTGAACTCGAACATCGGCCTTTTGTGAATTTGTGGAATGTGCGGTACCTCAGTGGCAGGTTCCTAAACGCTTTTTCTTTTCACGGAAGGCCATTCTGGCTCTCTACCGGCATGTGGAAGGCAATGTCTTGGCCTCGTTGGACAGGGCTGTCAGCAGGAGGTGCATATTACCACTGACTCATGGTCCAGCAGGCATGGACAGGGAGGTTACCTTTCTTTCACGGCGCACTGGGTAACTCTGCTGGCAGCTGGGAAGTATGCAGGACAAGGTTCTTCTTCCTCTATGGCCTCTTCCTCTGCAGATTTGTCCTCGCAACCAGCGGTGCTCTCTAGGCATTCAAGGGGCTACGCAAGCACCCAGGCAAAAAGATGGCATGCGGTGCTTGAGTTGGTCTGCTTAGGGGCCACACTGGGGCAGAGATTGTCAGCTCTGCAGGGGCAGACACAGAGGTGGTTGACGCCACACCAGCTTCAGCCAGGAATGGTGGTTTGTGACAGGGGCACCAACCTCCTCTCTGCCCTCCGACAGGGACACTTGACCCATGTTCCCTGTTTGGCTCACGTCCTTAATTTGGTGGTGCAGCAGTTCTTGTGCAGGTACCCGGGCTTACAGGATCTCCCGAGGCAGGCCAGGAAAGTCTGTGGGCATTTCTGCCGGTCATATAATGCCAGTGCTCGGCTGGCTGACCTTCAAAAGGAATGAAACCTGCCCAAGAACTGCCTCATTTGTGACATGCCCACCAGGTGGAACTCAACGTTGGCAATGCTGCAGTGGCTGCACATGCAGCAGAGGGCCATCAATGAGTACCTGTGTGCGTATGGCACCAGGACAGGGTCAGGTGAGCTTGGCTTTTTTTCACCACACCAGTGGCTACTGATCAAGGATGCATGCACTGTCCTGTCACCATTTGAGGAGGCCACGAGGATGGTGAGCAGTGACAGTGCATGCATCAGTGATACTGTCCCTCTTGTCTTCCTGTTGGAGCACACGCTTCGTGGAATAATGGACAGGGCACTTGAAGCAGAACAGAGAGGAAGAGGAGGACTTCCTTACCTCTCAAGGCCCCCTTTATCCAGACAGTATTCCTGCGGGCCTGCCGATCACACATGAGGTGGAGCCTAGCACTCAGCATCAGCAGCAGTCTTCAAGGGATTGTTTTCTGTCCCCAGAAACCCATGGACTTGTATGTGGCTGGGAAGAGGTGGCTGTGGATCATGTCATCCTTAGTGACCCAGAGGACTCCGGATCAAATGCCTCAGCAAACCTTCTCTGTATGGCCTCCCTGATCCTGCAAAGCCTGTGAAAGGACCCTCGAATTCGTGGTATCAAGGAGAGGGATCATTACTGGCTGGCAACCCTTCTTGATCCACGTTACAAGGGTAAGGTTGCGGAAATTATCCAGCCTTCTCAGAGGGAGCAGAGGATGAAACATCTTCGGGAGGCCTTGCAGAAAGGTTTGTGCAATGCGTTTCCAGAGCCTGGGAGGTTACAATTTCCTGGTCCTCCTGGACAACGTGTTGCTGAGGCTTCGGTCAGTCACAGAAGGAGCAGTGGAGAAGGTGGCCATCTGACCATTGCGTTCAGACAATTCTTTAGTGCGCAGCCCCAAGGTCTGATCGGTTCCAGCAACCATCGCCAGCGTCTGATTTACATGGTGCAGGAATACCTAGGGGCAAGATCAGACTTGGAGACCTTTCCAACCGAAAATCCACTGGGTTACTGTATCTTGAGGAGGGATCACTGGCCAGAGCTTGCACAATATGCAATTGAGCTACTGGCCTGTCCTGCCTCCAGCGTTCTTTCTGAACACACATTCAGTGCTGCTGGAGACTTTGTAACCAATCAGAGTGCATCTGTCCACAGACTCAGTTGATCGGCTCACCTTCATAAAAATGAATCAGTCTTGGATCACCAGCTACCAAGCACCTGATGCTGATGTAACCTATGAATTTTTCAATGAATGTGAGATCCCTTGAAGACTGCCTATGCTGAGTGACTATCCTATTCCTCCTCAATGTTCATGTTGATAGCTTCTAAGAACATTTTTGTTTCAGGGCACCACCACCAGTGCCTAAGGCCCAATTTTTCTGCCTCTGTTTAGCAGCGGTGTATAATTGTAATTTTTGCTGTAATATTTTGCAGCAGGGCACGTTCTTGCGCTCAACTAGAGTAAGAGCTCCTCAGCTCATGGAGCCTCGCCCTCTTCCTGCTCCACCAAAGCTGGGGACCATTGGAGACAAGATATTGAGGTGACCGGGGAGCCCGAGACCTCCTCCTCATAGCGGGAACACAAAGGTATGATGGCAGCCCCCTCCTCTCTGTCGGCCCCCTTCCTCTCTGTTGACCCCCCCTTCCTCTGTTGACAGCCCCCCCCTCCTCTGTCAGCCCCCCTTCCTCTCTGTCAGCCCCCCCTTCCTCTCTGTCAGCCCCCTGCTTCCTCTGTCAGCCCCTCCTTCCTTCCCCCTATGCCCCCCATACTACTCCCCCCCACCCCTCAAAATTACACTAGGAGGCTCCCCATCAAACATTACACACTACATATACACTATATTGTACATTACACATGCCTGCACTATATTGTACATTACACAATGAATATACACTATATTGTACATTACACACTCCTGCACTATACTGTACATTACACACTCCTGCACTGTATACATGTAGCGCCCGCATTTTTGCCTACTGATATAATGCAATATTAGTCTATGAACAGTATTATAATTTAGTATGTGGCACCATCTAGTGGTCAAATTGGTGAATGGACTTTATTTTTATTTTACTCTTTCAAGAATGTGAGAAAATATGACAGGAAGTAACTGTTTATTTACTTTTCACATTAACCTACCTACTCAGAATGCCAAGTGAGTTTACCCAGCAACACTCAGTACTGAAATGCATACTGGGTTAGTTATAAAAGGACTCTGCGTGGCCATCTTAGGTCTCTTCTGGACGCATGGCCTGCCTGTGAGGACCTGTGCAGAGGTGTTCCAGAGAGCGCGGCCTACACCTACTGTGGAGCGGCACCATCAGCGACTCTGCTGTACACCAGTGAGCTGGAGAGACACTGGGACAGAGCTCAGAAGGATCCAGATACGATTGTCAGAGTCAGCAGAGGGTCCCGGTTCATCTTGCAGAGCAGAACTAGAGACTGAGTTCAAATAGGCCTCAAGCCCACCCTTCACTGCACTAATAGCACTGTGTTACACAAAGTTAATTGCATCGATGACAGTTACAGGTTACTACACTCCAAGAATAATCTTCAGCATCTACTTTATCTAACCCCTGGTTTATTTAGCCATTGGATTACAATTCATAAATAGCTAGCAGAAGACAGAAGACAAAGAAAAGACTGCCTCTTTCATTGCAAGGCCTTGCATCCCATTTTTGGTAATAGAGAGTTTACACTCTAAAGCAGGGGGAGCTCCCTAGGGATTGCATTTTGTGTTGTGTTTAATAACGTTGTCTTCTTGTAGTCTCAAGGGCGCACTGGAAGTGGGAAGGTGCCCAGAATTAAGGTATTTCCCATTCTGGCATTAGTCCCACTTGGAGACGCACTTCCAAAGACCATGTAATATAAATTGATGTGTACCAATTATTGTGTGTACTTATTGGGCTGTTGCACTATGTTTGTGTGACAGACCAAATACTGAAATATTGCTTTTATACCACTTTTAAAGTAAAGTTACGGTTCTGGTTGAGTACAACTTGTGTGGAGTGTTCCTAGCAGGTGGAACATCGAATACCCAGGTAATAACAAAGCATATTGTACATTGTGGGGTTACCCTTTATTATCAGCTTCACATTAACATTGCACCACAGCTGTGTCAAGGGGATTGAGACAAGTTATAGGGGGTGTAAAGCAGAGTACAGGCCCAATCAAAATATCAGCAGCTTCTTCGGGGGTCAGTGCTTCACGTGGGGGCTAGTATGGTATGTTTGGTAACATACTGTTACTCTTGCAAGAAAACCCATCCTCTTGACACCAGTATGGACCCCTTCACTATGGTCCAGTGGTGCGAAGTGAAAGGCGCACGCTCAGAAGCGAGCGTGGCACTTGAACTCCCAGGGATGGGAGGAAAAACAGGTCAAAGAAGTTGTGCAGGCATTATCTCCAGAGAGGAAAGCCTGGGTGATAGCTGTGAGGCCAGACTATGGGACCTCCCGCACTTATGCCCTACTAAAATGGAGAAAGGGAGTCCCTGAGAATTTCCAAGGCACTAGTATGAGTCTGTCTGACAGGACTAAATTTTGCTTGACACATCCCGTCAGGTCAGGGGAAATTTGTCCCAGCTCAAGACAGAGCCCAACCATCAAGAATTCAGTTTTCAGTCAACACCAAGAGAAAGTGCCAGTGGGTCCCCTAATAAGAAGAAAAGGGCCGTTATTAAGACAGTCGGAGTTCATGGGAGGAATGCACAGTCAGAACAAAAGTTGGCTGACCTGAAACAGCAATACAATGAAATACAGGAGAGGTTTCAGAAGACTTCCAACATGATTGCAGAGCACATCAAAGGACTAACTGTCACATGCAGAGATCTGGGTGACAGTCAGGTAACACCCAGACCTGTGTCCGTAATCAAAAGACGCTCTCATAACCGCCTGCCAGAAGTGACCATCAGAAAAGACTTTAAGATTGATGGTCAGATAGGAGAGAAGGAACAGAAAGATAAGCTGTCTTACACAAACCTCTTGCATCAAATTGAACTGGGACTACAGAGAGGATACTTGGAGTCTGAGATTGTAGAGGCTGTGATCAATGCCATCAGTCCAGGCCTAAGCATCAGAGGCATGCTAGGGATGAAAAATGGATTGACCTTAGCACAACTCAGGAGAATACTGAAGAGTTATTATAAAGAATAAGATGCTGCCGAACTGTTTCATTAATTGATAAATATGGCACAGAGTAGTCAGACTCCCCAGAACTTTTTATTCCGAGCTATTGAATTGAAAGACCATCTGTTGTCTGTTTCAAAGGGGGAGGGCTCTGAACAACACTTTGGAGCTGAACTGATTCAGAAGAAATTCCTGCGTTCCATGACTACAGGACTGAGGAGTGACTATGTCAAGTTTCAATTGAGGCAGTACCTGGAAGATCCTTCTACACCGGATGAGGTGCTCATTGAAGAGACTAATGAGGCAGCCAAGATGGAGGTAGAAAGGGACAAGAAACAAAGAAAGACCCAATCCACCAGCATAATCAGGACTAAAGGACACCAGACAGATGTGCTACAAGGCACTCGAGAACCCAGTGTTCTGACGGTGAGCACTGACCAAACACCTTGGTTTTCACCTACACAGCATCTGTCAACATGTGAGTCTGGGTTGGAGAAGTTGCTCCAGAGGCAGAAAGAGATGTTAGAAATGATGGCCCTCGAGAGGAAGAAGTCTCGACCCTCAAGACCCTGACGGTCACTACCACTAATCGGACCGTGAAACTGGGGAAGAAGATGATCTGCTTTAAATGCGGAGGAGTGGGACATTATCGTTGGGTATGTCCAAGCCCGACAGAACCTAAAGCAGAGCAACAAAAGCCGGCGGAAAACTTCAGAGGGCCCCAGTGAAGGAGTTAACTGGGCACCCTGTCACGACAGTCAACTCCAAACCCACCTGTACACACCAGGCCCCAATGGCCACAGCTAAGCTGAAACCGAGAAAGGAAACTCCACGTAAGCAAAGCATGAAGGTACAAGCCACCAAATGGGGCAAACGTGCCAAAACTCATGGATTTCCTCCCAAGCTAGTGGGGCCTTCTCTGATTGTCCCCATCCAAGTAGAGGGAATTTACACTAAAGCTCTGTTGGATACTGGAGCTCAATTGACCCTGTTATACAGATACTTTTACGAGAAATATCTCAAACCTCTCCCATTGCAGAAGCTGGAAGAGCTGGAGATATGGGGTCTAGGTACACAGAATTTCCCCTATGATTGATACCTACCCATCAAGCTTACCTTCGACCCGAGTGTGGCAGGAAAGGCCGAAACCTTTGATACCTTGGCAGTGGTGTGTCCTCGCCCTCCAGGGGCTGATAGAAGTTCCCTCATTATTGGGACCAACACTGATCTGGTGCGAAGACTGCTCACACCATTAGTTCAGGAGAAGAGTACCCCAGCCAAGGGTGTGCACCCCATGCTAACACAGGTGTACCAGGATCTTGTGCAGGAACATAAGGCCCCACCAGAAGGAGTGGGAAAAGTCTGGCGTCTGGACAAGAGTGAAAAGCTGGTGCAACCGGGTGAGGTAGTCTGCCTAAAAGCCTCTAACAAGTTGAGTTGGAGACAGCCCGGTCCCTTCATCGTCCTTGAGACGGACAGGCAGAAAGATAAAGGCCTGGAAGTTATCCCTGAAGTGTTGTCAACCAAGGCGCTGAAGAGAAGTAAAGGAAGAATCTCAGTCAGTGTTCCCAACACAACAGCCTTGCCTGTGAAGGTGCCTGCCAGAGTGCTGCTGGGATAGGTCAGCCAAGCAACCCCAGTTTCACCGTGTGGTATCATGGGAGAACAAGACGGAGAGATTCCACTGGAAGAGTTCTACCCAAAGAACACACCTCTTACACCTGCCTTGATGGAGAGAGCGAAGAACCAGCTCCTGAGATGGAAGGCTGCCTTCTCAAGAAGTGAGTTCAACGTGGGGCTTGCAAAGAGTGCCGAACACAAAATTCGGTTGGAAGAAGACAAACCCTTCCAAGAGAGGGTCAGATGGATTCCACTGGGAGATCTGGAAGAACTGAGAGAATAGCTGGCTGAGCTGAAGAAGACAGGGATTATCAGAGAGTCTCGGAGTCCATATGCTTCACCAATAGTAGTAGTGAGGAAGAAGAATGGGTCATTACGGTTGTGTATTGACTACAGGACACTGAACTGAAGGACCATTCGTGACCAATACACCACACCTCGGATAGAAGCCTTACAGAGCCTGTCAGGGGCGAAGCGGTTCAGCGTACTTGATCTAAAAAGTGGATATTACCAGATGACCATGTGCCCTGAAGATAGGGAGAAGACCGCTTTCATTACCCCTGTAGGATTCTTTGTGTTCAATCGCATGCCACAAGGCCTGTCTGGGGCCCCGGCAACTTTCCAGAGATTGATGGAGAAGACTGTGGGCGACATGAACTTGATTGAGGTGCTGGTGTACTTGGATGATATCATAGTGTTTGGCTGAACACTAGAAGAGCGCCTGGAGAAAGTCCTGAAGCGACTCCACGACGAAGGCCTGAAGCTCTCAATGGAAAAGTGCCAGTTCTACCAACCCTCAGTAAACTACCTAGGACACATTGTGTCCACAGAAGGAGTGGCAACAGACCCCAAGAAGCTAGAAGCCGTCACCTCTTAGCCCAGACCCACAAATGTGACTGAGCTTAGATGCTTCCTGGGCTTTTGTTCGTACTATCGGAGGTTTGTAGAAGGGTTTCCCAAGATAGCTCACCCACTTACTGAGTTATTGAAGAACCAAGAGGAAGCTGGCCCAGACTCAGATAAACCTGGTAAATCAAAAGAGGGACCCAGGAAGAAGAGAGTCCATTCAAGACCAGTGGACCCAGCAATGTGAAGAAACCTTCAGACAGCTGAAGTGGAGTCTTATCACTGCTCCAGTCTTGGCTTATGCAGACCTTACCAAACCCTATGAACTGCATGTGGATGCCAGCCGAGACGGGCTAGGCGGAGTGCTCTACCAAGAACATGACGGGCATCTAAGGCCTATTGCCTATGCGAGTCGAAGTTTAATCCTTGCTGAAAGGAAACACCCCACTCACAAGCTTGAGTTTCTGGCCTTGAAGTGGGCTGTGGTGGACAAGCTGAAAGATTATCTGTATGGTGCGGAGTTCATGGTCAAGACGGACAACAACCCCCTCACATACTTGCTCACCACCGCAAAGCTGGATGCCACCGGCCACAGTTGGTTGGCTGCCCTCTCAGCATTTACCTTCAGCCTGAAATCAGACCAGGAGCTGATAACAGATGCGGATACATTGTCAAGAAGACCACACTGTTCCCAGGGCCACTCAGAAGACTGGACCCAACTCACCCCTGAAGGAGTAAGAGCTCTCTGCGAAGGGGTGGAACAGCAAGGAAAAGGAGGAGCCAGAGCTGAAGAGGTCGGAGTGTCAGCTGCAGGAGTGCCTAAATGCTACTGTAATGTTGCTCAACTTACAGAGGAGGGTTTA
Organism: Lithobates clamitans; assembly: GCA_037952925.1. Classification (NCBI taxonomy): domain Eukaryota; kingdom Metazoa; phylum Chordata; class Amphibia; order Anura; family Ranidae; genus Lithobates; species Lithobates clamitans. The sequence continues at coordinate 4,295,633 of JBBGZY010000659.1, read as the reverse complement.
CCCAAGTTAACCAGAAAAGACCTCTGAAGAGACCAACAGGAGGATCCACTTTGCAGCCTGGTATTGAAAGCTTTAGAGAGTCAACATCCTGACTTACTTCTCAAAAGCACTCAGAAATAGCTCGTCTACTACAGAGTGGGATCGGCTGCAGTTGCAACAAGGGGTGGTCTACCGAAGGGGCCCCTCTGAAGATCCTGAAGAGAAGTGGCAATTGTTTCTGCCGAAGAAACACAGAGAAAAGGTACTGAACGCCTTGCATGATCACCATGGCCATCTGGGATCAGAAAGAACTCTCCAGTTAGTAAGGGACAGGTTCTACTGGCCCTACCTGAGGACTGAAGTGGAGAGCTACTGTTATTCCTGCTTCAGGTGCATACAGAGGAAGACCTTACCCCAACGAGCTGCCCCAATGGGTCACTTAGAGGACCAAGGGCCAATGGATCTAGTCTGCATAGACTTCTTGTGTTTAGAGTCTGACCTGAGTGGACAAGGAAACATTTTAGTAGTCACCAATCACTTCACCCGTTATGCTCAGGCATTTGCCACCAAAGATCAACAAGCTGCCACGGTGGCGAAGATTCTGGTGGAAAAGTTCTTCGTCCATTATGGTTTACCTCAATGGATCCATTCAGACCAAGGGAGGGATTTTGAAAGTACTTTGATTAAAAAACTGTTGGATCTCTTACGGAGTAGTCCTGGACTTCTGGATACCTATCACCCACAAGGAGACCCTTAACCTGAGAGGTTTAACAGGACGCTTCTCAGCATGCTGGGGACCTTGACCTCTGAACAAAAACCGCATTGGAGCAAGCATATCACTGCTTTGATGCACACCTACAATAGTACCAAGAGTGATACTGGATATTCACCTTACCGAGAGGTGAGAGGCCAGGCTACCGATAGACTTAGCCTTTGGAACTTCCTTGGACCACACCTCAGAGATCTCTCATCGAGGGTATGTGGATAGATTGAGGAGGAGTTTGAAGATAGCCTATGAGAAGCCCCAGCCACATCAGACACCAGAGGAAGTAGGAACAAAAGGAACTTTGACTTAAAAGTACGAGTTCAGGACCTACAACCCGGTGACTGAGTTTTACTAAGAAATCTGGGCATCCCAGGTAAGCACAATTTGGCTGATCGCTGGAAGTCACAGCCATATGTGGTATGCAGACAACTTCCAGGACTTCCAGTGTATGAGATCAGGCTGGAAGGGAATACTGGACCAGTAAAGACCTGGCATAGGAACCACCTCCTACCTCTCACAGAAGCATTTAGGATAAATCTAGAAGAAGACCTACCTTCTACATCGACTGCTGCGCATCGACCAGTAACTAGAGCTCAGCCTGAAGCACCAGAAGCTGAAGTGGGAGAAGAGATGGAAAAAAGTTGGTTAAGGCCATCTGAAACATCAGAAGCTGAAGTGAGTGTTTCAGTAAGAGAAATACTGAAGTACCTGGTCCTTCTGCTGTCAGTTCAGAAAGAGATAACTCCATCTCACCCCTTGACACATCTGTACCAGACCCTATAGTGTAAACTGTGTGTGCACAGAACAGCTCCCCGTCATATGAGAATTGGTGGGAGGCTCCTCTGTCAGTCTTATGCAATCGCCTAGAGGCAAAAATGTGCAATAGGACTACGATTTTGAACATCTTTGGGGACCAAAGAATTAAAGCAGAGGGAGTATGTAGCGCCCGCATTTTTGCCTACTGATATAATGCAATGTTAGTCTATGAACAGTATTATAATTTAGTATGTGGCACCATCTAGTGGTCAAATTGGTGAATGGACTTTATTTTTATTTTATTTTTTCAAGAATGTGAGAAAATATGACAGGAAGTGACTGTTTATTTACTTTTCACATTAACCTACCCAGAATGCTGAATGATTTTACTCAGCAACACTCATTACTGAAATGCATGCTGGGCAGGTTATAAAAGGACTCCGTGCGGCCATCTTAGGTCTCTTCTGGGCGCATGGCCTGCCTGTGAGGACCTGTGCAGAGGTGTTCCAGAGAGCGCGGCCTACACCTACTGCAGAGCGGCACCATCAGCAACTCTGCTGTACACCAGTGAGCTGGAGAGACGCTGGGACAGAGCTGTGAAGGATCCAGATACGACTATTGGAGTCAGCAGAGGGTCTCGGTTCATCTTGCGGAGCGGAGCGGTGTAACGGCACCGGATGGCGGGAGGCAAGACCGAGTGCAGCGGAGCGGAGCTGTCCTACTACACAGACCTGGTTGGATGAGAGGGCTGTTGCCCAGAGTTTTCCTAACACACTTTTACACACCTGAACTGTGACACAGTGTGCTGGGACCTGTAGTCCCACACAGGAGGATTGAGAGAACTAGAGACTGAGACCAAATAGGCCTAGAGCCTACCCTTCACTGCACTAATAGCACTGTGTTACACAAAGTTAATTGCATCGGTGACAGTTACAGGTTACTACACTCCAAGAATAAACTTCAGCATCTACTTTATCTAACCCCTAGTTTATTTAGCCATTGGATTAAATAGCTAGCAGAAGACAGAAGACAAAGAAAAGACTGCCTCTTTCATTGCAAGGCCTTGCATCCCATTTTTGTTAATAGAGAGTTTACACTCTAAAGCAGGGGGAGCTCCCTAGGGATTGCATTTTGTGCTGTGTTTAATAACGTTGTCTTCTTGTAGTCTCAAGGGCGCACTGGAAGTGGGAAGGTGCCCAGAATTAAGATATTTCCCATTCTGGCATTAGTCCCACTTGGAGACGCACTTCCAAAGACCATGTAATATAAATTGATGTGTACCAATTAGTGTGTGTGCTTATTGGGCTGTTGCACTATGTTTGTGTGACAGACCAAATACTGTAATATTGCTTTTGTACCACTTTAACCACTTCAGCCCCGGAAGGATTTACCCCCTTCCTGACCAGAGCGTTTTTTGCGATTCGGCACTGCGTCGCTTTAACTGACAATTGCGCGGTCGTGCGACGTGGCTCCCAAACAAAATTGACGTCCTTTTTTTCCCACAAATAGAGCTTTCTTTTGGTAGTAATTGATCGCCTCTGCGATTTTTATTTTTTGCGCTATAAACAAAATAAGAGCGACAGTTTTGAAAAAAACGCATAATTTTTTACATTTTGCTATAATAAATATCCCCCAAAAATATATAAAAAAAACATTTTTTTTCTTCAGTTTAGGCCGATCGTATTCTTCTACATATTTTTGGTAAAAAAAATCGCAATAAGCGTTTATTAATTGGTTTGCGCAAACGATATAGTGTTTAGTAAATAGGGGATAGTTTTATGGCATTTTTATTAATAATTTTTTTTTTTACTAGTAATGGTGGCGATCAGCGATTTTTATTGTGACTGCGACGTTATGGCGGACATGTCGGACATTTTTGACACATTTTTGGGACCATTGTCATTTATACAGCGATCAGTGCGATTAAAAATGCACTGATTACTGTGTAAATGACACTGGCAGTGTAGGGGTTAACCACTAGGGGGCGGGGAGGGGTTAAGTGTGTCCTAGGGAGTGATTACTAACTGTAGGGGGATGGGCTGTGTGGGTGACGTCACTGATCTCTGCTCCGATGACAGGGAGCAGAGATCGAGTGACACTTGTCACTAGGCAGAACGGGGAGATTTTTTTGATTGAAAATGTATACTTTATTTTGCAAGAAAATATACAAAAAACAAATACTTAAACAGGGTACATTCAGTACTGCGACGCAGCGCATAAATACACTACATAACAGTACATTGCCAAGCATACAAATAAATTACATTCATCCTGCGGTATGATGCCTAATGTGTTGTGCAGAGTGATAATACCCCGAAACATCACATCATGCATGACGCCGCATTACCCTGAAAGCAGTACTTTAAAACTATTTCACAAAAAGTCCGGTCATACAGTCAAATAACATTCAAATGGGCAACGGGTGTGATGGGGGGGGTTGGAGAAGGTGGGGTAGGGGAGGGAATAAAGAGTTCACAGGCCCGAAGCTTTATTTGAACTGCCAAAGGATACACGGGTGGGAGGGGGGGGTGATGGGGAAATCTTCAGACCTCCTCTTCCTCCTTGAAGTCCATCAAGTGATAGTCTCTGAGCAGACTGTGAACCAGTCTGCGGCAGTCCTCGATGGACATCCTCTCCCGCTGGTGGATGAGGCGCTTTCTGGCGCACCATAAAGCGTCCTTAAAGCAGCACAGCACCCGCCAGGCACCGTCAATGTCCTCCTGTGAATGAGTTCCACAGAAGAGTCCGTTCAACACACCAAAGTGTGTGATAGCAGTCTGTGGTACAAAGTCTTTTAGTTCAGGTTCCAAGGCCCTCAACAGGTCCTGTGCAAAGGGACACTCCCAGAAAACATGCAGAGCAGTTTCCTCCTGGATGATGCAAAAGGGGCAGTGCCTGTATCTGCACAGGTTTCTGGCATGCATGAATGTCCTGAGTGGCAACCCCCCTTGGATTGCCATCCATGCCAGATCTTTGTGCCTGTTGGTGAGTCTCTTTGAAGAAACATTCCTCCAGACCACTTTACAAGTGGCTGAAGGGAGGCCTGGAACAGTCTCATCAATGTCCGATGCTCTGATCAACTTGTGGATAGTTTTTGGCTTCCACAAGTCGGGCTTCACTCCATGTAGCCCCAGCTCCCTAATAAACTTGAAGGTGTCCAAGTAGTACCAAGGGGTGTCCCAGTTGTAGGGGATGGAGCTGTCCCATTTGTCCCAGCCCAGGGTCCTCCATAGAGGCAGGAGGAAGAAACGGGACATAGAGTTACCACCAGAGTCCACAGTTCTGTCCACCAATGTCCTGCGGATGCAGTTACAAGCAAAGCACACCCTCAATAGTGTAGCGATGTCGGGCACGCCCTTACCGCCCTTGAGGGGTTCCTTGAACATAACCGCCCGCTTCACTCTGTCCATTTTGGAGCTCCAGATGAAGTGGAACACCGCCCTGGTGATGGCCTTACAGGTGTTGACCCGAGGGGGCCATGCCTGGGCGAGGTACTGCAACACAGGGAGGATCTCGCTGCGGAGTACCAGTGTTTTGCCTTCGATGGTGAGTTCTCTGAGGCTCCAAAGTCCAAACTTCTGTCACATCTTAGACAGTCTTTCCTCCCAGGACTTCAGGGCTGCGCCCTCAGCTCCAAACCAGACCCCAAGGATTTTGATGAAGTCCGTCTTGACGCTGAAAGGAATTGGTGCAGAAGAAGGCAGGAACCACTTTCCGAAGAGCATGACTTCCGACTTCCCGCAGTTGACCTTTGCCCCTGAAGCTTGGCCAAAGTCCTCACAGGTCTGGGCGAGTGTGTCGATGGAGCGCCGATCAGCACAGAACACCGTCACGTCGTCCATGTAGAGTGAGCACTTGACCTCCCGTCTGTCCGGTCCTGGTGCAGTGATCCCTCTGATCTCTGGGTTCCATCTGATGCTTCGGGCGAAGAGCTCTATACAACAAACAAAAAGCAGAGGTGAGAGAGGGCAGCCTTGTCTGACCCCAGACAAAATTGGAAAGGGGTCAGTTTTCCAGCCATTAACCAGCACCAAACTAGAAATGTCAGTGTACATCACATTCACATACGAACAAAACATTTCCCCAAGACCAAACCTGCGCAGAGCTCTGCACATAAACTCATGGGAAACACGGTCGAAGGCCTTCTCCTGGTCAAGACTGACCAGGGCCGCGTGCACACGGCGGCCATGAATGTACTGGACCGTGTCCCGGACAAGCGCAAGGCTGTCCGCAATCCTGCGACCAGGAATGCCGCAAGTCTGATCCGGGTGGATGATCTGTCCGATGACAGACTTCAGCCTGTTGGCCAGGACCTTGGCGAGGATTTTGTAGTCCACGTTCAGAAGAGAGATCGGACGCCAATTTTTAAGATCCGATCTCTCCCCCTTCCGCTTATACAAAATCGTGATCATCCCCTCCCGCAGTGACGGAGGCATTCTGCCCTCCACCACCATCTCCTCGTACAGCTCGAGCAGGTCCGGGCCCACGAGATCCCACAGTGCTACATAGAGCTCAACTGGGAGACCATCGCAGCCCGGGGTCCTGCCCTGCCTAAAGGATTTAGCAGCAGAGTGCAGCTCCTCCAACACCAAGGGGGCGTTGATGGTTGATGAACCTGCAGGATCAATTTGGTTAGAGATACCTGACAGGAACCTGTCGGTCGCCTGTGTGTCCGTTTCTTTCGGGGAGTAGAGGTTGGTGTAGTAGTCGCTGACCACTTGCATCAAAGCCTTCTTCCCCTTCTGGAGTGTTCCGGTCTCGTCACGCAGCTCTGACAAGGGTGTGTGTCCTGAGTGAAGTTTCCTGAAAAAGAAAGAATTACACTTCTCACCTTTCTCAAGATTCTCCACCTTGGCACGGAAGACAATGTGCCTGGATTCTTCCTCGAAGTGTCCTTTCAGGCTCTTCTTGGTGTCCTCCAGGTCCTGCCTAACGTCCCAGCCGCAGTGATGAAGGTCCTGCAGGGACTGCAACTGACGTTGCAGTCTCCTGAGTTCCCTCCTCCTGGCGCACACATGCTGGCGTCCCCTTGCCTGAAAGAAGCTGCGCAGCTTAACCTTCACAAACTCCCACCAGTCACTTACCCTTCCGAAGAATCTTTTTTCCTCCGTCCAGGTGGCATAGGCCTCCCGGAGTTCCCCCATCAGTTCCTCGTTTTCCAGCAGGGTGCTATTCAGCTTCCAGGAACCCGGTCCGCGGGCAAAGCCCTCGCCCAGGTCACCCCGAAAGTGAATAGCCCTGTGGTCAGAGAAAAAGCAGGGGACCATGGAGAACTCACGATGCTTGACTGTTCTTGAAGTGAGCACGAAGTCAATCCTGGAACGCCTAACTGGCTCTTCCACCCACGAGCCGTCTATGACCAAAAGACGGCCACAGACTAGCTCATGGATAGAGTCAACCGTGAAGCGCCCGCCCCTGACCAGAATGGCTACTCCTGCAGACTTGCAATCGCCACCCCCGGACCAGTAGGAGGGACCAAGGGTCCACTGGGAGGACAGATGAGTGTACCTCCTCAAGGGAGGAAGGGCGCACTCCTGAAGCATGTAGACATCACTCTGCTGACTTGAAAGAAAGGTCAGGACCGCTTGCCTTCTAGATGTATCCTTGATACTCCTCACATTAATGGAAAAGATTGAGATCTCAGCCATAATGAAAAAGGGTATGAGGGTCTAGTTAACAAGGGTCCGAACTTACCTCCCCGGAGGGGGGGGGTGGCTCTTCCGTTGCGTCTTCTGCCTGTCCTGTGTTCTGGGCCAGGCCCAGCTCATCAAGGACAGACTCCATCATCTGCTGGCTGATGTGGACGTTGGGGGGGAGGTCATGCTCAGGGTCGACCACGATCTCCTCCCCTTCCTCCTCCTCTCCTGCAGACTCTAGGTCCTCCACTACTTGCTCGGGTCCATCGCTGTCGCGTTGGACCCCGTTGGGCCGTTTGGTGGAGGTGGCAGGTTCCTCAGCTGTTGGGCTCTCTGGCTTACGTTTCCGGCTTCCTCTTGGGCCACTGGTGGGGGTGGAGGGGGGTGGGAGGGTGGGGAAGTCCTCCAGGGAGGACAGGTTGGGGGGGGAAGGGGTGGGGAGGGGTTCCTCCGGCACAGAGGGGGTGGGTGGGGATGTGCTGGAGGTAGGGGATGGGGTAGGGGCAGGGGCAGGGGTAGGGGCAGGAGGGGCAGGGGCAGGAGGGGCGGGAGTGGACTTACCTTTGGCCTTTCGAGGTTCTTTCGGTTTTTCTGGCAGCTTCCTCCCGGATGGCTTACCCTGGCTTACAGCTCCAGCGTAGGTCCGGGTTCTCTGGGGGCAGTGTCTGAAGACATGCTCTGCCAATCCGCAAAGGTTGCAGGCTTTGGACCTCGGACAGTCCTTGGTCTCGTGGCCTGTCACCCTACAGAACTTGCAAGCAAGCTCTGTACAATCCTTACCTATGTGTCCCGGCTGCCCACACTTGTTACAGTTGTAGGGTATGCCGGGATAGAAAAGGATTCCTGCGGAGGATCCCAGGGAGAAGAAAGGCTGCAGGTGCTGGATGTCCCCCGAAGGGTCTTTCCTCAGTTTGCAGAGCACAAACCACTTACCTATCCAGAAGCCGTTGGCATCGAAGATTTGGATCGGGTCCTTCACCACGGTGCAGAACCTCTGGAGGTAGGTGGCTATGTCCTTTCCACTGGTATGGGGGTTCCTCATGGCCACTGTCACCCGCTTTTCGTCCCGTGTTATGGGGCAGTTCGCAGTGAACTTCCGGAAAGGGGATTCAGGGCCACTGGTCTTCACCATCTCCCAGTATCTCCTGCAGACCTGAAACGACACAAAAGTTATAAAGAATATACCTCTTGTGAAGGCCTGCACAGAAAGCGTCTCCGCTTTGCTGAACCCCTGTTCCAGGATCATCTTCTTTCCGAAGATCTCCGGGGTCATGTCGGGGACTCTTCCATCCACCTCCTTCAGCTGCAGCACGACCGTCTGCTTCATCCATGGCTCCAAAGCTGGGAGCCCGTCTGCAGGCTGGTCTGGCTTGGCTGGTCCTGGTCGGCTGGTGCCGGCCGGGGTAGGGGCGGGGGTTGAGGCAGCGGCATTCCCAGGCTTGGAGGAAGTGGCTGGAACGGGGTTCTTCTTGTCTTTTCCGGTCTTCTTTTCGCTCTTCCCCATCGTCAAGGAGTTGGATGTCGCTTCAGATGTTTCTTAGGCGGCTTCCTTCTGGTTCCTCGACGCCTTCGCTCTTTCTCTTAGCCTTTACAAAGGCTCTAGCATCTACTGCCCGGAGGTAGTAATGCGGGGTGGGGGAGGAGGGAAGACCGCAATCTCGTTCCTTGTGGGGGCTAAGCCTCTAACCCAATAGCAGCAAGTAGGTGAAGCTGAATTTAATCAACGATCCTACCAGGCCGAGCAGAGGGTACCCCACAAGGACCAATTAGCTTGGATAGATGCAAGTGGTTCTCAACGTCCTAGCTGTGAAGCAGGGACACCCCTAAGGGCTAAAGTCGATACTACACTTGATCTTAGCCAAAAGGCCGAGAAGCGTTTACAACGGCATCTCCCCGTTCATCCACTCCGTGAGGCGATCACGGGTATCCCCACGGCGATCGAGTCCGCGGGACCCGCGACCCGACTCACGGAGCTCCCGGCCAGCGCGCACGCACGCACTGGCACGGCAGGAAATTCAAATGGACGTACAGGTACGCCCATTTGCCCAGCCGTGCCGCTCTGCCGACGTACATCGGCGTGCGCCGGTCGGGAAGCGGTTAAAGTTACGGTTCTGGTTAAGTACAACTTGTGTGGGGTGTTGTTCCTTTTCTAGCAGGTGAAATATCGAATACCCAGGTAATAACAAAGGTATATTGTTATTATATTGTACATTGTTATCCTTTATTATCAGCTTCACATTAACATTGCACCACAGCTGTGCAAGGGGATTGAGACAAGTTATAGGGGGTGTAAAGCAGAGTACAGGCCCAATCAAAATATCAGCAGCTTCTTCGGTGGTCAGTGATTCATACACTATATTGTACATTACACACGCCTGCACTACATACACTATATTGTACATTACACACTAAATATACACTATTTTGTACATTACACATCCCTGCACTATGTACACTATATTGCACATTACACACGCCTGCACTATATACACTATATTGCACATTACACACTAAATATACACTATTTTGTACATTACACATCCCTGCACTATGTACACTATATTGTATATTACACACGCCTGCACTATATACACTAAATTGTAAATTACACACTAAATATACACTGTAATGTACATTACACACGCCTGCACTATATACACTATATTGTACATTACACACGCCTGCACTATATTGTACATTACACACACCCACACTATATTGTACGTTACCCACACCTGCACTATATACACTATATTATACATTACAAACACCTGCACTATATACCCTATATTGTACATTACAAACATTTTTATTATTATTACATATTATTGTCAGTTTTTTTAGAGGATGGGGGAGGGGGGGTGTCTTCTTAAAGATGCTATGACAATAACTTTTCACTTATTTCTTCTGCTGGAGGAAGTGGCGATGTAAATTAAAACCAAATAATCCTGAGACTGCAGACAGAAGTTTCCTACCTAAACCAGACTGAGCAGAGACTACATATTTCCATGTATACATGAGGCTACATGATCTGTGGATTCAGTTGTTGTGCCTTGTCTTATCTTATGGAGGAAGGTAAGGACAGCAGGGACATTGAATATTGTAACCTGAGGCTAGTTTTATTATAAGGAGAATTTGTCATATTTAAGGCTAGATCAGAGTATTGTAGAGCAGACAAGGATACTGCATACCATTTTACCTTTTTATCCTACATTGATATTGCTGAAAAAGCTGTGACAGCATTTCAGACTTTTCCGGGGATCTTCCTTCATATCAATGGCAGGATGCATTGGTTGCATTGTTTTATTAATCTGGACACAGGCATGTTCAGCAAAATCAAAATAATTAGTCAATAACGGCATGGCCCAATGCTGCTTTATTGCTGAAAGGATTTTCTTGTAATTTATCAATAATATATATTGTATATCGATATAAACAAATGTAAAAAATTGCTTTCAGTGCAATTAGAATTAGTGCTGTAAACTTTCAGGACTAGAATTGTGAGGATCTGACGCAGAGGTTCCAGGCACAAGATGAGGTGGCTATAGAGAAGAGTGGGATATTTATTGTTGGGGATTAGTTTAAGCTTACCATACCATATAATATGATTGTACTAACTCCTTTAGATCTATCAATAAGTATGTAGTGCAAGGACCTTCCTGATTGGATACACATTGTTTGAGCTTCGGTAGGTCCCCCATATACAGTAAGTGGAAGTCAAGTCAGACACTAATGCCCCGTACACACGGTCGGATTTTCCGATGGAAAATGTCCGATTGGAGCGTGTTGTCGGAAATTCCGACCGTGTGTGGGCTCCATCTGACATTTTCCATCGGATTTTCCGACACACAAAGTTGGAGAGCAGGAGATAAAATTTTTTGACAACAAAATCCGTTGTCGGAAATTCCGATCGTGTGTACACAAATCCGACGGGCAAAGTGCCACGCATGCTCAGAATAAATAAAGAGATGAAAGCTATTGGCCACTGCCCCGTTTATAGTCCCGACGTACGTGTTTTACGTCACCGCGTTCAGAACGATCGGATTTTCCGACAACTTTGTGTGACTGTGTGTATGCAAGACAAGTTTGAGCCAACATCCGTCGGAAAAAATCCTAGGATTTTGTTGTTGGAATGTCCGAACAAAGTCCGACCGTGTGTACGCCCTATAACTATACTTAATGTGCTATTAGGGTTTTTTTTTTTGTTTTTTTTTAAATTAACAAACATGTTATACTTACCTGCTCTGTGAAATGGGTTTGCACAGAGCAGCCCGGATCCTCCTCTTCTTCTTGGGTCCCCCCTCGGTGCTCCTAGCTCCTCCCCCCCTGACCATTGCCTCCAATAGCAAGCCGCTTGCTTTGGGGGCACAGGTGCATGTTCGATCCTGAGCCCTGCTCTCTCCGAACTATATGGGCTGGGTGTAACAAGATGTCCGCCGCTGGCTTACTGCGGCTGAGTGCAGGGTGTACCAAGATGGGCGTCGGGATGATCAACCGCTGACAGCGACATGGAGCGTCACTTCCGTTACTGTCAGCTCCGGTCACTGATCCCGATGGATAATGCGGCTGCACCCTGCCAGCTTACCTAGTTCCAATGCTTGAGAACTCGCTCTCCGCTCTGCCCGCTGACTCGGCCCCCTAACTTCCAGTTGCACTGCCTCTCCCAGGTATCAGATTAGGCATCAGGAGCATTTGTGAAAGTACAAGTACTCGCGCAAATGCTCGGTATCGGTCCTGATACCGATACTAGTATTGGTATTGGGACAACCCTAGTAAAAATCCTTCAGCTTTTACTTTAAATCCACTCCCACCCCCATTCTAAGCCTATTCTATCTACCCTGTAAAAGAAAAGCTACCTATACTTACCTATTCTGAGGGCACACCGGTCGGGTTACACGAATGGATCCCAGCTCCGGCTTCAGTGTAGAGAAGGGACAGCCAACAACAGATGCCCCATAGTTAGCCTATAGGTGAGATCATTGCCCAGGATCTACAGCAGTTATCAGGGATCTCTCCTCTTCACTGAAGCCGCCACTGGGAGCCGATCATGTGACTGGACCGGAGTGCCCTCAGCATAGGTAAGTATGCACATCTTCCCTTTACAGGGTATTCAGAATAGGCTTAGAATGTAGGTGGGAGTACAATTAAGTATAGGTAGTGTTTGACTGATCTTCCACTTTAATTTTGCAAAGTCTAAAGTCGATCTTACAAAGGTTGTGCAATGTGTATGGAAACCCTTATGATGTCCATAAATCCTTCAATAAATGATTTCAACTACTTTTCTGATCAATCTCACTCGATAGAGATAATCAATCTATAGTGTACAACCCATTTGATCGATAAGCCAAACAAAAGAAATGGATTTCAATCGATGTTTGGAAGATACGATTGCAAACATGTGATGCAATCTCATAATCTGACTGAAATTCAATCAAATTCATGACCAAAGCATGTCAGTGCTGCCAACCATTACAAAATGTTTAATAGTTTTTCTCCCTGGGCGATGGACTCCGTTTGATCAGATCTGGCCTAAATTGATTGGCCTAAATTGATTGACCTGGAAGTTTTGCCTATTCAATTGTGTACAGATTCAATCACTTTAATTGAACCGCACATTAATAGAATAATAAAAACTGTAAGTGTGTAAAGTGTGTATGGCTACCAGTAAGCTTAGGGGTTAAGCAAAAAGGGCCAGGTTAAAGGGTTGGGTAAACTGTAATGCCGCGTACACACAGCCGAACTTGCCAACGGGCTAAACTCCATCGGCTTTTCCGACGAAAAGATTTAGTACGTGTTCTATATCTGAGTACTTCGGAATTGCCGACAGAAAAAGTCAGATGGGGCATACACACGGTCGGAATGTCGGACCGAAAGCTCCCATCAGGAAGTCCGGCCGCGTGTACGCGGCATAAGGATTCTAGATGGCATTCAATTAGATGTAAACCCCGATGACAGTTTGTTAAAACACTATATCATATATAATTGCCATTTTTTTTTAAAAATATGATCTCCCACATCCTCTTTGTAGCCACTTGCTGTCTACATGTACTCCAGTGATGGTTTCATGATGATTCTGAGTGCTGGTTTCCTGATAGTGACAGTAGACCATGCATGCAAAATGAAAACAGTCGCTTGTCCTTTCCATTGGAAGCCCCGTGTGACAATGCAAAGAACAATTTGGAGACAGGGACTGTGCATTGTTACATTATAACAGGACGTGACTGCATGAGGACCTTCATGGCAGGATCACCAGGTATGATTTTAATGTAAGCTACAGATTGAAATATATTAAAATGGCTTTTGAAATTACATTGATATGTTTAAGTTAAAAAACAAAAAAACAGAGCACATACATTTAGGCGAACTAACGTTTTGCATGTACTGCACACCTTCAATACATAAATAGTAGTGAGCGCTGCTTATTAGATCATACTATTCAGAAGCAGCATGTCTTACATATTAAGGTATTACCTCAAGGATTTTAGGCAACTTAGTAAGGCTTTTCAGTTTGTTGCAGTACTTATAAATTTGCAGATCAGGCAGTGCAAATTAAAACTCAGTCATGTTAAAAACAGTAGCCAGCAATCATAAGGTATATCAGTAATATCATGTGTTACACAGCATACAGTATGAAAAATTTACACAAAAAAGTTAATTACAAAAAAAAAAAACCAGTAGCCAGGAAGGAGACGTCCTTTACCGGCAATTTAAAATTCTTTTTCCTTAGAGGAAAAGAGGAAAAAAAAGAAATCACTGCTCTGGGCACATGGAATTTTTAAAAACTTTATTTTTTTTGCATTGGTACACATTCTCCAGGGTAGTGCACCCTCCTTTTATAATGTTTGGGGGTTATTTGTAATATTCTTGAAAAAAATAAAATGCAAATTTGTGAGAAATGTCAGAATTGGCCTGAGCAGCAAGTGGTTAAAGTGTAAGACAAAATAAAATATGACAATTGCAGTCTGTCCCTAGCATTAACTCAGCAGTTTTCATTCTTCTGAGTCCCCCTTTGTAACATTGTTTTATTACTTGTTGGTTCTGCCAGTAGACTATTTAACACTCTTTTCTTCTACATTGAAATAGCACATCAGGTGTGTGTGTGTGCGTGCGTGCGCGCATGTAGTGGCTGCTTTGTATCCATAACAGTAAAAGGAGCGTCATTGTATATTATGTAAGTTTTTGCTTTTAAAGAAGTTCTCTGCTAACAAGATAGCAGTAGTAAAAATGAAAAAAAAAATCTCTATTCTCCAAAGTTGGTGTAGATGAAGTGGTTGTAAACTAAAAAAAAAAAAAAACGACCCCCCCCCATAAGACAAAGGAATAATGAGCTAGTATGTATGACATACTAGCTCATTATGAAATACTTACCTTAGAACGAAGCCTTCCAGCGGCGCCCGCACACCGCTGAGACGGCTGACATCTTTCCCGGAGTTACTTTCGGGTTTGCGGGCTCCGGCGCTGTGAGTGGCCAGAGCCGCAATGATGTCACTCCCGAGGCATGTGAGCGGGAATCGCCGTTCACGGCACAGGGCTCCGAAGGAATGGCACCCTTTCTTCAGCAGTAATGTCACTGGTTGCATTTAATGTAAATATCTCCTAAACAGTACATGTTTAGGAGATATTTATACTACCTATAGGTAAGGTTTTCAGATCCCAAAGATGCGTAGCTTGTCACTATTGATGTAGAAAGTCTTTACAATACAATCCCACATGAACTGAGACTTAAGGCCGTGGCTCACCATCTGCAGGAACGTGGTCACACAGCCAACCAGTATAATTAATTCATTTGGAACTGTTAAGATTTATTTTGACTAGGAACGTGTTCATGTTTAGCCCCTCCCACTACCTCCAGGTGCAGGGGGTTGAGATGGGGACTCGATGTGCCCCATCGTATGCCAACCTGTACCTGGGGGGGTGGGAGAGGCATCTATTTGCTAGAGTGGACATTCAGAGATATCTTGACTGTATAGTGACCTTCCATCGCTATATAGATGACATACTACTGATATGGTCAGGCTCCCAGGAAGAACTAATGGAATTTATGACCATCATTAGTGTCAATACCTACAATCTCAAGTTTACTAAGTCCTGTGATCAAAAAACACTCAATCTCCTTGCCATTCAAATTTTTGTGGAATCTGATGGCTCCCTGGGTGCTAACCTATATAGGAAGCCATCAGCAAGCAATGCATTGTTACATGCATCTAGTTCTCATCCCAGGCCTCTAATCAATAGTATCCCTTACAGTCAATATCTAAGATTGCGACGCAATTGCAGCAGAGATGATGACTTTCAGCATGAAGCAAATCTTTTATATGGTCGCTTGCGAGAGAGAGGATACACTCATAGCATCCTCAAGAAAGCCTTTAATAGGGCCAAGGCCCATGTTAGACACACCCTGATTCATAAGAAAAAAAACTAAAGATTCCTCACAGACTGTTAGAATAATTACATTCTATACTAAACAGCATAAACAAGTGAGACAAATCATTGAAAAATATTGGCCACTTTTATTAGCTGATCCAATTGCTAATAAATATGTAGAAAGACATCCACAAATTACATACAGACAGGCGTAATCTCTAATAGATCATCTGACTCAAAGTCATTATAAGACCCAGCCAAATCCCTTTCACATTTTCCTGCAATAAATGTGATAAGTGTCGGTTCATGCCGAACCATAATGAACACATATTGCCAAATGGACAGGTTCATAGGAATAAATATAGGGTGACATGCAAGAATCCAGGCATTGTATATCTTATGCAATGCACATGCAAGTGCTTTTATATTGGTAAAACAAAACGTCCTTTTCATAAGAGAATAAATGACCACATTTCCCTCATAAAGAAACTTAAAATGGAAATGCCAATAAGTTGACACGTGGGACTTTTCCATGGCTTCAGTTTGAATACCATTAGATTTATAGCCCTTGACCACATTCCTCCTGATGTCAGAGGAGGTAGCAATGACCAAAAACGTTTGCAATTGGAGGCACGTTGGATCTATCTGTTGAAAGTAGGGATGAGCTTCATGTTCGAGCCGAACCCATGTTCGACTCGAACATCGTCTGTTCGTCCGTTCGGCGAATTGCAAAGGATATGGGCCGTTCGCGCCAAATTCGTGTGGCGCGTCATGACCCATAATTCACTGCGGCATCGCAGTGCATTGCTGGCTGATGATTGGCCAAGCTTGCACTATGACCCGCATGCTTGGCCAATCACAGCGCCATCTGTAGAGAGCTGTAATTGGCCAAAGTCAGGGTGGCTTTGGCCAATTATGGCTCAGGGGGTTTACTACACGCCCCACACTATATAAGGCCGCCTGCACGGTGGTCCTGTGTAGTGTGTTCCGGCGTTGAGAGACAGAGACAGAAAGACAGTGTCATTTGATTTAAGTTAGATAGATTAGGCAGGACAGTCAGTCAGTTAGCTGCACTTACAGTGTATTGTGTATATATATGCATCCCAGGTGTTGTATGTATATATATATATATATATATATATATATATATATATATATATACATATACACTGTATTCAGTTTAGCTAGATCCGTTCCTGTTATTATCTTCCTACTGACAGGCAGGCTTGTGTTGTTACAGTATTTACAGCTACCTGAAGAAAATTGCTGGTGTTCTTCTGATCCTATTAGTACCACAGTCAGGCAGCTAGACTATTTACAGTTAGTGTAGTACGTCCTCCTCACAGTGTTCAGCTAAAGCTACAAGTTAGTTTAGTGTGACCTCTGCACAGTGTTCAGCTAAAGCTACAAGTTAGTGTAGTGCGACCTCTGCACAGTGTTCAGCTAAATCTAAGAGTTAGTGTAGTGCATCCTCTGAACAGTGTTCAGCTAAAGCTACAAGTTAGTGTAGTGCACAGTGTTCAGCTAAAGCTACAAGTTAGTGTAGTGCACAGTGTTCAGCTAAAGCTACAAGTTAGTGTAGTGCGTCCTCCTCACAGTGTTCAGCTAAAGCTACAAGTTAGTGTAGTGCGTCCTCCTCACAGTGTTCAGCTAAAGCTACAAGTTAGTGTAGTGTGTCCTCCTCACAGTGTTCAGCTAAAGCTACAAGTTAGTGTAGTGCGTCCTCCTCACAGTGTTCAGCTAAAACTACAAGTTAGTGTAGTGCAACCTCTGCACAGTGTTCAGCTAAAGCTACACGTTAGTGTAGTGCGACCTCTGTACAGTGTTCAGCTAAAGCTACCTGTAGAAGGTTGGTGGTGTTTTCCTGATCCTATCACTACCGCAGGCAGCTACATTATTGACACGTTAGTATAGTGCGACCTCTGCACAGTGTTCAGCTAAAGCTACAAGTTAGTGTAGTGCATCCTCTGAACAGTGTTCAGCTAAAGCTACAAGTTAGTGTAGTGCACAGTGTTCAGCTAAAGCTACAAGTTAGTGTAGTGCGTCTTCCTCACAGTGTTCAGCTAAAGCTACAAGTTAGTGTAGTGCATCCTCTGAACAGTGTTCAGCTAAATCTACAAGTTAGTGTAGTGCACAGTGTTCAGGTAAAGCTACAAGTTAGTGTAGTGCGTCCTCCTCACAGTGTTCAGCTAAAGCTACAAATTAGTGTAGTGCGACCTCTGCACAGTGTTCAGCTAAAGCTACAAGTTAGTGTAGTGCGACCTCTGCACAGTGTTCAGCTAAAGCTACCAGTAGAAAGTTGGTGGTATTTTCCTGATCCTATCACTACCGCAGGCAGCTACATTATTTACACGTTAGTCTAGTGCGACCTCTGCACAGTGTTCAGCTAAAGCTACCTGTAGAAGGTTGGTGGTGTTTTCCTGATCCTATCACTACCGCAGGCAACTACATTATTTACATGTTAGTGTAGTGCAACCTTTGCACAGTGTTCAGCTAAAGCTACCTGTAGAAGGTTGGTGGTGTTTTCCTGATCCTATCACTACCGCAGGCAGCTACATTATTTTAACTTTAGTGTAGTGCGTCCTCTTCACAGTGTTCAGCTAAAGCTATCTGTAGAAGGTTTGTGGTGTTTTCCTGATCCTATCACTACCGCAGGCAGCTACATTATTTACACATTAGTGTAGTGCGACCTCTGCACAGTGTTCAGCTAAAGCTACATGTAGAAGGTTGGTGGTGTTTTGCTGATCCTATCACTATCGCAGGCAGCTACATTATTTTAACGTTAGTTTAGTGCGTCCTCTGCACAGTGTTCAGCTAAAGCTATCTGTAGAAGGTTGGTGGTGTTTTCCTGATCCTATCACTACCGCAGGCAGCTACATTATTTACACGTTAGTCTAGTGCGACCTCTGCACAGTGTTCAGCTAAAGCTACCTGTAGAAGGTTGGTGGTGTTTTCCTGATCCTATCACTACCGCAGGCAGCTACATTATTTTAACGTTGGTGTAGTGCGTCCTCTGCACAGTGTTCAGCTAAAGCTAGAAGTTAGTGTAGTGCGACCTCTGCACAGTGTTCATCTAAAGCTACCTGTAGAAGATTGGTGGTGTTCTCATACTACAGGAAGGCAATTGATTTTGCTAGCTGCAGTATCAATATATATATATATATATATATATATATATATATATATATATATATATATATATCCCAGCTTAGTGCAGCTACATCTCACTGCAGGCCATTAGTATGTCTGGAAGGCCAGCAAGGAGAGGCAGACAGTCACAAGCCAATAAAAGAGGGCAAGCAGGCTCTGTGTCTAGAGGCAACAGTGCTGGTCGTGGAGACGGTGCATCCTCATCAGCACGTGGCCGTGGGACACGCTTGGCCTTTTTTTCGGCAGCTGGCCGTGTTGAGCTGCAACATGCGGAAGACTTGGTCGAGTGGATGACCAAGCCGTGCTCATCCTCCTCATCCTCTCTCACCCATGCTCAGGGTACTTTGTCTGGCAAAGCAGCTGCCAATGCGGCCTCTTCCCTTGGCTCAATGGCATCAGTGACTCCTTCCCTAGCCCCACCATGTCCTCCTAAGGAGTCCCTCGAGCTGTTTGACCACAATGTTGGGTACATGCTCCAGGAGGATGCCCAGCGTTTAGAAGGCTCTGATGATGATACTGAGCTAGATGAAGGCAGTAACTTGAGCACGGACAGAGAGGGTGCCCAAGAAGGACAGCAATCTGGTAGTCATGCTCCCCCTGCTGCAGCATACTGCCAGGTTTGCTCCAGTGATGAGGAGGGAGGGGATGATGAGGTCATTGACTCAACGTGGGTGCCTGATAGGAGAAAGGAGGAGGAGGAGGCACATCACCAATGAGGCAGGATGCCCTCCAGGGGCCAGCCTAAGGGCAGCACACTGACTGCATCACACCGCAAAGCTCCGCATGTGCAGGGCGCTGCTGTCTCTGCGCGTTATTCCAAAAGTCCTTTGGTGTGGGCCTTTTTTGAGACGAGTGCATCAGATCGCACCACTGCTACTTGAAACATATGTCTCAAGTGTATCTCGCGTGGCCAAAACATCTCCCGCTTGGGCACCACATGCTTGACCAGACATATGTTGACCTGCCATGCAGTTCGTCGGCAAGCGTATCTAAACGACCCACACCAAAGAACAAAGAGGACCTCTCCGTGCTCCTCATCAGCTGAGATCTCCAACCCCACTATACCTTCAGTCCTCTCTGAGACCTGCACTGAGAGGAATGAAGGTGTAGAATTAGGTGTGTCACAGCCAAGTACTTGTGGGCAATCTGCTTTCGGTACACCGACATCAGATTGTACCAGGCAAATTTCCCTGCCCCAGCTGCTGCACCGCCGAAAGAAGTTCGCTTCCAGCCATCCACATGCCCAGCGGTTGAATGCTAGCTTGGCAAAATTGCTAGCACTTAAACTGCTACCTTTTCAGTTGGTAGACTGTGCCCCTTCCGTGAGTTTGTGGAATGTGCGGTTCCTCAGTGGCAGGTACCCAAATGCCACTTTTTCTCACGGAAGGCGATTCCGGCTCTCTACCGGCATGTGGAAGGCAATGTCCATGCCTCGCTGGACAGGGCAGTCAGCGGTAAGGTGCATATTACCGCTGACTCATGGTCCAGCAGGCATGGACAGGGACGTTACCTAAGTTTCACGGCGCATTGGGTATCTCTGCTGGCAGCTGGGAAGAATGCAGGACAAGGTGCAGTAGTGTTGGAGGTTGTTCCGCCACCACGCCTCCAAAATGCCACTACTAATGATTCTGACACACCTCTCTCCTCCACCCCCTCCTCTTCTTCTTCCTCCATGGCCTCTTCCTGTGCTTTGTCCTCAGAACCATCAGTGCTCCGTAGGCTTTCAAGGGGCTACGAAAGTATGCAGGCCAAAAGATGCCATGCGGTGCTTGAGCTGGTGTGCTTGGGGGACAGGAGCCACACTGGGGCAGAGGTTCTGTCAGCTCTGCAGGAGCAGGTTCAGAGGTGGTTGATGCCACACCAACTTAAGGCAAGAATGGTGGTTTGCGACAATGGCACCAACCTCCTCTCCGCCCTCCAACAGGGACAAATGACCCATGTGCCCTGTTTGGCTCATGTCCTTAACTTGGTGGTGCAGCCGTTCTTGGGCAGGTACCCGGGCTTACAGGATGTCCTGAGGCAGGCCAATAAAGTCTGTGTGCATTTCCGCCGGTCATATAATGCCAGTGCTCGGCTGGCAGACCTCCAAAAGGAATTTAACCTGCCCAAGAACCGCCTAATCTGTGACATACCCACCAGGTGGAACTCAACGTTGGCCATGCTGCAGCGGCTGCACACGCAGCAGAGGGCCATCAATGAGTACCTGTGCGACTATGGCACCAGGACAGGGTCAGGGGAGCTTGTTTTTTTTTCCCCATGCCAGTGGGCCATGATCAGGGATGCATGCACTGTTCTGTCACCATTTAAGGAGGTCACGAGGATGGTGAGCAGTGACAGTGCATGCATCAGTGACACTGTCCCCCTTGTCCTCCTGTTGGAGCACACGCTGCGTGGAATAATGGACAGGGCACTTGAGGCAGAATAGAGGCAGGAAGAGGAGGACTTCCTTAGCTCTCAAGGCCCCCTTTATGCAGACAGTGTTCCTGCGTGCCCGCCGATCACACAGGAAGAAGACGAGGAGGAGGAGGAGGATTGTGTCAGTATGGAGGTGGAGCCTGGTACTCAGCATCAGCAGCAGTCTTTAAGAGATCATTTACAGTCCCAAGAAATACATGGACTTGTACATGGCTGGGAGAAGGTGGCTGCGGATCATGTCGTCCTTAGTGACCCAGAGGACTCCGGACCGAATGCCTCAGCAAACCTACGCTGCATGGCCTCCCTGATCCTGCAAAGCCTGCGGAAGGATCCTCGTATTTATGGTATCAAGGAGAAGGAACAATACTGGCTGGCAACCCTCCTTGATCCACGTTACAAGGGTAAGGTTGCGGACCTTATCTTGTCATCGCAGAGGGAGCAGAGGATGAAACAGAGGCCTTGCAGAAAGGTCTGTGCAACGCGTTCAGAGAGACTGGGAGGTTACAAACTCCTGTTTCTGGACAACGTGTTGTTGAGGCTTCGGTCAGTCAAAGAAGGAGCGGTGGAGAAGGTGGCCGTCTGACCGATGCGTTCAGACAATTTTTTAGTCCGCAGCCCCAAGGTATGATCGGTTCCAGCAACCATCGCCAGCGTCTGTTTTACATGGTGCAGGAATACCTAGGAGCAAGATATGACTTGGACACCTTTCCCACCGAAAATCCTCTGGGTTACTGGGTCTTGAGGATGGATCACTGGCTAGAGCTTGCACAGTATGCAATTGAGCTACTGGCCTGTCCTGCATCCAGCATTCTTTCAGAACGCACATTCAGTGCTGCTGGAGGCTTTGTAACCAATCACAGGGTGCGTCTGTCCACCGACTTGGTCGATCGACTGACCTTCATAAAAATGAATCAGTCTTGGATCACCACCAGCTACCAAGCACCTGATGCTGATGTAACCAAAATATATACATATATATATACTGTCCTTGTTTTGTTATCACATTTTCTTTTTAATTTTATTATATATCATTGTTAACTTTGTTTGTTTTTCAGATATATATAAAAAACACATAAAATACATGTCTTGTAAATGCAGCTGCATTTCCTTGTCTATGGCCATCCACCGTACCCTTAAGCCTTTTTATCTAGCTGACCATCCTGCCTCCTTGCTGTATTGTTTGCTTGAGCTACCTAGTGCATCTGGGTGACTGTATGGACGCCCAGGGTGTCCCCAACTTCAGTTGGACACCCGATCTACTGCGCTCCCTATGCGTGTCTCCTTGTCTGCTTGAATTTTCTCCTTTCACTTTGACTGGAGGAATTCCTCTCCCTCTACCACCAGAGGGAACGCTACTCTCACCCATCCATCTGGACCTTAGGACCTGGCGGTATTGGCTGAGTGAGCTTCTGCGACGAGGCCCGCGCATGCGCTGTACAGTCATTACGTCCGCATCCGCTGTTTCACACCAGATGGATGGTATTTAAAGCTGCTCCCAGCAGCATGGAGACGCTGTGGGAGACAGGGAACACATGCATGTTTTCTTTCCTATTCGGGTAATTGCAGATATTTTCAAATGGCGTTTTATGTCTCTATACTGGTGATTACGATTTTTTGCCTTTTGCTTATTGAAGATATTTATCTTAGCTTGCTGACATTTCACAGCAGGCTATATTTTGAATGGCTCTATTATGCTCACCAGATATTCTCTATCCTACGATATGAAGGTGTGTGGCCCCTGGCACTCAGCAAGCTGCTGAACCCATGGTTGTAAGTAAATTTTATTTAAGCATCTTGTCCCCCTGAGGTCTGTAAGGATTTTTCATCGTTCCTCTAAACACATTTGGTCATTATTATTATTTTATTTTTTAGCTGGTCTTTTTTTACCATCTGCGGTCACTTTAGCGCATGGGTCCCTCTTAGCAGCAAATAAACAGTTATCCCGGCAGTTATTGGTTTCTCCCCTGTGTTTAGGAGATATAGGTAAGCAGTGACATCCTGACATGAGAAACGCAGCTGCATATGGATTATTATTGGTATTTTTGTGACTAAAATCTATATTCATGAATTATTATAATACACATAAACTATTTATTTCTTGATTGAAGGCATTGTACGCTGCACATGACCAGCATCCCCTGAGGAAGCCCGTCTCATGGGGGAAACATGTTGGGAAATCCATCATTGCTGTATTGTTGCAATTACATACTATTGTACTAGTCAATACTGTATCTCCTTTTCCCCTTCTCCTTCCCCTCCTTTTTTAAATGCATGAATTCTTATTTTGTTTATCAAAATAAAAGAATTTTTTATACTTTATTTGATATTATCTCCAAATCATTTTTGCACCTTTTTAAAGTCCTATTTCTGTGCTTTTTTTTTGCTACCTATAGGTAAGCTTTATTATAGGCTTTCCTATAGGTAAATGTCAGCAGGGGAAGTTTTCTTCCTCTTTAAGGTTGTTGTATGCATATCTTGTTTACAGTAATGCCACACCAAACAGAAACCGATACCGATAGAAATATATATGTTGCTATTACTGAGGTCTCCTATTAAAAATGCTGGTTGCCTGTCATTCTTATCCTCAGTCTTCTATTATTTGATGTCAATTTTGATGTCACTGACTCAACATAAGCATAGAGATCGGAAGCTCTGACCCAATGGGGTGGATTTACAAAAGGCCAATAGACTGCACTTTGCAAAGTGCAGTTGCATTCTGCAAGAGCAGTTGTTCCAGAGCTTAGTAGAAGAGGGGAAGCTCTGCTGACTTCTGTCATCCAATCATGTGCAAGCAAAAATGCTTTTTTTTTGTGTTTTGTTTTTTTTAGAAAGTCCTGCAAGCAGCATCTTTGGGGCGGTTCGGGAGCGAAACGCCCTTGCCAATTGCAATGAATGGGCAGCGCTTCCGAACCACCTGAAAAGCAATTTGGAAGCGCCACAACACAGGAGTTTTTAGCCCCTTCTTTGGGGTTAAAAGTGCCTCGCTAGCGGCCGAAAAGCACCGCTAAAACAAATGGTGCTTTACCGCGAACACACAGGGGCCCCAGTGTGAAAGGGCTCTTTTTTTTTTTTTTTTTTTTAATTATATTTCCTTATTATAGATTTTCATTATTACAGACCAGAATACATTCTTATTGGAAAATATAGTACTTATCTCATTATTAAACTAATACATAAATTCCTTATTTCTAAAGCCTCACATAAGGTCAGTCCAAAGCAAGTTCTGAAATTTTTCTTTCTTTTTCCCTGCATATATCATCTATACAACATAACAAGCATATAAACACCTACAAATAATAACAACATATACACAAACATACAAAAACTAACCACCACAAAAAAAAAACCCACCCATAAATAAAAAAGTAAAAAATCAAGCGACTAATCCAATCCTCGCCTAATGTAATGATCTGTATGTCTATATCTATGAGAATTTACCACTGTTGGTGGCTTATTTCATTACCTTCTTTTCTGCCCACTGGTATGGCCCTTATCCCCATTTTCCTTCTAATACCGTACTTACTATCACACGCTACAATTCAGGGGCAGATTAACATAGGGGCTATTGGAGCTGCAGCTTTAGGCCCCTACCGTACTCTAGGGTCAGCAGGTGCAGAATGACCTAGGGCCCAGGGCCAGTATGGCGATCCATGCGAGGCTCCTGGTACCTCCTGCAGCAGGGGGAATCTGACAGTATTGTAATTGCTCGATCGGTGTGGCAGGGGAGTATTTACAAGCACTGATTTCCCTCTATAGCTCTCGATGAAGCATCTGAAAGCCACTTCTCCTCTTCCTCCTGCAGCTTTCAGCTGCTTCATGGAGGGCCATAGAGGGAGATCGGTGCTTGTAAATGTCCCCCCCCATGCCACACCAATCACCCCCGACTGTCTCTCAGATACCCCTGCTCTCTGAGCCCTCCCAGTGCGCTCCCCCAGCCCCCCCCCCCCCCTGCAGCACTGCCAGCTCCCCCCCCCTCTCCTCTCCCTCCGGGGAGATTGTAATAGACTTAAATAAAATAATACAAAAAACAAAAAAAATACAATAAAAATAACAAACGACTGAAACAATCCACTGCCCCCCAAAAAACAATTGTGAAAAAAATGAAAACAATTAAATTGTAAATAATAATAAAAATGTAAAAAAACAAAAAACAAAAACTGCTCTACTGACACCATCGTCCACTCCACTCACAAAACGATGTGAAAAAAATAATAAAAAATGAAATTGTCAAAAAATAATGATAAGAATAAAAAAACTAATGACACAGTCCACTGCTCTACTGAAACTGTCAACTAACCCCCCTTCCCCTTCTCAAAAGCATTGTGAGAAATAAAATAAAAAATAAAAAATGAGAACAAATAATAAAAAACTAAAAAATTATTTTAAAAAATGCAAAGATATACAGTGGGGACGGAAAGTATTCAGACCCCCTTAAATTTTTCACTCTTTGTTATATTGCAGCCATTTGCTAAAATCATTTAAGTTCATTTTTTTTCCTCATTAATGTACACACAGCACCCCATATTGACAGAAAAACACACAATTGTTGACATTTTTGCAGATTTATTAAAAAAGGAAAAACGGAAAATTGTATACTCACCTTTCCGTAATTTTCCTTTCCTGTCGTATCTTCATGGCAGCATACACTTTGGGTTGTGACTCCGCTCCCACAACCTGATAGGACCACATAGCTATAAATTGTAGAGAGGGCCCCCGCCCCAGTATTCTCCATATATATCACCTTAGAAGGGTGGGAGATTGTATGCTGCCATGAAGATACGACAGGAAAGGAAAATTACGGAAAGGTGAGTATACAATTTTCCGTTTTCCTGTCGCATCATGGCAGCATACACTTTGGGGAGTAGCTCGCAAAGACTGGGTGGGAATTCAAACTAAGTTTATTAACAAAGAATAGAAGAATTGGCCTGGATAACGGATCTTCCGAAATCCACTGTGGATAAGCAGGCGGAATCCACCTTGTAATGGGACATAAAGGTGTTCCTGGAAGACCAGGTAGCCGCTCTGCAAATTGTC
Organism: Lithobates clamitans; assembly: GCA_037952925.1. NCBI lineage: Eukaryota > Metazoa > Chordata > Amphibia > Anura > Ranidae > Lithobates > Lithobates clamitans. The sequence continues at coordinate 4,269,533 of JBBGZY010000659.1, read as the reverse complement.
TCCGCCAAGACTCTACAATATGCCGCCCAGGAGGTTGCCACTGCCCTGGTGGAGTGTGCCCTTAAGCCCTCAGTTATTTGATGGTTACTCAGTGAATAAGTCCTCTTGATGGTCTTTACTAGCCATGAAGCAATGGTGCGTGAGGATGCCGCTTGACCTCTCCTGAATCCATGCTGAATGATTAGGAGGCTGTCCGACTTTCTGATGGATTTGGTTGCCGAGAGATACTCCAAGACGGTACCTTTGACATCTAGTGGGTGAGGATCTCCCTGATCCGTGCTGAGTGCTGTAAGATTAATCTCCTGGTTGAAATGAAAAGATGAGGATACCTTGGGGATGAAACGATCCGAAGGTCTTAGGACTAGCCTGTCTGGAAAAACAACCAGATATGGTTCACTAACCATTAGAGCTTGCATCTCTGACACCCTCTTCGCCGATGTTATGGCTATTAAGATTGAAACTTTCAGCGTTAGATCCCAGAGGGATATGTTCTCCATTGGGAAAAAGGGTTCCTTGGATATTGCCTCCAAAACGACTGAGAGATCTCAGACTGGGAATGACGGTTTTCTGGGGGGCCTCAGTTTTAGACAGGCCCTTTGGAACTGAATCACAAGAGGATCTTGCGCCCATTTAACTCCTGTCAAGGCGGACAGGGCCGATACCTGGACCTTCAGGGTGCTTGACCCAAGGCCTTTCTCTAGGCCTAATTGAAGAAATTCCAAGACCTGAGACACCGACGGGGAGGACGAGTCCCAACCTTGCTGTTGAGTGAAGGAGACAAATTTTTCCCAGACCCGTCTGTATGTGTTGTTGGTGGTAGGTCTTCTGGCCTGGAGTAAGGTATCCACCACCTTCTGCGAACAGCCTTGCTCTAGGTACCTAGCCCTTTCAGTCTCCAGGCAATCAAATGCAGCTTCTCCGGGTTCAGGTGAAGAAGATGCCCCTGGGAGAGCAGGTCCGTCGACAATGGGAGAGGCAGGGGATCTGCCGTGTTCAGCTGCATGAGGGTAGAAAACCATGGCCTCCTTGGCCAGAAAGGAATTACTGCTACCACCAATGCCGTTGACTTCTAGAGTTCAGGAGGAATCTCGCTATGAGAGGAGTCGGAGGGAAAATGTACCCCAGGTGAAAATTCCAGGGGTGTTGGAGGCAATCCGTCCCCTCCGCCGAAGGAAATTATCAAGTATCCTTGATAGAAATCTCTGGCATTTTGTGTTCTCCGGAGTTGCAGCTAGGTCTATCCGCCCTTAGGTCCAACAGATTCAGCTGTGCCCATTCTAGAACAGGACGGACCTCCTGCATCATGGACCTGCTTCTGGTGCCCCCCTGCCTGTTGATGTAGGCGACAGACACCTTGTTGTCCATCCTTAGAAGGACATGCTTCTCCCTCAAGTGAAAACTGAAGGCCAGGAGAGCCTGAAACGCTGCTCTCATCTCCAGAGCATTCGACACTGAATCCTGTGTCCTGAAAGGCCAGCGGCCCTGAAACGCGAAGTCCTGATAGTGAGCTCCCCATCCCTGCGGACTGGCATCTGAGGTCACCGTCTCTTGATGAGGAGTGATTATATGCTTGCATCTTCTCAAGTTGTGAGGTCGTGTCCACCACCTCAATTATTGTTTTACCTCCTGAGAGATGAAGATTGGCTGGGACATTGATGTACCATTCCACTGGCGCAGGAAGGAGATCTGGAGAGGCCTCGAGTTCCATTGTGCCCATTGGACCATTGGAATGGTGGACGCTAGGGAGCCCAGAACACTGAGACATGTCCTGGCCGGAAGCACTGTAGCAGAGATTGCCCTTTTCACCTTTTGTATTAGGAGGGGAATTTTTTCCCGTGGAAGTTCCACTGTGTTCTCCCTTGTGTCCAGTTCGGCTCCCAGAAAGACCATTCTCTGTGTGGGATGGATGTTGCTCTTTTTCCAATTTATCAGCCACCCTAGGGACTGTAACGTGGAGACCAGAATTTCCCGATGTTGGGCGAGAGAGTCCTGGCCATCTGAGAGAAGTAGGATGTCGTCCAGATAATGGTGGACCCTCAGCCCCTTTTCTCTCAGGTGGGCTATTACAGGTAATAGGACCTTTGTAAACGTCCTGGGTGCGCTAGAGATCCCGAACGGGACGCTTTGGAATTGGAAGTGCCGATGGTTTAAGGTAAATGGAGAAACTTTTGGAATTCGGTATGGATAGGGATATGTAGATATGCGTCCTGGAGGTCGATTGACAGCATCCAATCTCCAGGTTTATTGCTTGGAGGATTGATTGAAGACTTTCCATCTTGAACGTTTCTATTTGTATTGACCGGTTGAGGTTTTTTAGATCCAAGACTGGATGAAAGTCCCCTGACTTCTTTTTCACTAAGAAAAGTGGGGAATAGAAACCCTTGCCTCTTTGAGATAGCGGTACCTCCACTATTGCTTGTTTTTGGAGCAGATCCTGAATATACTGGACTAAGGATAGTCTTTTTTCTTGAAAAGGAGGACGTCTGGTTGAGCAGAATTGATCTCTTGGAGGGCGACCTCTGAATGCCCACCTGTGCCCGAAATGAATGGTGGACACCGTCCATGGGTTTTTTTCTCATTCCCGCCCAAACCAGCTTGAACTTTGTGAGTCTGGCACCCACTACCGCTGGTTGGGCGGGCGAACCTTCAAAAGGACTTCTGATCATTGGCGGTAGGGGTCTTGGGCTTCTGGAATTTGAGGAAGGATGTCTGGGGGTTCTTCCAACTCCTTCTGTATTCCTTCCCCGGTCTAAAGGATTTTGCATCCCTGTATCTCTCCGGAAGATTACGCTTAAAGGGAGGCGGCCTCTGTTGTTTCGGCCTTCTGTCTGATGGTATGAGACCCAACTTCCCGCCTGTCACCTTAGAGATTGCAGTATCCAGCTTCGTCCCGAAGAGGTTTACCCCATCATACAGAATCCTGCACCAGTTGGATTTTGAGGCAGGGTCAGCTGACCAGGGTTTAAGCCATAGCGCCCTTCTGGCCATTACAGTAGCTAACATGGACCTTGATGCAGATCTAATAGCACGGAGGCTTCCACCACGAAATCTCCCACAAGGCTAAGTTCTTGTAAGGCCTTAGTGATCTGCTCTTGATCTGCACCCTCAGTGACGAGTCTTGCTGTAGCTGAAGACCAGCTGGAGATAGCTTTTCCGACCGCAGCTAATGCCACCGCTGGTCTGCAGGCACCTCCTGCGAACAGGTAAGCCCTCTTAAGGTCTGTATCCACCTTCCTGTCGAGCACGTCTCTGAACGTCACTGCATCTTCAATGGGGAGTGTCACGTGCCTGGCTAGACGCATCAAAGATGCATCCACTACTGGAGGAGAAACCAAAGGGGATACTTTGGGTTCCTTGAGCGGGTACAATTTGGTAAGTCTGTTGGACAGACTAAATTTCTTTTCTGGATTCTGCCACTCCTCCTTAATCAGCTCATCTAACTCAGTGTTTCTCAACTCCAGTCCTCAAGGCGCACCAACAGGTCTTGTTTTCAGGATTTCCCTCAGATGAAACGGCTGTGGTAATTACTAAGGCAGTCATACTGATTAAATACTGATTAACTCACCTGTGCAAAATAATGGTTAGCCTGAAAACATGACCTGTTGGGGCGCCTTGAGGACTGGAGTTGAGAAACACTGATCTAACTCATCGATGAATGGGAAAGCCTCCGTAACTTTCTTGAGGTTTGGGAAATACTTCCTCTGTTTCTGCTGTACCTCCTTAGGCTCCTCTCAGTTTATCGCTTCCTTAACCGATCTGACGAACGGTTCTATGAGCGCAAAATCAAAGCCAGCTGATGCTTCCAGCTCCTCATCCTCCGACGGGAATTCTTGATCTCTTGATGTACTGGGATTGGTAGGTGAGGCGCTATGGGCCGTAAACTCTACATCAGGAGTTGAGACTTGGGGAGTAGAGACTCAAGTGGGTTCTATGGAATCCAGCTCTTTCTGACTGGTGGCTTCATCCATGCACCTGCGACAGGCCAGTTTATCTGGGAGGGCTGTGGCCCCGCATACCCAGCAAGCGTTCCCGGCTGGGCAGGAAGGGTGCGCAGAAGATTGGTGTCTTCGTGCAGGGGATCTTCTGTGGTAGGAACGGCTACTTACGTGTGAGCGGCTGCGTCTATGGCCGGAGCGGCTTCTCCTGTGCGAAGACTCTCTTCGCCTTGACTTGGATGATCTTGCGGACCTGACAGGGCTGACCAATTAGGCAGCGTTAGTACGATCCTGCTCTCTTTTTCAATATTCTCTACTTACCACTGGAATCCCCCCCTTACCTATTAGGCTGATGGTGATCTGCTGGGGCAGCGGCCTCCATAGGAGAGGAAGGTGAGCACCTGAGAGGGATACAGGAAGGTAAGAGCAATGCAAACAGACCCCAAAAAGACAGTGCATAGGTAACAGACACTTACCCAGAGGGGGGGTACTTCAAGAATGCAGCAAGTTGAAAAAAACAGCAGTCAGAAGTCTTCCAGGAAGCAAGGAGAGCTCAGAATGACAAACAGGGCTTTTTAAAATTGCCGTCATGGCCGCCGAGGTCACGACCCGCTCGCGCATGCGCAGTTGCGGCGCGAGGCGCCATCTTGGATACTGGCAAAACCGAAAGGACGCCCTGAGGGTGCGCACTGCGCATGCACGGAAGCGCCGAGATGCTCGGGAAGCCTGTAGAGAGACACAGAGGGACTACAGAGCCCAGCAAAAGAAAAAAGTGAAGCAAAAGAACCTGGAGACTGCTGCACAACAACTAAGCCTATTTAAGGCTTATACTGGAGCCGCAACATACCCCCGAGATCACCAGAGCGGGGTTCCTTCCATCTAGCTTGTTTAGAGGCTGTACAGGTAAGGACTTCCACCCAGGAGAGGCTAGAACCTGAATGGGGCGAATGCGGTAAGGGCGTGCTTCTTAATCTGTTCGGTCCTGACAGGTGAGGAAAAATAAGAGAATACTGGGGCGGGGGCCCTCTCTACAATTTATAGCTATGTGGTCCTATCAGGTTGTGGGGGCGGAGTCACAACCCAAAGTGTATGCTGCCATGATGTGACAGGAAACTGAAATATCCTAAGTATTCAGACCCTTTGCTCAGTATTTAGTAAAAGCACCCTTTTGATCTAATACTGCCATGAGTCTTTTTGGGAAAGATGCAACAAGTTTTTCACATCTGAATTTGGGGATCCTCTGCCATTCCTCCTTCCAGATCCTCTCCAGTTCTGTCAGGTTGGATGGTAAACGTTGATAGACAGCCATTTTTAGGTCTCTCCAGAGATGCTCATTTGGGTTTAAGTCAGGTCTCTGGCTGGGCCATTCAAGAACAGTCACGGAGTTGTTGTGAAGCCACTCCTTCGTTATTTTAGCTGTGTGCTTAGGGTCGGTGTCTTGTTGGAAAGTAAACCTTCGGCCCAGTCTGAGGTCCTGAATAGGGATGAGCTTCGGGGTTCGACTCGAACATCGGCTGTTCGATCGTTCGTCGAATTCCGAAAGTTATGGGCCGCTCGCGCCAAATTCGTGTGGCGCGTCGCGGCCCATAATTCACTGTGGCTTCGCAGTGCATTGCTGGCTGATGATTGGCCAAGCATGCACTATGACCTGCATGTTTGGCCAATCACAGCGTCGTCGGTAGAGAGAGCTGTAATTGGCCAAAGCCAGGGTGGCTTTGGCCAATTATGGCTCAGGGGGTTTAGAACACGCCCCACACGATATAAGGCCGCCTGCACGGCGGCCCTGTGTAGTGTGTGTTCCAGGGTTGAGATACATAGATAGACAGAGAGACAGTGTCATTTCATTTGAGTTAGCTAGATTAGGCAGGACAACCAGGGAGTTAGCTGCACTTACAGTGTATTGTGTGTATATATATATATATATGCATCCCGGGTGTTTCATATGTATATATATATTCACTGTATTCAGTTTAGCTAGATCCGTTCCTGTTATCTTCCTACTGACAGGCAGGCTTGTCTTGTTACAGTATTTACAGTTACCTGAAGAAAATTGCTGGTGTTCTTTTGATCCTATTAGTACCACAGTCAGGCAGCTAGACTATTTACAGTTAGTGTAGTGTGTCCTACTCACAGTGTTCAGCTAAAACTAAAAGTTAGTGTAGTGAGACCTCTGCACAGTGTTCAGCTAAAGCTACAAGTTAGTGTAGTACGTACTGCTCACAGTGTTCAGCTAGAACTACAAGTTAGTGTAGTGAGACCTCTGCACAGTGTTCATCTAAAGCTACAAGTTAGTTTAGTGCATCCTGCTCACAGTGTTCAGCTAAAACTACAAGTTAGTGTAGTGAGACCTCTGCACAGTGTTCATCTAAAGCTACAAGTTAGTGTAGTGCGTCCTGCTCACAGTGTTCATCTAAAGCTAAAAGTTAGTGTAGTGCATCCTGCTCACAGTGTTCAGCTAAAACTACAAGTTAGTGTAGTGAGACCTCTGCACAGTGTTCATCTAAAACTACAAGTTAGTGTAGTGCGTCCTGCTCACAGTGTGCAGCAAAAAATACAAGTTAGTGTAGTGAGACCTCTGCACAGTGTTCATCTAAAGCTACAAGTTAGTGTAGTGTGTCCTGCTCACAGTGTTCAGCTAAAACTAAAAGTTAGTGTAGTGAGACCTCTGCACCGTGTTCATCTAAAGCTACAAGTTAGTGTAGTGTGTCCTGCTCACAGTGTTCAGCTAAAACTACAAGTTAGTGTAGTGAGACCTCTGCACAGTATTCATCTAAAGCTACAAGTTAGTGTAGTGCGTCCTGCTCACAGTGTTCAGCTAAAACTACAAGTTAGTGTAGTGAGACCTCTGCATCGTGTTCAGCTAAACCTACAAGTTATTTTTTTGCGAGCTCTGCACAGTGTTCATCTAAAGCTACAAGTTAGTGTAGTGCATCCTGCTCACAGTGTTCAGCTAAAACTACAAGTTAGTGTAGTGAGACCTCTGCACAGTGTTCATCTAAAACTACAAGTTAGTGTAGTGCGTCCTGCTCACAGTGTGCAGCTAAAACTACAAGTTAGTGTAGTGAGACCTTTGCACAGTGTTCATCTAAAGCTACAAGTTAGTGTAGTGTGTCCTGCTCACAGTGTTCAGCTAAAACTAAAAGTTAGTGTAGTGAGACCTCTGCACCGTGTTCATCTAAAGCTACAAGTTAGTGTAGTGTGTCCTGCTCACAGTGTTCAGCTAAAACTACAAGTTAGTGTAGTGAGACCTCTGCACAGTATTCATCTAAAGCTACAAGTTAGTGTAGTGCGTCCTGCTCACAGTGTGCAGCTAAAACTACAAGTTAGTGTAGTGAGACCTCTGCACCATGTTCATCTAAAGCTACAAGTTAGTGTAGTGCGCCCTGTTCACAGTGTTCAGCTAAAACTACAAGATATTTTTTTGCGAGCTCTGCACAGTGTTCATCTAAAGCTACAAGTTAGTGTAGTGCTTCCTGCTCACAGTGTTCAGCTAAAACTACAAGTTAGTGTAGTGAGACCTCTGCACAGTGTTCATCTAAAACTACAAGTTAGTGTAGTGCGTCCTGCTCACAGTGTTCAGCTAAACCTACAAGTTAGTGTAGTGAGACCTCTGCACTGTGTTCATCTAAAGCTACAAGTTAGTGTAGTGCGTCCTGCTCACAGTGTTCGGCTAAAACTACAAGTTAGTGTAGTGAGACCTCTGCACAGGGTTCATCTAAAGCTACAAGTTAGTGTAGTGCGTCCTGCTCACAGTGTTCAGCTAAAACTACAAGTTAGTGTAGTGAGACCTCTGCACCGTGTTCATCTAAAGCTACAAGTTAGTGTAGTGCGTCCTGCTCACAGTGTTCAGCTAAAACTACAAGTTAGTGTAGTGAGACCTCTGCACAGTGTTCATCTAAAGCTACAAGTTAGTGTAGTGCGTCCTGCTCACAGTGTTCAGCTAAAACTACAAGTTAGTGTGATGCGTCCTCCTCACAGTGTTCAGCTAAACCTACAAGTTATTTTTTTGCGAGCTCTGCACAGTGTTCAGCTAAAGCTACCTGTAGAAGGTTGGTGGTGTTTTCCTGATCCTATCACTACCACAGGCAGCTAAATAAGCTGCAAGTTATTTTTTGGCGAGCTCTGCACAGTGTTCACCTAAAGCTACCTGTAGAAGGTTGGTGGTGTTTTCCTGATCCTATCACTACCGCAGGCAGCTAAAAAAGCTGCAAGTTAGTTTTTTGCGAGCTCTGCACAGTGTTCAGCTAAAGCTACCTGTAGAAGGTTGGTGGTGTTCTCATACTACAGGCAGGCAGTTGATTTTGCTAGCTGCAGTATCAGTATATATATATATATATATATATATATATATATATCCCAGGTTAGTGCAGCTACAGGCCATTAGTATGTCTGGAAGGCCAAGAAGGAGAGGCAGACAGTCACAAGCCAATAAAAGAGGGCAAGCAGGCTCTGGTCGTGGAGACGGTGCATCCTCATCAGCATGTGGCCGTGGGACACACTTGGCCTTTTTTTCGGCAGCTGGCCGTGTTGAGCCGCAACATGCGGAAGACTTGGTCGAGTGGATGACCAAGCCGTCCTCATCCTCCTCATCCTCTCTCACCCATGCTCAGGGTACTTTGTCTGGCAAAGCAGCGGCCTCTTCCCTCAGCTCAATGTCATCAGTGACTCCTTCCCTGGCCCCACCATGTCCTCCTGAGTAGTCCCTCGAACTGTTTGACCACAGTGTTGGGTACATGCTCCAGGAGGATGCCCAGCGTTTGGAAGGCTCTGATGATGATACTGAGCTCAATGAAGGCAGTAACGTGAGCACGGACAGAGGGGGTGCCCAAGAAGAACAGCAATCTGGCAGTCATGCTCCCCCTGCTGCAGCATTCTGCCAGGTTTGCTCCAGTGATGAGGAGGGAGGGGATGATGAGGTCACTGACTCAACGTGGGTGCCTGATGGGAGAGAGGAGGAGGAGGAGGAGGCGGCACATCACCAATGAGGCAGGATGCCCTCCAGGGGCCAGCCTAAGGGCAGCACACTAACTGCATCACACCCCAAAGCTCCACATGTGCAGGGCGCTGCAGTCTCTGTGCGTTATTCAAAAAGTTCTTTGGTGTGGGCCTTTTTTGAGACAAGTGCATCAGATCGCACCGCTGCTATTTGCAACATATGTCTCAAGCGTATCTTGCGTGGCAAAAACATCTCCCGCTTCTGTACCACATGCTTGACCAGACATATGTTGACCTGCCATGCAGTTCGTTGGCAAGCGTATCTAAAAGACCCACACCAAAGAACAAAGAGGACCTCTCCTTGCTCCTCATCAGCTGAGATCTCCAACCCCACTATACCTTCAGTCCTCTCTGAGACCTGCACTGAGAGGAATGAAGGTGTAGAAATAGGTGTGTCACAGCCAAGTACTTGTGGGCAATCTGCTTTCGGTACACCGATGTCAGATTGTACCAGGCAAATTTCCCTGCCCCAGCTGCTGCATCGCCGAAAGAAGTTTGCTCCCAGCCATCCACATGCCCAGCGGTTGAATGCTAGCTTGGCAAAATTGCTAGCACTTCAACTGCTGCCTTTTCAGTTGGTAGACTCTGACCCCTTCCCTGAGTTTGTGGAATGTGCGGTTCCTCTGTGGCAGGTACCCCAACGCCACTTTTTCTCACGGAAGGCGATTCTGGCTCTCTACCGGCATGTGGAAGGCAATGTCCATGCCTCGCTGGACGGGGCTGTCAGCGGTAAGGTGCATATTACCGCTGACTCATGGTCCAGCAGGCATGGACAGGGACGTTACCTAAGTTTCACGACGCATTGGGTGACTCTGCTGGCAGCTGGGAAGGATGCAGGACAAGGTGCAGTAGTGTTGGAGGTTGTTCCGCCACCACGCCTCCAAAATGCCACTACTAATGATTGTGACACACCTCTCTCCTCCACCCCCTCCTCTTCTTCTTCCTCCATGGCCTCTTCCTGTGCTTTGTCCTCGGAACCAGCCGTGCTTCGTAGCCATTCAAGGGGCTACGCAAGTACGCAGGCCAAAAGATGCCATGCGGTGCTTGATCTGGTGTGCTTGGGGGACAGGAGCCACACTGGGGTAGAGGTTCTGTCAGCTCTGCAGGGGCAGGTTTTGAGATGTGGTTGACGCCACGCTAACTTAAGGCAGGAATGGTGGTTTGCGACAATGGCACCAACCTCCTCTCTGCCCTCCGACAGGGACAAATGACCCATGTGCCCTGTTTGGCTCACGTCCTTAACTTGGTGGTGCAGCGGTTCTTGGGCAGGTACCCGGGCTTACAGGATGTCCTTAAGGCAGGCCAGGAAAGTCTGTGTGCATTTCCGCCGGTCATATAATGCCAGTGCTCGGCTGGCGGACCTCCAAAAGGAGTTTAACCTGCCCAAGAACCGCCTAATCTGTGACATGCACCACCAGGTGGAACTCAACGTTGGCCATGCTGCAGCAGCTGCACACATAGAAGAGGGCCATCAATGAGTATCTGTGCGACTATGGCACCAGGACAGGGTCAGGGGAGCTTGGTTTTTTTCCCCACGCCAGGCAGGAAGAGGAGGACTTCCTTAGCTCTCAAGGCCCCCTTTATCCAGACAGTGTTCCTGCGTGCCCGCCGATCACACAGGAAGAGGACGAGGAGGAGGAAGATTGTGTCTGTATGGAGGTGGAGCCTGGCACTCAGCATCAGCAGCAGTCTTTAAGGGATCAGTCCCAAGAAACACATGGACTTGTACGTGGCTGGGAGGAGGTGGCTGCGGACCATTTCGTCCTTAGTGACCCAGAGGACTCCGGACCAAATGCCTCAGCAAACCTACGTTGCATGGCCTCCCTGATCCTGCAAAGCCTGCGTAAGGATCCTCGTATTCGTGGTATCAAGGAGAAGGATCAATACTGGCTGGCAACCCTCCTTGATCCACGTTACAAGGGTAAGGTTGAGGACCTTATCTTGCCATCGCAGAGGGAGCAGAGGATGAAACATCTTCGGGAGGCCTTGCAGAAAGGTCTGTGCAACGCATTCCCAAAGACTGGGAGGTTACAAACTCCTGTTTCTGGACAACGTGTTGCTGAGGCTTCGGTCAGTCAAAGAAGGAGCGGTGGAGAAGGTGGCCATCTGCGTTCAGACAATTTTTTGGTCCGCAGCCCCAAGGTATGATCGGTTCCAGCAACCATCGCCAGCGTCTGTTTTACATGGTGCAGGAATACCTAGGGGCAAGATCTGACTTGGACACCTTTCCCACCGAAAATCCTCTGGGTTACTGGGTCTTGAGGATGGATCACTGGCCAAAGCTTGCACAGTATGCAATTGAGCTACTGGCCTGTCCTGCATCCAGCATTCTTTCGGAACGCACATTCAGTGCTGCTGAAGGCTTTGTAACCGATCACAGGGTGCGTCTGTCCACCGACTTGGTCGATCGACTGACCTTCATAAAAATGAATCAGTCTTGGATCACCACCAGCTACCAAGCACCTGATGCTGATGTAACCGAATAATTTTTTTTAAAATCTCAGATCCCTTCAAAGACTGCCTATGCTGATGCTGAGTGACTATCCTGAGTAATTATCCTCTTCCTCCTCAATGATCACGCTGATAGCTTGTAAGAACATTTTTGGTTCTGGGCGCCACCACCAGTGCCTAAGGCCCAATTTTTCAGCCCCTGTTTAACAGGGGCGTGTAATTACAATTTTTGATGCAATACTTTGCAGCAGGGCTCGTTCCTGCGTTCCAACTAGAGTATCTGTGAGGGGTTGCAGTGTTGTGGCACCAGCACCAGTGCCTAAGGCCTAATTTTTCAGCCCCTGTTTAACAGGGGCATGTAATTATAATTCTTGATCTAATATTTTACAGCAGGGCCCATTTCTGCACCCACCAAGAGCGAGTGAGGACTTACAGTGTTGTGGCACCAGCACCACCACCACCACCAAAGGCCCAATTTTTCTGCCCCTGTTCAACAGGGGCATGTAATTACAATTCTTGATCTAATATTTCACAGCAGGGCCCATTTCTGCACCCACCAAGAGCGAGTGTGGACTTACAGTGTTGTGGCACCAGCACCACCACCACCACCAAAGGCCCAATTTTTCTGCCCCTGTTCAACAGGGGCATGTAATTACAATTCTTGATCTAATATTTCACAGCAGGGCCCATTTCTGCACCCACCAAGAGCGAGTGAGGACTTACAGTGTTGTGGCACCAGCACCACCACCAAAGGCCCAATTTTTCTGCCCTTGTTCAACAGGGGCATGTAATTACAATTCTTGATCTAATATTTCACAGCAGGGCCCGTTTCTGCACCCACCAAGAGCGAGTGAGGACTTACAGTGTTGTGGCACCAGCACCACCACCACCACCAAAGGCCCAATTTTTCTGCCCTTGTTCAACAGGGGCATGTAATTACAATTCTTGATCTAATATTTCACAGCAGGGCCCATTTCTGCGCCCACTAAGAGCGAGTGAGGACTTACAGTGTTGTGGCACCAGCACCACCAACACCACCAAAGGCCCAATTTTTCTGCCCCTGTTCAACAGGGGCATGTAATTACAATTCTTGATCTAATATTTCACAGCAGGGCCCTGTGAGGCCTTACAGTGTTGTGGCCACAACAACACCTAAGGCCCAAATTTCTGCTGAGTATATAGGGCAGGCCCCTACTTTCAAACATCTAACTTACAAACGACTCCTACTTGCAAACGGAAGGAGACAACAGGAAGTGAGATGAAATCTACCCCAAGGAAGGGAAATTCTCTCCTGTAAGAGTTAATATGGGAAAAACATTTCTCCTTTCCACTGATGCTTTCCAATCCTTGTTCTACAAAAAACCCCAAATTTTCAAAAAACATTTGTCATTGGGACAAAAAGTGAGGTGAAATCTTCTAAAGAGGAGGACAGACAGCAAAACAAATGTCACAGGGGTGATAACCCTTCCCTATGTTTTCCAAAAAGCTTAAAAAAGATTTTTTGGCTTGAGCTAAACACGTTAAAAATGTACCTGTTCAAAATTACAAACAGATTCTACTTAACAACAAACCTACAGTCCTTGTCTTGTTTGCACCGCCTGTATACTGCTGTTCAGAGTATATAGGGCCTGGTGGCCCCACACCTTTACTTATTTTAATTTGGGTGCGGGGTTCCCCTTAATATCTATACAAGACCCAAAGGGCCTGGTAATGGACTGGGGGGTACCCATGCCGCTTGTCTCACAGATTTTCATCCATATTGCCAGTACCCGACATTACATTAAAGCCGCAAGCAGTTTTAAATGACTTTTTTTCCTTTAAAAATTACATTTTGTGCAGGGACTGTTCTAAGCACGGGAAACACGCCCCACTTTAGAGGAATACTATAGACACCCCCCAAGTACGATATTTAAAGGAATATTTCACTTTTTTTTTTTACTTTAACCGCTTGACAACTGGGCACTTAAACCCCCCTCGTGACCAGACCAATTTTCAGCTTTCAGTGCTCTCACACTTTGAATGACAATTACTCAGTCATACAATACTGTACCCAAATGAATTTTTTGTCCTTTTTTTCATACAAATAGAGCTTTTTTTGGTGGTATTTGATCACCTCTGGGTTTTTTATTTTTTGCGCTATAGATGAAAAAAGACCGAAAATTTTGAAAAAAAACGCATTTTTCTTTGTTTCTGTGATAAAATGTTGCAAATTAGTCATTTTTCTTCATAAATTTTGGCCACTATTTATAATGCAACATATCTTTGGTAAAAATAACCCAAATTAGTGGATATTATTTGGTCTTTGTGAAAGTTAGAGAGTCTACAAGTTATGGTGCAAATCATAAAAAATTTATCACATCTGATGCACTGATGGCCTATCTCATTTCTTGCGACCCGAACAAGTCAGGAAAGTACAAATACCCCCCAAATGACCTCTTTTTTGAAAGTAGACATTCCAAGGTATTTAGTAAGATGCATGGTGAGGTTTTTGATGTTGTCATTTTTTCCCACAATTCTTTGCAAAATGAAGATTTTTTTTTTTTTGCCACAAAATTGTCATTGTAATATGGTAATTTCTCTCACATGACATGTATATACCACAAATGACACCCCAAAATACATTCTGCTACTCCTCCTGAGTATTACGATACCACATGTGTGGGACTTTTTCACAGCCTGGCCACATACAGAGGCCCAACATGCAGGGAGCGCCATCAGGGGTTCTAGGAGCATAAATTACACATCTAACTTGTTGACTACCTATTACACTTTTGAAGGCCCTGGAGCACCAGGACAATGACATGTGACACTGACGTGACACTGATGACAAATGGCACTGATACGTGGCACTGATACGTGGCACTGATGACAGAAGGCACTGATACGTGGCACTGGCACTGATGTGGCACTGATGACAGATGGCACTAATACATGGCATTGATGACAGATGACACTAATACGTGGCACTGATGACAGATGGCACTAATACATGGCACTGACAGATGGCACTAATACGTGGCACTGATGACACGTGACACTGATGACAGATGGCACTAATATGTGGCATTGATGACACGTGGTGCTGATGACAAATGGCACTGATGACAGATGGCACTAATATGTGGCACTGATGACACGTGGCACTGATGAAAGATGGCACTAATACGTGGCACTGATGACAGATGGCACTAATACGTGGAAATGATGACAGATGGCACTAAAACGTGGCACTGATGACAGATGGCACTGACACGTGGCACTGATGACACTGATGACAGATGGCACTGATACGTGGCACTGATGACACGTGACATTGATGACAGATGGCACGTGACACTGATGACAGATGGCACTATGTGGCACTGGGGACAGATGGCACTTATACATGGCACTGGGGACAGATGGCAGTGGGGACAGATGGCAATGGGGACAGATGGCAGGGACATGACAGCAGGGACAGATGGCAGGACAGATGGCAGGGGCAGATGGCAGGGGCAGATGGCAGGGCAGATGGCAGGGGCAGATGGCAGGGGCAGATAGCAGGACAGATGGCAGGGGCAGATGACAGGACAGATGGCAGAGGCAGATGGCAGGGACAGATAACAGTGCTGACACTTTTTTTTCTTTTTTTTTTTTTCTGTTAACTTACCGCCGCAGCGGTTTGTTCTCCCTCCTCACACGCTGTCTCTGTGTGAGAAGGGAGAGCCGGCGATGAGAGAGGATCTCATATGTTTACATATGAGATCCTCTCTCATTGGCAGAGCGATCGCACTGTAAACGGCCGCTGTCATTGGCTGTTTACGTCGATCTGTGACTGGCTGTGTCCAAGGGACACGGGCAGCACAAAACTTCCCCGATGCGCGCCCGCGAGAGCGCGCAACGCGGAAGTAAACTGGAGGACGTCCAGGGACGCCCTCCCGGCAATTGGAGTCTGCGCTGTAGCCGTCTTTCGGCTATAGCGTGGACGCCTAGTGGTTAAGCATCATTAAAATCACTGCTCCCGAAAAAACGGCCGTTTTTAAAAGTTTTTTTTGCATTGATACATGTCCCCTGGGGCAGGACCCCAAACCGTTTTTAGGACAATAACATGCAAATTAGCCTTTAAAATGAGCACTTTTGATTTTGAACGTTCGAGTCCCATAGACGTCAATGGGGTTCTAATGTTCGTGCAAATTTTTTCGGTCCGTTCGCAGGTTCTGGTGCGAACCGAACCGGGGGGGTGTTCGGCTCATCCCTAGTCCTGAGCACTCTGGAGAAGGTTTTCGTCCAGGATATCCCTGTACTTGGCCGCATTCATCTTTCCCTCGATTGCAACCAGTCGTCCCGTCCCTGCAGCTGAAAAACACCCCCACAGCATGATGCTGCCACCACCATGCTTCACTGTTGGGACTGTATTGAACAGATGATGAGCAGTGCCTGGTTTTCTCCAAACATACCGCTTAGAATTAAGGCTCATCAGACCAGAGAATCTTATTTCTCACCATCTTGGAATCCTTCAGGTGTTTTTTAGCAAACTCCATGCGGGCTTTCATGTGTCTTGCACTGAGGAGAGGCTTCTGTTGGGCCACTCTGCCATAAAGCCCCAACTGGTGGAGGGCTGCAGTGATGGTTGACTTTCTACAACTTTCTCCCATCTCCCGACTGCAACTTTGGAGCTCAGCCACACTGATCTTTGGGTTCTTCTTTACCTCTCTCACCAAGGCTCTTCTCCCCCGATAGCTCAGTTTGGCCGGACGGCCAGCTCTAGGAAGGGTTCTGGTCATCCCAAACGTCTTCCATTTAAGGATTATGGAGGCCACTGTGCTCTTAGGAACCTTAAGTGCAGCAGAAATTTTTTTGTAACCTTGGCCAGATCTGTGCCTTGCCACAATTCTGTCTCTGAGCTCTTCAGGCAGTTCCTTTGACCTCATGATTCTCATTTGCTCTGACATTCGCTGTGAGCTGTAAGATCTTATATAGACAGGTGTGTGGCTTTCCTAATCAAGTCCAATCAGTATAATCAAACACAGCTGGACTCAAAGGAAGGTGTAGAACCATCTCAAGGATGATCAGAAGAAATGGACAGCACCTGAGTTAAATATATGAATGTCACAGCAAGGGGTCTGAATACATAGGACCATGTGATATTTCAGTTTTTCTTTTTTAATAAATCTGCAAAAATGTCAACAATTCTGTGTTTTTCTGTCAATGTGGGGTGCTGTGTGTACATTAATGAGGAAAAAAATAACTTAAATGATTTATCAAATGGCTGCAATATAACAAAGAGTGAAAAATTTAGGGGGTCTGAATACTTTCCGTCCCCACTGTAATTACAAAAAATTAAGGGCTCACATACAGTGTGAGTGAGCAGTTTGTTTAAAATATTTCATTTGTTTTAGCAAAAAATGTTTGCGTTTTTAATTTTATTTACATAAAAAGGCCCACCAAAATCCTTAACACCAGGCCCATGATGCTCTTAATCCGGCTCTGCTGCAATTGACCACCCACCAAAGGAACAACAAGAGCTAATGAAGATGGGGCCAACCGTGGAGCCGATATCCATGGTTTCCACAGTTTATTTAAGTTATTAGGTATCATTTACTTGAAGGTGCCATTTCTCAAATGAGGGTACACTTGGAGATATCCACTTTAGGGCAATTAGCTTTCGTGCTATAAACAATAATCTACTAACTGATATCAAGATCTCAATGGGAAAAAACACGTCTTAGGATCAAAATCGATATGTGTGTTAAAAGTTTCATTAATTGTATTCACCACCTCTCGCCAGTATCTTGCCAATTTAGGACATTTCCACATCATATGTAGTAAATCAGCGGGGGATTTTTGGCATCGTGGATAATCTGGGGAATCGCGCCAACCCCACTTAAATAATTTTACCATGTTCTATATATCCTGTAGATTATGAATAGTTGCGTCAAACATTGTGCCGGTGACAATGAGACTAAAGGTACTCTTTCCAAAATTGTTTGCCAGGTATTATCTAAAATGACCCCTAGGTCTATCTCCCACCCTCTTCTACCTGAGCTGACACCATTAGGCCTCATGAGTTGGCCATATAGAGATGAAATGCATTTTTTCACGGTCGCCACTGCTAATGATGTTAAGAGTGGCATTGGTTTTACCACTATCTTTTCCCCTTTAAATTGAGATTGTACCGCATGTGGTAATTGTTAGTATTTAAATAAGTTACGATGAGGCACTTGAAACGATTCTTGCAGATCCTGAAAGGAGCGTAGAACATTATGTGAATAAAGCTGAGCTATATATTGAGGTCTCTGGAACGCCAGCATTCATATCCCTCTAATTTACATAGTTCTTTATAATGCCTATTCCCCCAAGGTGGTAAGTACTCCGAGGCCCCTTCATGCTGAAGTTGGGAGGCTATGAAATAAAGTCTCGGCTGAAGCACCGCCAATCCGCCCCCATCCCTAGCTCGCTGGAGAATTGCTAACTTAACTTAATGAAAGGGCTCTTAGTAAATCAACCCCTATAAGGTATGCTTGCAGCATACTTGCTCAGCCAGTGACTTGCAATTTAAGCCTGAGATAGCCACACAATTGGCATTTTTAGAGTGCACACGGATTAGAACACCTGACAGTTTTTATTGCTGACTGTGCCCCTGGTAGGGAGATTCACCCCTCTATTTGTCCTGTTTACCATTACCACTGAGAGTTAAAGTGATAGAAAATCACAAATTTGGGGTTGTCACTAGGAACAGAGGGGAAATCTTTCAGTGGGGATACTAGTTCTGGCGACTCTAGTGACAACCAGGGATTCTCTCACATTCCTCTCACTTCCTTTTTGGCTATGGGACAGAAAGTGAAAGGAAATTTTCCCAATGGGACACAGATGGCAACAAAAACTGTTAGGGGTTATTACCTTCCCTTTGCCTTCAGTTGTACTTTAAATGCAATAAATCATATGTACTAAACTGCAGCATTTAGCAGGTTATAGTCTAATCTACCGCACCCTTTAATTTGATGTCATCTTTTTTTTGCAGGTGCTTTTATTTAGGATGACCATGAATGTAATTTATAACCTGAACATCTCCACACAAGGTGCTTCTTATGGAAATATATCTTCGTGCAGCTCTACTTCAGCAGAATATGCAATTCTTCTCTCCAGTATCTACATTGGAAATACATTGTTGGGACTAATACTCAGTGTTATGGTACTTTGGGCAATATGGCCAGAGGTCAGAAGGTTACTGGGTCTGCCTTTCTATGCGGTCAATCTTCTGGGTGCTGCAATATTAGAATGTCTGGTTCTACCATTTGGAGTCAGTTATCTTTTGAACATCTTTACAGTTGGCTCCTTAGTCTGCCATGTTCTTGGTCTTATCCCCAAGATTGTACAAAGAACTGCTGCAGTATTTCTTGTTTGGATGTTTCTTGTGCGGTATATGGCCGTGAAGCAACCTCTGAAATATAAAACACTTTCCTCCATTTGGGTATGTGGATCAGTCAGCTTTACCCTGTGGTCCATAGTGATAGCCATTTCAGTTACTGAACAAGTGTTGACTGATACCAATACAGGGAAATGCTTTCCGGATTTCAGATTAGCAACAGAATGGGCTGTTCTTGACTTAATGCTCTCTTTTATATTTAACTTTTTACCATTGAGCTTGCTTTGCTTCCTTGGCCACTTCATCTACCGTGCCTTGAAGAACTCTCCCTCTGTTCCCAAAGAACAACGAGAAAGAATCAGAAAGATTCTCTATCTAGCTGCATTTAGTTTTGGGGCTCTTTTTTGTCCAATGCATATAGTTATGGTTTATCAGAGTATTCTTTTACTTTTAGGCTATTCCATATGTGAGGTCAATCTAAAAGTTTTTCTTCCTTATCAGTTTACATTTGCTCTTAATAGCTATGGTGTGGCAATCACCCCTATTTTCTATGTCTTCAGCTCTAGTACAGTAAATGGGAAACTTAGGGGGCTTTTGAAAGGCAGACAAAAAAGGTGAATGCCAACAAAGATCTCAATAAGTAGCACACATTTACAAATTCTTTCAAAGTGGGAGCTCTGATCAACAAAATCATGGATCAGGTTAGTTGGTTAAAGTGGTTGTAAACCTCTGAAGCAAAAAATGAACAATGCACATCCATCTCTAGTTTCTACTTGCCTCAATCTATAGCACTAAGTGTGGTTTCTGTCTGATCTCTTCTTTCTCTGCTATCTGCATGAGAGACTTCTGACAGTCTAACTCAACACCATAGGACCCTAGGAAACAGCCCCCCCCCCCTCCAGCACACGGCATGTAATTAACCAGCTGTGCATGTTTCCCTATGGGACTGTGTAGAGGGCCATGTGTCCATTTCTTTCTCTGATTACACTCAGCTCCCTGCTCTATGCTGTGAAGTGTGTGACATCAGATCACCACCCATTGCCCTCTTGAGCTCAGAACTACTGTGTAAACGGTGTGCTTTAGGAGGCTGCTGAGGACAGAAGGCTGCAGATAAACAGGTACATTATATGTAGGAGGATTTGTTTCCTCTCTATGTATCACCTGAGGATAGTCACCTCAGTGGGTATATGTAAGGGTTTAAAACCACTTTAATGTAAAACAAAGGTGGGAGTGAAAATATGAATAATGGCAATCATTATCCAACCACACCTACTGAAACGCGCCTTAAAGAATCTCACAATATAGACATTTGCACACATTGTTAGATATTGGATTACCTGCCAGATATTATTTCCAATATAGTAGTAAGCTATCTTTGCTGTAGTGAGGAGGGATATAAGTTAAATGTCTATGGATAAAACATAGAGGCAGAAAAGGCATAAAAAAAACGCAATTGCAAGAGGCAATTGGCTATGACAGTTATCTTAATTATTTACATATATGCCTTCATATTAGGAGTTTAAACTATGTCTTAAAGCAAAATAAAGCTTGCTAATCCTTGGATGTGCTGGCTACATTCATTTTTTTTATTCAGGCTTTTTTCCTCTTAATGGGCAATTTACATCTTACGTGCATTGCGTTAGGGCAGGCAATGTGTTTGAATGGACTGTCTAATGCGCTAAAATGCACCAAAAAAGGTACATGCACAATTTTTTTTTAACAAAGCACACCACAACAAGCAGTAATGTGTTAACCACCCTGGCGGTATGATTATGTCAGATTTTTACGTCTCAAAGCGATAAATTGTTTTGCATGGAAATTTGGCATTTTATATTGTAGGCCTGTAATTCTTAGGAATAACTCACTTAAATCTGTCCAAACAAGTCTAGTAGACATCCCGGGTATGATAAGGTTTGAAACACAAAATCATAAATTATAATATAATAAATAACTATAAATAATTATAAAAAATAATAAAAAAAAATAAATTTCCTCACGATTCACTGTTGCTCAATTCTGCAAGTGTTCTAATTTACTATCACTGTTTTCTAGCTGGTCTAAAACCACTTTTGACGTAAAGGGAGACTTTTTGGTTGCCATGGACAATCTCAAGTTTCCAGACAGAACGGTATAACTAATATGTACCAGCTATGACTGATGTTGTGAAACGCGTCAACTGTTTGCCCTGCTTATGTTGTCACATGAACGTTGACTATTCATTACAATAAAGGCTTGCCCAGAATCCATTTAAGCTGTCCAGAATCCATTTCTTCAATAAATAATATGAAAGTGCATGCAGGGCACTAGACAAAAGGGAGGTGAAATGATTTGATACAGTAATGTAATCTGTAAGATTGCAGTGTACTGTATGTGTTATGTATTTTGCATTTTTTTTTTCTCGCGGCGCTTACAGGGAACGGAGCCCGGAACACAGAGCATCGGGCGAATGATCCAGTGGGGGAACATCGCAGGATCTTGGGGACAAGGTGATTACCGCCCGGATCGGTGGCCCCTCCCCACACATGCTGTGACAATGTGACGCTGGTGGTGGTCCACGTGCGTGTGGGGCGTATATATAGCACCTCCCCAGACACAGTTCTCCTTACCACTTGGATAGGCTGCACTTTACAGGAACTCCTTGATCTTATGCACACACCCCAGGTACTTACCATGTTATGCTTTTTTCAATTAGTCATCTTTTCCCTATTGTGTCTTGATGCCTTGGAATTGGTCATGGTGTTTTCCGTATACTCTTTTCCTTATTCTTGTCTCCTTGGTTCGTGGTTCACCACTTCAAACCTCACTTGCACATGGTTTCACTGTCACCGTGGTCTTATCTTACTATTTATCTTCAACTCACCCTATTTGTATAATACATTATTCATGGATATTATTTTTATTCAACACAGAATTGTTGAATATTCTTACTTCTGCTCACTTTCATACACCATGAAGATTGGTGATCTGTGTTCTGAGGACCCTGTGTGTGCGCCCTGCTGATGCGCGACCTTTGACTACCTCAGCTCCCGGGAGAGACAAATCTTTCTGGCCCTGGTTCCATACTTACCTTACATCAATATACTTCATTTCATGGAAGTACTCATGGCATATTAGACTCATTATATCCTATATTTTGTAGATACTTTTGAGCATCTGCCCCTGAGGAAGTGTGCTATACACGAAATGCGTTGGAAATCTAGGATGCAGTAATATGCCTGCCAATAGGAATCAATCCAGACCTGCTATCTACAACTCATGATGCTTACACTATTTCCATACCTTTATAACATTGCAATGTGCCACTCAGATGACATGCCTTTGTGTATATATATATATATATATATGAACATTTACTTATCAATTCATTTTATACTCCATGCCGCAAAGCCAATATGCATGCAATCATGTTATCTTGATGTTCATGCACTGGGTGCATGTGTATATAAATGTAATTATTTTTTACTTATTCTTGTAGAATTGCTATGTACTTGTACATCCATTTATGCAAATGAAATGCTTTTACAACCTAACCTCCACTAGTCAATTGCCTCATCTAAAGTCCCAATCTCCCTTTTCTTGTGTACCTGAACCAGGGATGGAGGCACGTGTATATGTGAATCATACAATTCCCAAAATTTCCCCCTTATATTTTCCTGGGGACAAGGTAATTTTCCTGGACCAGGATTCTGCAGAGCAATCCCGAGTGTGGCTCAGGGTTACCACTAATGGTACTGAAATTTAACCCCGAGCCACATTCGGGATTACTGCCAGGAGGGTTAAAGTATACCTAAAGGCAAAACTTTATTTTGTTTTGGATAGAATGAAGATGGATTAGCACCTCTGTCAGTTTTTATTACTGTCTGTGCACCCTGTTAGAGAGATTCACCCTCTCTATTAGCCCTGTTTACCATTATCATTGAAAGTGAACGTAAAGAAAATCCTTCATTTTGGGTTCTGCCCAAAAAAGTAATAAAGGAGAAATCTTCAAATGGGACACTAGTTCTGATGGCCTGGGGGTCCCTAAATATTCCCTATGATACTATAGTGCTATCTAGTGTTTGGAGTTAGGAAATGCTTCCCTCAAATAAACTGATGTAAGAAGATGATGGACGAGATAAGAGGTCCTGAAGAAGCGGGAAATTCTGCGAAATGCATCAATCTTTTTCTCTATCTCGACCAAAGTCATGCATGTTTGCAGTAGACGATAATTGTTAGCATTCAATACACAAGCAGCTATACAAAATGTGTTTTTTATATATTTTGTTGGTAGAAATAAAATTTTGTATTTTTTTTATAACATTACTGTTTTTTTGTGCTCACTGGAGGGGTATTTAAAGTCCTACTACCTACATTTTTGCTACATGATCTTCCCAGTGAATAGCTGTGCAGTGGGGACGTGTCAAGTCTGATCATTGGAGGAAATCTGGCTGAGTTCCCAGCACAACTAGAGAACTGACCAAAGTGTGTTCTGCTTAGGGTGGTCAGTTTTTTAAATAGGAAAGCCGAGGGACTGACAGAGACACCAGGGATTTCACATAAAGGAAGCAATAAAAAGAGAACAGGATACTTTTTCATACAAGTACACGGTACAGCAGGCACATACAGTATCTGAAATATGATGTTTTGAGGTAACAAACGCTTTAATGCATGGAGATGCCAGCTTTTTTAAAGGATTCTGCGTCTTTAACCAAATTTGTCTTAACTGCCTCTCCCCGCCTTCCCATTCTGCCTATACATCCTTTTACTAAACTTAGTTTAATGGGCAACTTGATTCAGCCAAGCAGTGTTCTCAACCTTTCATAACAAAATTATAAAACCACCGTAAGTTTTTTCCCAATTAATTCAGAGTAAGATCTGTCACATCTGTCAATTCTCTTAACTTACTATACACTTGCAAAATAGACAGACCACCAATAAAGAAAAAGTTAATAATAAGGATTGAGGAGCTTCTACTTGCTTCACAAAAATAATATATATCCTTTATTATAGAAATTCAAAATTAAAAATTTTATACTAAATCTTCACTGTCCATCATATATTAAAAACGACAACGTTGTCATATCATACTCTGGACATATGAGCCACGCACAGCCACAACATACAGAATCAATTTAGGTATTATTAGCAGGATAAAGATACTTTCATGGCAGCCTCATGGGCCCTGTCTTATGCATATTTACATCCTAATTTACGGGAGGAACAATGTCCTTGATGTACCTCAGTGAGTGGCGCTCTGGCTGGGGTACATTGATGAAGTGTTGGTCTTGTGGAGTAAGGTGTAGTATAAAATGTGTGATTTTTAATTATGAATTGCTGTAATAAAGGATATATATTATTTTTATAAGCAAGTAGAAGCTCCTCAATCCTCATTGTTAACTTTTTTTTTATTAATGGTCTGTCCATTTAATTATTTTGCAAGTGCTCTTAACCTTTTCTGAGCAGACAGGCTATCAAGTACTGTACATGTATTGCCAAGTCTCCACAGGTCCTAATGAAAAAAAACATCAATCTGCAGGCTTAAAAGTAGATGGCTTTTCCATTAGTGTCTATAGAATAAACTGTGCATGCGCAGTGCCCGCTTGAACTGAGTCACCCCCTGAGTACGTAAGTATGGTAAAGGGGGCATAAGTAGAATAGGGAGGTACAGGGAGGCTGTAATCCTTTAACCCCTTCAGATCCGCGCTATAGCGGAATGACGGCTACAGCGCGGATCTGCTTTGCTGGGAGGGCGTCAATAGGCGTCCTCCCCTTTGCACACTCGCCACGCCCCCTGAAGGGCGCGTGCGGCATGTGCTGTGATCACCCGAGTCAATGAGACTCGGGTGATCACAGATCAGAGTAAGGGGTTGATCCCGGCCCCTTACCACGTGATCAGCTGTCAGCCAATGACAGCTGATTACGTGATGTAAACAGAAGATCGGTAATCGTTTTTTTTCTTCTCACGCTAACAGCTTTTATCTCGTACGGTATTTGCGCAGCAATTTTTCTAACGCCTTTTTTTGGGATAAAAAAAAAAACTGTTTTGTGCTTAAAAAAAACAAGAGAGTAAAGTTAGCCCAATGTTTTTGCATAATGTGAAAGATGAAGTTACGCCGAGTAAATAGATACCTAACATGTCACCCTTGAAAATTGCACACGCTCGTGGAATGGCGCCAATGTTTGCTACTTAAAAATCCCCATAGGCGACGCGTGAAAATTTTTTACTGGTTACATGTTTTGAGTTACAGAGGAGGTCTAGGGCCAAAATGATTGCTCTCGCTCTAACGTTCGCAGCGATACCTCACATGTGTGGTTTGAACACTGTTTTCATATGTGGGCGGGACTTACGTATGCGTTCGCTTCTGCATGCGAGCACATGGGGACAGGGACGCTTTAAAAAAAAAAAAACTTTATTGTTCATTTTACTTTATTTATTTTAGTTTGATGCTTTTTTCCAAAAAAATAATTTTTGATCACTTTTATTCCTATTACAAGGAATGTAAACATCCCTTGTAATAGGAATATGGCATGACAGGTCCTCTTTACAGTGATATATGGGGTCAATAAGACCCTACATCTCACCTCTAGGCTGGGAAGCCTGAAATAATAAAAAAAAAACAATCCTGGCTTCAATCGTAGCGGTGAGTCGGTAGAAGCACCAGAGGGTGGCGGGAGGGGGGAGCCTCCTCGCGCCTCCCGTAAGAACGATCAAGCAGTGGAACAGCCACTATGATCATTCTTATGGTGTAGGGAATCGCCGGCTGAAAAAACTGATATCTGAATGATGCCTGTAGCTGCATGTATCATTTAGATATCCCCGCACAAAGTCAAGGACGTCATATGACGGCCGGCGGGTGGGAAGTGGTTAGAACGCATTTTTTTTTTTTTAACACAAAGTTGTCCATATATACAATATTTCTAACATATAGCATGTACATACCAAAAAATGACACCCAAAATAGATTCTCCTACTCCTCCTGAGTACGGCGATACCACATGTGTGAGACTTCAACAGCCTGGCCACATACGGAGGCCGAGTACAGCTGAGTATGGCAGAGTACAGCCAAGTATGGTCGAGTATGGCTGAGCATGGCTGGGTATGGCTGAGTATGGCAGGGTATGGCCGAGTATGGCTGGGTATGGCTGAGTATGGCTGGGTATGAAAGAGTATTGCAGGGTATTGTGGAGTATTGCAGGGTATGGCTGGGTATTGCATAGTATTGCAGGGTATTGCATAGTATTGCGGAGTATTGCAGGGTTTTGCATAGTATTGCGGGGTATTGCATGGTATTGCAGGGTATTGCAGGGTATTGCGGAGTATTGCGGGGTATTGCATAGTATTGCGGGGTATTGCAGGGTATTGCAGGGTATTGCAGAGTATTGCAGGCTATTGCAGAGTTTTGCAGGCTATTGCAGGGTATTGCGGGGTATTGCAGGGTATTGCAGAGCATTGCAGGGTATTGCATAGTATTGCACAGGGTATTGCAGAGTATTGCACAGGGTATTGCACAGGGTATTTCTGAGCATGGAGGGATGGCTGAGCATGGATGGATGGATTGTGGCTCTGTGTCACCGAGCAGCGCTGTGGGCACTACAGATGCAGCCCACAGTGCTGCTGCCATCCAATCCCTCCCCCTCTGTACAGATCAGTACACAGAGGGGAGAGAGGAACTGGCGTTATGACATGACGCCGGTTTGTTTACATGTGATTGCTCCGTCATTTGATGGAGCGATCACATGGTAAACGCCCGCGATCAGCCCGTGATCCGTGATGCGCCGGGTCCTCTGTACCCGGCATTCACGGATGTTCTCGGGTGCGCGCGAGAGCGGAATTCTGGGAGGACGTCATAGTACTTCCACCTGGAGTTAAGCAGCCGCCCTGTAGCCGTCATTCGGCTATGGGCCGGTTGTTAAGTGGTTAATATGTAAATAATCGCGGGCCGCAGCATTGATATGCAAATAGAGGTGGCAATCATATGTATATCATGTCCCCCTGAGGTCATATCTACCATCACTTCTGCTGAATGCTGCCCACTGGGGAGGTAAGGGAGCATGCTTGAAAGTCCTGCCTACAACTATAGTCATTAAGCCTAACATCAGCCTAAATTTTGGTGCATGTAAATACGCAATCTCAGCCATGCAAGAGGGTGTCATTAACAATTAATGGCAATTCTGTGTATCTGCTAAAGGGCAGCATGTTTCTGTGGTGTTAGGAAAGTGATTTTCTGTGAAAGAGTGTAAATCCCTCTTTACATTGGTGGTTACTGTGAATGCTCCTATTACATTAGTGGTCAGTGCAAATCCCCATTACATTGGTGGCCAATGTAGAAACTCCTCTTTATATTGGTAATCGTTAAAAAAAAATCCAAACTTGCATTTGTGGTCAGTTTAGATTCCTTCTTTACATTGGTGGTCCATGTAGAAGCCCACTTTAAATTGGTGGTGAGTGTAAATCCCCCTTACATTGGTGGCCAGTGTAGAAATCCCCCTTTATTGGCTGTTGATGTAAAATCCCTCATTACATCGGTTGTCAGTGTAAATTCTTCACAACATTGGTGATCAGTGTACATTTCCCTTTACATTGGTGGTAAGTGTAAATCCCCCTTTACATTGGTGATCAGTTTAAATCTCCCCTAACATTGGTGATCGGTGTAAATCCCCCCAACATTGGTGGTCAGTACAAATCTCCTCGACAATGGTTGTCAGTGTAAATTCCCCCTTACATGGAGGTCATTGTATATTCCCCCTTACACTGGAGGTTGGTGTAAATGCTCTTTTTCATTGGTGATTACATTGGTGTCAGTGTAGAAATCCCTCTTTTCCAATAGTGGGTGGCGTAAAATCCCCTGTTACATCGTGGTCAGTGTAAATCCCCCCTCACATCGGTTGTCATTGTAAATTCCCCATTACATTGGTAGAATCCCCCACTATATACTTGCCAAAGATTTCCTGGTTTGCTCTACATGATTCAGAATTTGTCACAGTGTACTGCCTCCTAACTAATCCCATCCGTCCACCACTGCCACTGATCCCATCAACCCCCCAGCATTGTCACTAACCCCAAGAGTCCTAGTATTCCTAAGAGTTTTCTGTCTATTGATGGGTCCCCTCACCTCCCCAGTCCATGGTGTGCAGGCAGTGAGGAGATGAAGTTCTGTAACCTTTAGCAACCAATCAGTGAGCAGTAATGCTGTGCACTAACCTCTTGCAACCAATCATTGAGCAGTAATATTTCCAGTAACCTCTAGCAATCAATCAGTGAGCGGTAATGATACACTGTAACCTCTGGCAACCAATTGCAATCGCTGCCTGATCTGATTCAGTAAACTGATTTTGAGTCTAGCTGCTATTTATTGTATGTCTCAAAGCATGTGGAGAGCAAAATTTCATGGAAGAGGGGGCCCAAGAAAATATTTGCCCAGGGTCCAGTCAATATTAAAGACGGCCCTGGTCCCAGTCAGAGGACAGTATCCTCCATTGTATGTGCAACTATACCATTATCCAGTCATTTGGGAATATGTGCTCATTCATTTGCTTTTTGGTAAATTCAGTCATTCTGTCTGATCCTTGGGTGGATGTATTTGGAAGGAAAAATGTCAAAGTGTAACCAATTCAGGACAAATTATTTGGCCACATCTGTATTTTATTATCACGTGCCAGATGTCTTTCATTAACAACATCCAGTTGATTTATCATAATAAACAAATCATGTGTGGATTTAAAGCGTTTGTTAAAAAAAAAAAAAAAAAAGGATCCTGTTCCTTTAAAGCATGAATACCTTGTGCTTGTGCTGTGTAATTTGGCCCCCTGTTTCACCTGAAATGCCTGGTTGATCCTACCAGTTTCTGCCCTCCCCCCTGTAAACTAACCACGGTATACAGTATCATGGCTGCTGAGCTCTGACACCGTGGTCAGTTTATGTGTGACCGTCATCCGCAGCCTGCTATCTGCTCTCCTCTGTCTCCTGTGTCCTCCTTCCCCTTCCCTGCCTGTCAGCTAGTCTGTGTTAGCTGCCCCTCCCCTTGCCCTGTAGAACTGCTCTGAGCAGTGCACACATTACTGCACACAAGCACTGTCAGCCCCACTGCTAGTATAACCTGTAATATATACTGTATGCCTTTTTGTAAAATTCTTCTTCTAAATACCTTATCCCTTCTCCCCGATCAACAGTCATGTGACCGCCCGTCGCTCTATTCCTCCGATGTATACACTACAGAGCAGGGGCGTAACTAGAAATAGCAGGGCCCCATAGCAAAATGTTGTATGGGGCCCCCCTGCAAACAGCCCCCCCCCCCAAACAGCTGCCCTAGTGTCAATGCAGCATGACCTGTGCCACATACAGCGTGACCTGTGCCCAATGCAGCGTGACCTGTGCCCAATACAGCGTGACCTGTGCCCCATACAGCGTGACCTGTGCCCAATACAGCCTGGTCTGCCTGTGCCCCATACAGCCCCACCTATGCAGAGGAAGAGGCAAGCCACCCGGATCAGCAGAGAGCGGGATTGCCCGCTGTAATAGCTTTCATTTGAATTTCCTGTCTTCCCGGGGCTCATCGTCACATAGCCCAACCTCTTGGCCCGACACCTTTGATGACGTCACTTGTCCCGCATTGGATCGGCGTTCTGTCTATCAAAGGCACTGGGCCAAAAGGTGGAGCTATGTGACGTGAGCCCCGGGAACACTGGAAGTTCTAATGAAAGCTCTTACATCGGGCAATTCAGCTCTCTGCTGATACGGACAGCTCGCCTCTTCCTCTCCTCTCTCTTCCCCTGGCTGGGAGACTGTGTCGGCGGTGCTCTTGTCCTCACTGGGCCCCACTCGGCTGCGGGCCCCATAGCACCTGCATGGGTCGCTATGGTGGTAGTTATGCCCCTGCTACAGAGGGAGGTCATGTGACCGCCCAGCAGACGTCAGAGGGAGAGCTCAGCCCCTCCCTCCCTAGTGTATATATTGGAGGGACAGAGCGACGAGCGGTCATGTGACAGCAGATAGAGGAGAAGAAATAAGGAATTTAGAAGAAGAATTTTACAAAAAGGCATACAGTATATACTACATGTAATCCTAGCAGAGGGGCTGGCAGTGCTTATGTGCACTGCCTTAACAACCCCTTTAAATCCAGTCTTCCTCTCCCTTTAATAACACATAGGGGTTGATTTACTAAAGGCAAACAGACTGTGCACTTTGCAAAATGCAGTTGCACTCTGCAAGAGCAATTGCTCCAGAGCTTAGTAAATGAGCAGAAGCACTGCTGACTTCCATCAGCCAATCATGTGCAAGCAAAAATGCTGTTTTTTTTCCTTGCACATGATTGGATATTCTTTGCAAAGTGAAGCCTTACCTCATTTACTAAGCTCTGGAGCAACTGCACTTTGCAAAGTGTACAGTCAATTTGCTTTTAGTAAATCAACCTCTTAGGCCCAAGGTATACAGTGACCACATTGGACCAAAGATACTGTGTAGGCCCTGCCTAATGATATATTCTTCAGCGAGTCTTTTACATCATTAGATTAGTCCTTGTTTCTAGCAATTTTATACTTTAAAAAATGTGCATATGTGTGTTTAAAGTTATAATGTTTCAGAATTAGTTCTGGGGTTCACAATTATGGGACCAGAGGGGGGCCATTGCCACGGCAACCAATCAGATTTTTTGATTGCTTTTCCTCTGGAGAAAGAGTGATTAAACCCGAGATGAAACCTTGCAATTTTGTTTGAGGTGTTTTTTGACATATCAGTCAGATGGAAAGCACATTTTTATTAGAGCCAGTTCACACAACAATCCCTTCGTTCAGTATGCACTTCCACATGCGTGTTTACACGTGTTCTTAACGCATTTTAATGTGTTTCTAGTGCATTTTTAATGCGGTCTAGTACAATTTTTCTTTTTTTTTTTCATTTGAAAAATGTATATGTATGTGCATTCCAGTGCATCTACACATATGTACATGTGTTCTGGTGCAAAAAATGCATGCTGCTGTACTGGAACTGAACACAGTGGTGTGAACTAGGGCGATTGATTTTACTGTGCCTGTGTTCAGTATCCATTTGAAACCTTACCTGACTGCACCTGGTATGAAGAATCCCTAAATTAATCAGCTGATTTATAGACTTCACCCATGAGACAGAACAATAAAGCACAACCATTGTGCATGATTGGGGTATTGCCCACATTATCGGCTGTATGCCATCACCCAATACCCAATTACCACCTTACCAAATTACAATAATAAAGCCAGACAACTTGTTTTTGGGTTAAAATGGCCATAACAGCCTATTTTATTACACAAAAAACAAACCATAACAAAACTTTAATAAAAGAAATAACTGAACTGAAAAAACTGAATAGGATTTCTGAAGGCACCCTTGACTGCTCAAATTTCTGTATCTGGCACTACCTTGCCTATTACGGCCAGCTCTGGGACAAATTTAGGCAAATTCACCAGCCAATACAGCCAACTATTACTCCCGCCCTTATTAGGGCAGGTACACCCCTACCAGAGATGGGCCATACCCATTTTTTTCAAAAGAAATTCACTATCCCCGCCTTCAAAAACCCTACGACCTCTGCCATCTGCTATGACACTATACAATCCCCGCAAAAATTACCCACACAAATAAACATCACATTCCCCCCAATAGCATACGAAAAATTAGGGAGGGAGGGTGGGAGAATCTACTCGGTTGCTGTCCAAATTCCAAGTGATACTGACAGACCAACACCCACCTAGCAACCCATTAGGACCACCCAGCCACACCCTGCCCCACCCGATTATCCTCCAATGGGTACCTCTTATCATATCTCTCCTGATACTTAACCCTCCTACTTTCTATCACTTTCTTAAGAACCCCCACCTTGCTATAGCCTTATAGGGAAAACCCCATCATGCTGGCCCTACTCTTATGCTGCGCTTCAGCTCCAGGCCTATACTGAACTGTAAAGCAGGGAAAAGGGCCTAATCAGGTAATGATCATATATGGCTGCAGCACTGCACATATATAACTACAATCTGTACACTGAAATTGTTTGCTAAAATTTTAATACATATTGATAAGATTATTTTCAAAACAAACTGATTTATTTTACATGTTTATATAAAAAAGAGTGAAAAGACTACCTACAGTTAGTGAGAGAAATCTGAGACTGGACACCCCGACATCCATCCATAACCCCAGCTAACTGCTCTGCGTGCGGCTACATGTGATCAGTGGCGCCCATGTCAGCCTGTCATTAGTTTAAATAGCTAAACTCAGTATCATACAACAAATGAAACCACACTCGTGGAACTAGTGCAATAACCAAATGAAAAAAAGAAAGAAGATAAGCTGCTAGCACGATATGTGAAATTAGAAATAGTAACACAAATATAGTACATCAGACATTGTGCTCTAATCTACTGCATGAAATAACAAAAAAAAAAAATCCCAAAAACATAAATGCCAAAAAAGAGTGCACTAATCATGTGAATTTCCAAGCCCCTCAAACATTGCATGCAGGTGTTTTTAATCGCAATATTGAGAATCAGCCTCCAAGTAAATCGCCACCACCTTCAAGACAGGATGAAAGACTTACCAGAAATACAACTCTGGAAGACATATTTGATGAAACGCATAGGGCTGAGCTACACACGGTGGCGTCATCTTGCATTCCTGAAGTGTCCCTGGGAGTGAGATTTGGCCATTTTGGATACTGTTATACAGCGCTGTTATTGTTCTTACTTATTTAGTGCAATTTTTATTTCAATAAATGTTTATACTGGGTTTTTACACCATAAGATGAAAGACTTACCAGAAATTCATGACTCTCAAATTAGAGAAGTCATGTATTGCATGATGTGACACCAGCCCCTTTATACCCAGGAACCGTATTTCAAAAAAGGAACAGCATGTAATACCATTCAGCAGTTTTCCCTCCTCTCCATATCCCCCTATAAGCATTTCGTGAAACAAAATGCTCCACATAGTGTAAAAATCCAGTATAAGAGTTTATTGAATTAATAATTGTGCTTACATAAGTGGGAACTGTAACAGCACTGGCCAAATCTTACTCCCGGGGACACTTTCGCAATTGTGATGACTACTGCAACTCCCTCCTCATTGGCTTACCTCTAAATAGGTTATCCCCACTTCAGTTCATCATGAACCCTGCTGCCAGGCTCATCCACCTCACAAACCGCTCAGCGTCTTCTATACCTCTCTGCCAATCCCTCCATTGGCTGCCACTCTACCAACTAATTAAATTCAAGATACTAACAATAACTTACAAAGCCATCCACAACCTGGCCCCCAGCTACATCACTAACCTAGTCTCAAAATACCAACCTAATCGTTCTCTTCACTCCTCCCAAGACTTCCTGCTCTCTAACTTCCTTGTCACCTAATCCCAAGGTCGCCTTCAGGACTTCTCCAGAACCTCTCCCATCCTCTGGAATGCTCTACCCCAATCTTTCTGACTTTCTCCTACTTTGTCCACTTTCAGATGATCCCTGAAAACTCATCTCTTCAGAGAAGCCAATCTGGCCCCCACCTAACAATTGTTCATTTATTTTCTTCATCAGCACACCCCCCAGTTATTACCTCTTGTATCTCTTGACCTTCTCTCTTAGATGGTAAGCTCTAAAGAGCAGGGCCCTCTGATTCCTACTGTATTAAAATTAATTGTATTTGTACTGTCTACCCTCAAGTTGTAAAGCGCTATGTAAACTGTTGGTGCTATATAAATCCTGTATAATAATAATAATATCATGGTATGTAGCTCCGCCCCATGCGTTTCATCAAATATGACATCTTCCGGAGTTGTATTTCTGGTAAGAGTTTGATCCTGTCTTGGAGGTGGTGGAGAGTCACTTAAAGGCTGATTTACAATACTGAGATTGAAAACACCTGCATACACGCTTCAGAAAATTGGAAATTCACATGATTACTTGACTCTTTTTGGCATTTATATTTTTGGGATTTTTTTTTGTCATTTCATGCAGTAGATTAGCGCAGCACTTCTGATGTACTATATTATAAACTAATATATTATATTATATGATAAACTAATATGCTGAGTGGCGACTGCTATTCACATACCCTTGTCATTCCAGCCTCAAGAATTTGCTGATTCTTGTCGCTGAAAACTGGTGGCTGCATGTAACCGACTGTGCGAAACAAGCCTAATGCATGCCCATGGAAAGGATTCAGACATTACAAAAAATGTGCAGCAGCTGATTTACCAGTGATCCTATATGTATATTTAATTAGTTTCTCTATTATAGGAGTTAATGTGCTCTTGAATATGAGAATAGTGCAGTATTGACCATACAGTGCATCTTGTGGTCTCATTTCCTATAGTTATGAATACATAATAGGATAAAACTATACTTGTTTTTTGCTACAATAGCAAAAGTGTGTTCAAAGATATATTAATGGAATGCAATAATAACAGAAATGTGAATGTGAGGTGCGATAATGGGTCCCTGGGCTGTGCAAAGAACACAGCCCACCAGCCCTGTATAATAAAATTGTGCTCAACCCTGTTTGTGCTTCTGAAAATGAGAAACCTTTTTTCTGTACTATAAACACATCATCCTTGTTCCATGAGACTTTCCTACAGGTAAGAGTAATTCCAGACACAGTTGGCGGTTTGTAGATCTTCACTAGGTCTCGGCTGACAGTGAAATGTAGCAAGGGCAGAAGTAGGCAGATCTTCACTCTGTTCTGGCTGACTCTGAAATGTTGAGAGGTCATCATCAGGCTGATTTTTACTCTGTCCAGTCTGAAATGTAAAGAAGTTCATAGCAATGTCTTCTGAATTGTCCTCCTGTAATGCCAAAAGAACAAGTATTGGTGGGATTAGTCACCAAAGCTGACCATAAATTCATTAGCGAGGAATGATTGACCCCATTTTGGAAAGTAGACACCCCAAGCTATTTGCTGAGAGGCATGGTGAGTATTTTGCAGCTCTCATTTGTTTTTGAAAATGAAGAAAGACAAGAAAATTTTTTTTTTTCTTTTTTCAATTTTCAAAACTTTGTGACAAAAAGTGAGGTCTGCAAAATACTCACTATACCTCTCAGCAAATAGCTTGGGATGTCTACTTTCCAAAATGAGGTCATTTGGGGGGGTTTTGTGCCACCTGGGCATTCCATGGCCTCCGAAACTGTGATAGGCAGTGAAGAGTGAAATCAAAAATTTACGCCCTTAGAAAGCCTGAAGGCGGTGCTTGGTTTTCGGGGTCCCGTGCGCGGCTAGGCTCCCAAAAGGTCCCACACATGTGGTAACCCCATATTCAGGAGAAGCAACAGAATGTATTTTGGGGTGTAATTTCACATACAGTATTCCCATGGCATGTTTGAGCAATATATCATTTAGTGACAACTTTGTGCAAAAAAAAAAAAAAAAACTGTCTCTTTCCCGCAACTTATGTCACAATATAAAATATTCCATGGACTCGACATGCCTCTCAGCAAATAGCTTGGGGTGTCTACTTTCCAAAATGGGGTCATTTGGGGGAGGTTTGAACTGTCCTGGCATTTTATGGATAACATTTAGAAGCTTATGTCACACATAACCCACTCTTCTAACCACTTGAAGACAAAGCCCTTTTTGACACTTTTTGATTACATGAAAAAATAATTTTTTTTTGCAAGAAAATTACTTTGAACCCCCAAACATTATATATTTTTTTAAAGCAAATGCGCTACAGATTAAAATGGTGGGTGTTTCATTTTTTTTTTCACACAGTATTTGCGCAGCGATTTTTCAAACGCACTTTTTGGGGAAAAAACACACTTTTTAAAATTTTAATGCACTAAAACACACTATATTGCCCAAATGTTTGATGAAATAAAAAAGATGATCTTAGGCCGAGTACATGAATACCAAACATGACATGCTTTAAAATTGCGCACAAACGTGCAGTGGCAGCAAAATAAATACATTTTTAAAAGACTTTAAAAGCCTTTACAGGTTACCACTTTAGATTTACAGAGGAGGTCTACTGCTAAAATTACTGCCCTCGATCTGACCTTCGCGGTGATACCTCACATGCATGGTGCAATTGCAGTTTACATTTGACGCCAGACCGACGCTTGCGTTCGCCTTAGCGCGAGAGCTGGGGGGAGAGTGGTGCTTTTTTTTTTTTCTTTATTATTTTTTTGCTTTTTTATCTTATTTTTAAACTGTTCCTTTCATTTTTTTTTTAATCATTTTTATTGTTATCTCAGGGAATGTAAATATCCCCTATGATAGCAATAGGTAGTGACAGGTACTTTTTAAAAAAAAAATTGGGGTCTATTAGACCCTAGATTTCTCCTCTGCCCTCAAAGCATCTGACCACACCAAGATCGGTGTGATAAAATGCTTCCCCAATTTCCCAATTGCGCTATTTACATCCGGCGAAATCTAAGTCATAAAATGCTCGTAGCTTCCGGTTTCTTAGGCAATAGAGATGTTTGATGCCACTCTGGTCTCTGATCAGCTCTATGGTCAGCTGGCTGAATCACCGGCTGCTTTCTTAGGTTCCCTGTTGAGACAGGAGAGCCAGAGAAAAACACGGAAGACGGTGGGGGGCATTCCCTCCCACTGCTTGTAAAAGCAGTCTAGAGGCTAATTAGCTGCTAGGATTGCTTTTACATGAAAGCCGACCGCAGGCTGAAAAGAATGATACCAAGATGATACCTAAACCTGCAGGCATCATTCTGGTATAACCACTCAAAGTCGTGAATGCCGTACCTGAAGACAAAAAAATGGTTAACAATAAAGCACAGTAAACGGTAAAGTATAAAAAATTGCATAACAAACATGATAAAACATAATAACAATAAAACATTGCAGAATAGAATACAGTAAAAAGAGCAGAACAATAGAGAGAGAATAGAGAGAGAGAGAACAATAAAACGACAACTATTTTTTTTTATTTTATATTTTTGTTTGTGGTTTTTTTTTTTTTTTTTTTTTTTTTTACACTTTTTTTTTGTAACTGTCTCTCAAAATGTGATGGCATTTTGGGAGACCCTGTGAAAGTGTGCCTAGTCTGTGCAATTCTGTACCCTACGCTAATACTCAACTAGTGCATGGTAGCGTTCAAAACATTAACCAATGCAAAGACCAGGATTGTCAGGACAGGAGGGACAATAATAGCGGGTGTCATGTCTATATCCGCGCTTGCTGCAGACACGACATCTTTTTTGGGGGGGTTCGTTGGGTAGGGGTACTCGGGAGGACATAAAGAAAATGCCTCTCATGCAGCCGATTGATTTGGTTGGGGATGTGAATGGGGGAAGTATGGGTGCTGCAGAAGCGGTGGGTTCCCAATTAGGATTGGCGAATGCAGCAGGAAGGGCATTATGGGCACGACGGGCCTGTGTTTGTCTTCTTGGTGGCAGCGGGACACTACTTCTGCTTGCCACCTCACCAGCTTGAACTGCACTTATACGACTCGCCACGTCACCAAGTGTTACTGCAGTGCGGGTTTGACTACGACCGGGGTGTACTAGGCCACTGGTGCTTGCCAGTTCAATAAAAAGCTACCAAAAAAACTGTTAGCGATCGCAGGGATCAGGCCTGACTCTGCGAATGCTGCAGTTATGCGTTTAGTGTTTTGTAAGTGTCAGTGATCGATCGATACTGCACTTGGGTGGGCTGGGCTGGGCGGAGGGGCAAAACGCAGGTGCTAGCAGGTATCTGGGCTGATCCCGCTAGCACTGCGTTTTTGGGAACCCTAAACTGCTGGGGACGCTAGTATAGATCTGATCAGATCAGATATTGATCCGTTCAGATACTACACCACTAAGGGAGGTGTACGGTGGGTGTTAGCGGTACTGGGGCTAACCTGACGCTGCTTGGGGCTGGTGCTTGCCAGTTCACCAAAATGCTACCAAAAAAACTGTTAGCGATCGCAGGGATCAGGCCTGACTCTGCGAATGCTGCAGTTATGCGTTTAGTGTTTTGTAAGTGACAGTGATCGATCAATACTGCACTTGGGTGGGCTGGGCTGGGCCGGGCGGAAAGGCAAAATGCAGGTGCTAGCAGGTATCTGGGCTGATCCTGCTAACACTGCGTTTTTGGGAACCCTAAACTGCTGGGGACGCTAGTATAGATCTGATCAGATCAGATATTGATCCGTTCAGATACTATACCACTAAGGGAGGTGTATGCTGCGTGCGTGGGTGTTAGCGGTACTGGCGCTAACCTGATGCTGCCTGGGGTGACGCATATCACCGCCGGGCGATCAGGGGGCTAAACCTTTATTTGGTAATAAACGGCGGGTGCCCTGACACTATAAAAAATAAACGAACTAACCAGCGTCACCCGTAACAGTTATACGGTGATCACTGGTGAAAGGGTTAACTAGAGGGCAATCAAGGGGTTAAAACATTTATTAGGTAGTATATGGGGGTCCCTGTCGCTATAAAACGCTGACGGCGAACCTAAATATTTATGTGCCTAACTAGTGTCACCAGCGACACTAATACAGCGATCATAAAAATGATCGCTTAGCAACACTGGCGACAGGGGGTGATCAAGGGGTTAAAACTTTATTAGGGGGGGTTAGGGGGGTACCCTAGACCTAAAGGGGGCTAACAGTAACTGTCCTACCACAGTAACTGTCACAAACTGACACCATGCAGTAATCAGAAAAAAAAAAAAAAAAACCTGCTTGGTGTCAGTGTGACAGGGAGGGGTGATTGGGGGGGGGGATCGGGGGGTAATGTGTGCCTGGCATGTTCTACTGTGTGTGTGTGTGTTGTGCACTCACATTACAGTCTTCTCTCCTCGGCGCCAAAACGGAAAATGCCGAGCCGAGGAGAGATGACATCATTTCCTCTGCCTCTGTGTACAATACAGAGGCAGGGAAATGATTTGATTGGCTAGGAGCGATCGCGAGGGGGGGGCCACGAATGGATGGCCTCCCCCTCACCACCGATCGCCGGGGAGGATTTGCCGACCGCCGCAGGCACCGGGGGGGGGGGGGGGGTCCGATCGGAATCCCCACCCGCGGGCAGGCAAGGACGTACCTGTAAGTCCTTTTGCCTGCCCGTGCCGCTCTGCCGACGTACATCGTCGTGCGGCGGTCGGCAACTGGTTAAAGCTTCCAGTTGTCTGGCTACAGCAAACTGATTGGGTGTTCTGGTTTACATCACTTCACTCAGCTTTCCTCTATATAAATGTTTTTTGAATAGATCTCATATTAATAGTTATTACTTTTTCCATCAGCTCATCCCCCACAGCTTTTACCCTTTGCATAGCTCCCAACTGTCCCTGATTTTGAGGGACTGTCCCTGATTTGGAGCAATGTCCCTCTGTCCCTCATTCCTCCTCATTTGTCCTTCATTTTGGTCTGATCTATATAGATGTATAAAAAATGCACTTTTTATTCATCAAAAAGTGTTTTCCAGCGCTAAACCTTTCATCTGATTCCTAAATTGCTGCATTTGTAAATTTCAAAAGCCAATATAAAGGAATATTGGTGGTAAAAAAAGCACTTATGGGTTTAACCAATCTTGTTTTTTTTTGTAGAATTCTCCTTTAAGGGGGTGTGGCAAGGGGTGTCTCCTATGCCTGCATACTTTTGCTGATAGGTGTCCCTCATTCCCATCTCAAAAAATTGGGAGGTATGGCTTTGTATCACTTGACCCTCCCTCCTAGATTGTAAGCTCTAACAAGCAGGGCCCTCTGATTCCTCTTGTACCAAATTGTAATGTAACTCTACTGTCTGCCTTCATTTTGTTAAGCACTGCGCAAACTGTTGGCGCTATATAAATCCTATATATAATAATATACAAAATATCTGGTATCTGGGCTGTTCATCTTAGGTCGCTGCAAGTGGCAGACTATCATTTTGTGTCAGTGCTTGCTGACAACTAGAATATAGATAATAGATAAACTACCCATGAATGAAAACAAACAATGAAATTGTAATTACATATAAATGACACCAAAGAGGTTTTACTTACATTCATAGATAAATACATATATATTTTACAAACTTATCAGAACTGAATCTAATCCTAAACTTTAAAGCCCAACTCCCAGAAACTGCATGCTTGTTCAGAGAAAGCCAAGCAGCTTACATTTTCAGAAGGACATCAGCACATATAATACTTAGCATGGGTTTCATCTAACATATAGTTAATTGAGGTGTTAAGGCTGGCCACACACTGTACAATCTCCATTAAGCCCAGGTTCTCACATATGCGAACACAGACATCGCATGTGATTCGCACCCGCACCGCAGTGCTGATTACATGCGATGACTGTGCAATGCGAGTTCAGCCATACAGTTTGTATGGCTGAACTTGCATTGGATTTGCACGAAAAAGGTGCAGTGACTTTTTTTTCCCGCACTGAAATCGGATCACATGGGTGTTCTCACCCATGCAATCCAATTCCTGTCCAAACCCGCAGTTCGCACTGCAATCTGGGAACCGATCTGGGGGTGTCATTAACATTGTATTGACACCAGCAGCGGTTCGCAGAGGGCAGTGTGAACTGGCTGCGGGAGAGATGCGATGCAGGAACCGCCACTGGAATCGCGCTGGTTCCTGCATCGCTACAGTGTGAACCCAGGTTTAATGTACCAACAGCAATATGGTGTTAGGCCAGGTTCACACACATGCGAATTGGGTTTCCCCTCATCCAATTCGCATGAAGGGACGGACTGCACCTAAATGAGGAGGGTGCAGATCTGCTGGGAATGAAGATGGCCAAAAAGTTAGAGGGGTTTTTAAACTAGGCGATGGGGGGGAGGGTCCAGAGACAGTGATAGCCAGCGCGGAAGATATTCCAGAGGGTAGTATTGGGGGCATTAGTGGTAGGTTAACCAAAGCACAAAAACACAAGGTGAGTATAGTAGCAAGTCCTAGTTGCAATCTTGAAACACCCAATACGAGGACAATACGCGACCAGTCTAAACTATGTGGCATGTTCACCAATGCCAGGAGCATGGCGGACAAGATGGGTGAACTAGAGATACGGTTGTACAAGGAGGATTTGGATTTTGTGGGAATTTCAGAGACCTGGTTCAACAGCTCTCATGATTGGCTGGCAAACATTCAAGGGTATACCCTATACCGCAAGGATAGAGAAGGTAAAAAAGGGGGAGGGGTATGCCTATATATCAAGAATAATGTACAAGTGAGTGTGAGAGATGACATCACTGAGGGGGCTAGGGAGGAGGTGGAATCTTTATGGGTAGAGCTCCAAAGGGATGAAGCTAAGGGGAAAATAATACTGGGAGTATGCTATAGGCCCCCAAACCTGAGGGAGGAAGTGGAGACGGATCTCCTATCACAAATTGGATTAGCAGCAAGGACGGGAAGTGTTATCATAATGGGGGATTTTAATTATCCAGACATAGACTGGGCGGAGGGAACCGCGCATTCATTTAAGGCTCGCCAGTTCCTTAGTGTTTTGCAGGACAATTTTATGGGTCAGATGGTAGACGCACCAACTAGAAATAAAACATTACTAGATCTACTGATTACCAATAATACAGACCTGATAACAGATGTGGTAATACGGGGCAATTTAGGTAACAGCGATCACAGGTCAATTAGTTTCAGTATAAATCACACAAATAGGAAACATGAAGGGAACACAAAGACACTGAATTTCAAAAGAGCCAACTTCCCTAAACTACAAACCTTGCTAAAAGGCATAAATTGGGATAAAATATTAGGAACAAAGAATACGGAGGAGAGATGGGTTTGCTTTAAGAGCATATTAAATAAGGGCATTAGCCAATGTATCCCATTGGGTAATAAATTTAAAAGAGCGAACAAACATCCTGGATGGCTTAACTCCGATGTAAAAATGCATATAAAAGCAAAGGAGAAGGCCTTCAAAAAATACAAGGTTGAGGGATCATCCTCAGCATTCAGAATTTATAAAGAATGCAATAAGAAATGTAAGGGTGCAATTAGGATGGCTAAGATAGAACATGAAAGACACATAGCGGAGGAGAGCAAAAGAAATCCCAAGAAATTCTTTAAGTATGTAAACAGTAAAAAAGGGAGGACAGACCATATTGGCCCCATAAAGAATGAGGAAGGACATCTGGTTACAAAGGATGGGGAGATGGCAAAGGTATTGAATTTATTCTTCTCCTCAGTCTTCACAAGTGAATCGGGGGGCTTCAGTAACCAAAACTGCAGTGTTTATCCTCATGACACATCACAGGAAGCACCTCCATGGTTAACAGAGGACGGAATTAAAATTAGACTTGAGAAACTTAACATTAATAAATCACCGGGACCAGATGGCTTGCATCCGAGGGTACTTAGGGAACTCAGTCAGCTGATTGCCAGACCGTTGTTCCTAATATTTATAGACAGTCTTTTGACTGGAATGGTACCAGCTGATTGGAGAAAAGCCAATGTAGCACCAATATTTAAAAAGGGCCCAAAAAACATCCCTGGAAATTACAGACCAGTTAGCCTAACATCAATAGTATGTAAACTCTTGGAGGGGATGATAAGGGACTATATACAAGATTTTAGTAATAAGAATGATTTCATTAGCAGTAATCAGCATGGATTCATGAAGAATCGTTCTTGCCAAACCAATCTATTAACCTTCTATGAGGAGGTGAGTTGCCATCTAGATAAAGGAAGGCCCGTAGACGTGGTGTATCTGGATTTTGCAAAAGCATTTGACACAGTTCCCCATAAACGTTTACTATACAAAATAAGGTGCGTTGGCATGGACCATAGGGTGAGTGCATGGATTGAAAACTGGCTACAAGGGTGTGTTCAGAGGGTGGTGATAAATGGGGAG
Organism: Lithobates clamitans; assembly: GCA_037952925.1. Classification (NCBI taxonomy): domain Eukaryota; kingdom Metazoa; phylum Chordata; class Amphibia; order Anura; family Ranidae; genus Lithobates; species Lithobates clamitans. The sequence continues at coordinate 4,227,070 of JBBGZY010000659.1, read as the reverse complement.
TACTCAGAATGGTCAGGGGTGGGTAGTGGGGTTCCCCAGGGTTCTGTGCTGGGACCAATCCTATTTAATTTGTTCATAAACGACCTGGAGGATGGGATAAAGAGTTCAATCTCTGTATTTGCAGACGATACTAAGCTAAGCAGGGCAATAACTTCTCTGCAGGATGTGGAAATCTTGCAAAAAGACCTGAACAAATTAATGGGGAGGGCGACTACATGGCAAATGAGGTTCAATGTAGAAAAATGTAAAATAATGCATTTGGGTGGCAAAAATATGAATGCAATCTATACACTGGGGGGAGAACCTCTGGGGGAATCTAGGATGGAAAAGGACCTGGGGGTCCTAGTGGATGATAGGCTCAGCAATGGCATGCAATGCCAAGCTGCTGCTAATAAAGCAAACAGAATATTGGCATGCATTAAAAGGGGGATCAACTGCAGAGATAAAACGATAATTCTCCCGCTCTACAAGACTCCGGCCGCACCTGGAGTATGCTGTCCAGTTCTGGGCACCAGTCCTCAGGAGGGACGTACTGGAAATGGAGCGAGTACAAAGAAGGGCAACAAAGCTAATAAAGGGTCTGGAGGATCTTAGTTATGAGGAAAGGTTGCAAGCACTGAACTTATTCTCTCTGGAGAAGAGACGCTAGAGAGGGGATATGATTTCAATTTACAAATACTGTACTGGTGACCCCACAATAGGGATAAAACTTTTTCGCAGAAGAGAGTTTAATAAGACTCGTGGCCACTCATTACAATTAGAAGAAAAGAGGTTTAACCTTAAACTACGTAGAGGGTTCTTTACTGTAAGAACGATAAGGATGTGGAATTCCCTTCCACAGGCGGTAGTCTCAGCGGGGAGCATTGATAGCTTCAAGAAACTATTAGATAATCACCTGAATGACCGCAATATACAGGGATATGTAATGTAATACTGACACATTATCACACACATAGGTTGGACTTGATGGACTTGTGTCTTTTTTCAACCTCACCTACTATGTAACTATGTAACTATGACAGGAGAGTGCGATTGGATCTTAATGGAGCCGGTTCACACAGCTCCGGGGCGGCCGCAGTCGGCATTTAAAAAGGGTCTTGTGCGTCTTCTGGTCCAATTCAGGAGCAAAATTTCAGACTTGATTTCCACCCGATTCAGCTGCGAATTCAGGTAAAAATTCTGGATTCGCACCTGAATAGGTGAACAGGGACGCACCAGACCCCATGCTGTGAACCGCGGCCGCAGCATGTGTGAACGGAGCCTAATGTTTTACTTGACTAGATTTTAGAAGAATGGGTTGTTTATGGAGGTTCTTGCACTAAATGTCTGCTGGTAAATATAAAAAAATGTGTGTAACCTGACTGTATAGTGTGTGACCAGCTGAAAGCAATATATTTTAAATTTGACAGAACCCAAACAGAAAGTTTATATTTCAAACTCTGTAATAACCTCTTCACGATCAAAAGAAAGCTCTATCTATTTAAAAACAATTATAAAAATTTAGTTTGGGTACAGTTTGGGTGTTGCATGACTGCGCAATTGTCATTCAAAGTGCGACAGCACTGAAAGCTGAAAATTGGCCTGGGCAGGAAGGGGGTAAAAGTGCCAAGTGGTTAATTCAGCCAAGCATGAAACTGTTTCTTAAAGTATATGTAAACCCTTATTCAACCCATTCAGATTAAAAGTGCAAGGCAAAACGTTAGTGTATATGTAATATATAAAAAAAAATGAACTTTTTTTTTTTTAATAAGTGATCACATGACCTCCGTTCTCTCCTGATTAAGAGTCTTATGCTCCGTACGCAATATCAGATATTCCAACAACAAAACCGTGGATTTTTGTTCGAAGGATGTTGGCTCAAACTTGTCTTGCATACACACGGTCACACAAATGTTGGCCAAAAATTCAGAACGTAGTGACCTACTAGACTTTCAACGATTGATAAAAAGGAAGTTCAATAGTGATGTGTCATTCCGAGCATGCGTGTTTGTACTTTGGACTTTTGTCCGACGGATTTGTGTACACACGATCGAAAAATCTGACAACAAAATTTGTTACACACGGTCCGACTTCCCGACAAGCTCACATCGAACATTTTCCGTTGGAAAATCCGACCGTGTGTACGCGGCTTTAGAGTGCAGGGGGTGGAGATAGCAGGGGGCATGTCAGCAGCAGGTAGAGAAACAAACAGCAGTACACTGATCTTCTGAGTGAAGAGCTCTTCAGGGGGGTGTATCAGCATAAAGGGGGTTAAAGTGCCAAGTAGTTTAATCAGTCAAGCATGAAACTGTTTCTTAAAGTACTGGTATATGTAAAGCCTTATTCAACCCATTCAGATTAAGATAGAAATGCGAGGCAAAACATTTGTGTACATATAATATATGAAAAAATATGAATACTATTTTTAAGATATTAAGTGATCACATGACCCAGTGGCGTATCAACTGGGGGGGGGGGGGGCGGTCCGCCCTAGGTGCCACACACTGTGGGGGGTGTCAGGCCGGCACCCCACCGCGAGTGAAGCGGTGACAGCGGAGCGAACCCAGGCAGTGCAGCAGCGTGGTGACAGGGCAGCCAGGGAGAGCTGTGACAGGGTGCGGGGGTGCCCGAGCCGGATGTGGAACGTACCACTACCCGGGTGACATCCAGAGCCGGCCGAGCAGTGCAGGAGAAAGAAGACACTCTTTCTCCTCCTATACTACAGGAGTAGAGATATAGACAGTGAGCATAGCTGAACAGAGGAACTGCTGGAGTTAACTTTTTAAGTTAACCAGTAGGTGATTGGTTGCTTGGTTGTACTACCAACCATTAATTAGCTTGTTAATATTAAAAAATTAACTCCAGTAGTTCCCGCCCTCTGTTCAGCGCTGCGGTTTCTCTTCCTCTGGCTGCATGATTAAGGTAGGAAGGGGCTGGCGGGGTCTGTGTAACATGCAGGGGGTCCAAAACTGTGTGAAGGAGGGGGTGTCTGTGTAACATGCAGGGGTGCAGGGTGCTGTGTAATCTAAAGGGGTACAGAGGTACAGGGTGCTGTGTAAAGGGGTCCAGACGTGCAGGGTGCTGTGTAATGGTGTCCAGTGGTGTAGGGTACTGTGTAATGTAAAGGGGTCCAGAGGTGCAGGGTGCTGTGTAAAGGGGTCCAGCGGTAGAGGGTGCTGTTTAATGTAAAGTGGTCCAGAGGTGCAGGGTGCTGTGTAATGTAAAGGGGTCAAAGGGGTTCAGAGGTGCAGGGTGCTGTGTAATGTAAAGGGGTCCAGAGGTGCAGGGTGCTGTGTAAAGGGGTCCAGAGGTGCAGGGTGCTGTGTAAAGGGATCCAGAGGTGCAGGGTGCTGTGTAATGTAAAGAGGTGCAGGGTGCTGTATAATGTAAAGGGGTCCAGAGGTACAGGGTGCTGTGTAATGTAAAGGGGTCAAAGGGCTTCAGAGGTGCAGGGTGCTGTGTAATGTAAAGGGTTCCAGAGGTGCAGGGTGCTGTTTAAAGGGGTCCAGCGGTAGAGGGTGCTGTTTAATGTAAAGGGGTCCAAAGGTGCAGGGTGCTGTGTAATGTAAAGGGGGTCAAGGGGGTTCAGAGGTGCAGGGTGCTGTATAATGTAAAGGGGTCCAGAGGTGCAGGGTGCTGTGTAATGTCAAGGGGGTCCAGAGGTGCAGGGTGCTGTGTAAAGGGTTCCAGAGGTGCAGGGTGCTGTGTAATGTAAATGGGTCCAGAGGTCCAGGGTGCTGTGTAATGTAAAGGGGTCCAGAGGTGCAGGGTGCTGTATAATGTAAAGGAGTCCAGAGGTGCAGGGTGCTGTATAATGTAAAGGGGTCCGGAGGTGCAGGGTGCTGTGTAATGTAAAGGGGTCAAAGGGCTTCAGAGGTGCAGGGTGCTGTGTAATGTAAAGGGGTCCAGAGGTGCAGGGTGCTGTGTAAAGGTATCCAGAGGTGCAGGGTGCTGTGTAATGTAAAGGAGTCCAGAGGTGCAGGGTGCTGTGTAATGTAAAGGGATCCAGAGGTGCAGGGTGCTGTGTAATGTAAAGGGGTCCAGAGGTGCAGGGTGCTGTGTAATGTAAAGGTGTCCAGTGGTGCAGGGTGCTGTGCAATGTAAAGGGGTCCAGAGGTGCAGGGTGCTGTGTAAAGGGATCCAGAGTTGTAGGGTGCTGTGTAAAGGGGTCCAGCGATGCAGGGTGCTGTGTAATAGAAAGGGGTCCAGAGGTGCAGGGTGCTGTGTAATGTAAAGGGGTACAGAGGTGCAGGGTGCTGTGTAATGTAAAGGGGTCCAGAGGTGCAGGGTGCTGTGTAATGTAAAGGGGTTCAGAGGTGCAGGGTGCTGTGTAAAGGGGTCCAGAGGTGCAGGGTGCTGAGTAAAGTGGTCCAGAGGTGCACGGTGCTGTGTAATGGAAAGGGGACCAGAGGTGAAGGGTGCTGTGTAATGGAAAGGGGACCAGAGGTGAAGGGTGCTGTGTAATGGAAAGGGATCCAGAGGTGCAGTTGTGGAGAGGGGGTATACAGTAGTGACAAACAGATATTGGGATATGCAGGGGGCACAGTGGGGTGTTTTTACATTTAAACGTGGGGGGGTGCCAGATATTGGATCCGCCCTGGATGCCAAATGCTCAAGGTACGCCCCTGACATGACCTCTGTTCTCTGCTGCATAAGAGGCTTAAGCCGTGCACACATGATCGGACTTTCCGATGGGAAATGTTCGATGACAGGCTGTTGGTGGTAAATCCGACCGTGTGTACGCTCTATCGGACAATTGTTGTCGGACTTTCCGCCAACAAATGTACTCAGTGTGTGGGGGACTGAGTACACTGCAAGAATGGGATTGTGATATAAGGGGGGGGGGGCAGTGAGGTAACGAGTCTTCGCAAAAACACAAAAACATGTCATTAGGACCTCTGCTGGAAGAAAATTTTACTGATCAGACCTCTGTAAATTTTAATTCAATATCCCTGATATAGATGTATTAGTTCCCAACTGTATAACCAATATAACATTTATAATTATAATAATTATTGTATCTCCTGAGGTCTGCTGATGAATGTCCAGCCTGTTTGCCCTTTAATGCTGACTTATCAGACCTGAGGGACATGTAGTTTGTACAATTCCAAAAATTGTATGATCATAAAATAAGAAAGGAGCCTGTTAGTGGCCAAAATATTTTACCTTTGCTGTGGCAATTGACAGACGCTTTGATTTTCCGGACACTACAGGTGGAATAAAAGTAAAATATTATTTCTACATAGCATATCATGTAAGTATTGAATGTAACAAACATTCTTTGCTAACATTTTCTCACCATACTAAAATAAATGGATCGAAATAAAAATACAATTAAAAAACCCATCCAGCCCACAGCACACAGCTCTGAAATAAAAGAAAAACATCTTTAATTTGTAATTTTATTCAAGAGGGTTGCACAAAAGGCTTATGCCTTTCAAGTGTTACCAATATTCATATCCATGCCCAGTTCTGCCTAATGCTACACTGCAATGCAGAGGTCGAAACCTCTACCTGACCAATAGCTCATTTATGACCCTAATGCTTACATTATCCTCAGCATCCGCAGAGGCCTAATGTCCTACTTCAGCCAAAATCATTTTTGTTTTAGATTGACTCAAGAGGGGAGTTTCCCTTCATTTCTTCTTATTGATACCCTGCCATACCATGGTGCCCAGGGTGTCATTGGTACAGGAAGTGAGAAGGAATCTCTCCAGTGAAAATACAGATGTCACAACCCTCACCACTACCAAAAACAAAAGCAAAGGGTTTTGCGTAGACTTTGGCTTTAATTGCTTGAAGTGCAGTATACTGTACAAGTCAACATAACATATGAAGTGGGGTAGATGAATGAATAGTTATGGGCACCACATAACTTAAAGTGGAGTTCCACCCACTTTTACAACTCTTCAGCATCCCTCACTTAACTGTGCACTGTAAGCAAATTGGATATTTTTACTTTTTTTTTCTCAGCACTTACTGTATATCTGCTGTATTCATTTTTCACTTCCTCCTCCCTGGCTGCGGCCCATTGTATCATTTCCTGTTTGCAATGCTTTCTGGGAAGGGGCGGCACTGCTTGTGCTGCACTGAGCATGTGCGAGATCTGCAAGGATGAGATCCAGGAAGAAATACAGTCTGATGCCCAGACTTAAGATGGCCACGGCCTGCTGTAAGTTTATAAAATAACAAACTACTGCTATAAACTAACGAAACAGACCTTAGTTTACAGACTAACTTTACTAGAATACAGTAAGCTTGTGTATTATAGGGGGATTTTTAATTAAAAAGTATAATTTCGGCCGGAACACCACTTTAAAAGAAGCACATTTTACTTTTGGTTTAGTCAGCGAGATTTTTTATGGTGCCAAATAAATAACACATATTTAAATAAAATTGAGAAATGTATTATTACACCATAAAACCTTATATACATTAAAACAGTTACATCAAATGACATAGACACAGTGATTAAAAATGAGAAGGTCTATATATTGTGGCCAGCCATCATCCCTGATAGCAAGCCTCTAGAAGGTTTAATTATATGTAGCACCCTACTAGTAAAGGTTGCTAGTAGGATTAAAGCAAATTTTGATTTTGGCTGTTCTGAGTTCTGCTGGTTGCAGGCCGAATTGCTTCACCCTGTTTTCTAGTAAGTTCTGGAATTTAGTGGTTTGGAAAAGGTAGACCCTGGACTTGCATATTCATACAGTCTCAGCCAATACCTGGAAGTAAGCATGACCAGTAGGGAGCTGATGTGTGTATAAATAGGCTGGAGCCTGGAACAGTAGGGTCCTTGTCCTGATGGAAAACACCCAACCTGGAGGGCTGAGGCCCTCTGGGTCACTTAGCCAAAGTCTGCAGGAGGCCATCAAGGCCCCAGCTCAGGGAGAGCTGAGTGACCCATTTCTAGAGTTGCTGGAACAGTTTAGAGGAAATCCACAGAGGACCTGGCCTGGAGGTTCACAGTACAGAATCTAGCTGGTACATGAGGGAAGACATCCAAGTACACAGGACACAGTGAGTAAATGCCTGAGAAAGAAAGAGAGAGGTCCTAGTGACTGTCCTTGTTAACCCTTGGAAAGATTGTTCCAAAGTTGCAGGCTTAGAATTGCTTGTGCATTGGAGCTTCCTGAGCTGTGTGTTCGCCTGCCACAAGCCACAAAGGGGGTTCACCCTGAAGAGTTCAGTTATAGCCAGAGTGTCCTCTTTTGTACTTTGCACTGTATTTGGATTACCCCAGGTTTACCCTGCACTATAACCAAGTTAATCAGCATTAAAAATACAAAATGACATGCCTGTTTCTTGAGTTGTGAGACTGGAGCTGCTGTGTGCCTGGCTGCCATGTACCCCATAGGGAATAGAACCTGGGTCAAAACTCCCAGACTGGTCTGGGGTTTGTGCTACATATCAGTACGTCTTAAACTCATTTATGGTGAACACAGTTATCAATATAGCCCCTTTGGGATTAAATATATGCTACATCTCATATAGATACACACTCGTGTAGTACAGTAGAGGAGAGATGGTGAAATTTGCTAAGTATTTTTCTCTTTTAATTCTGTTCATTTTACTGTTTTGTAATATTTTTCTGTAAATATTTACTCACATTTTTTCTTTTCTTCCATTAAAACTATATTTAAAACAGAATATCTGAATGCTCAAATCAGACATGAAGTAACGTTTTGCCCCTTTGAAGAAAGCTACCGTAAACTCTGTTGCATTACTGTTTGAGCATGGCAATGAGTAAAACAATAACTTTTTATAAAAGGTCAGAACTGCAATAGCAGATGCTGCGAACGGTACGTGTTTCCATTAAAACACGTGGTGGCAGCTACTGTGTGTGTGTGTGTGTTAACTGTTCTGTTACTCTCTTCCAGAAATGATCACTCTAAATCTGCTACTGCTTGGATTGTTGTCCACATACTGGAAAATCTCTGCGTAGGGAGAGTACTGTGGTATCATGTGAGGTGGGGGGGGGGGGGGGGCAACACAAGAAAGTTGGGAGGGGGAGGGAATTTGTGTTGGGGGGGGGAATATGAATTGCTCAAGGAGGAGAAATTTGGGGAGGTGTACCATAGCTGCCAACTGTCCCGAATTTCCCGGGACATTCCCGGGACTTGGACTTCATTCCCGGATTTGTGGTGTCCCGGGAAATGTCCCGAAAAATTCAGTTCCGGTTTTTGAAACCGCCGCCGCCGCCGCCGCTGTCTCCGCCGGCCGCCATTTTGTTGCAGTTCAGGAAGACGGCTGGGGGGGGGCTAGACGAAGCTTCTGCGTCGCCGCCCACCCCCTGCCCCGCTCCGCCTCGGCCCGCCCCGCCTCGCCCCGCTCCGCCTCGGCCCGCCTACCCCCCACCCTGCTGCCAGTCTGATATGGAAAGGGGCGGGGGTTCTAGGTGGGGGGTAAGCGCGCGCACCGCTGTGGGACACGATGTGAGTGGGGGGGGGGCACTGGGGACACCTGATGTGAGGGGGGGGGCACTGGGGACACCTGATGTGAGGGGGGGGCACTGGGGACACCTGATGTGAGGGGGGGCACTGGGGACACCTGATGTGAGGGGGGGGGCACTGGGGACACCTGATGTGAGGGGGGGCACTGGGGACACCTGATGTGAGTGGGGGGACACCTTATGTGAGTGGGGGGGGACACCTGATGTGAGTGGGGGGGCACTGGGGACACCTGATGTGAGTGGGGGGGGCACTGGGGACACCTGATGTGAGTGGGGGGGGGCACTGGGGACACCTGATGTGAGGGGGGGCACTGGGGACACCTGATATGAGGGGGGGGCACTGGGGACACCTGATATGAGGGGGGGACACCTGATGTGAGGGGGGGGCACTGGGGACACCTGATATGAGGGGGGGCACTGGGGACACCTGATGTGAGGGGGGGACACCTGATGTGAGGGGGGGCACTGGGGACACCTGATATGAGGGGGGGCACTGGGGACACCTGATGTGAGGGGGGGGCACTGGGGACACCTGATGTGAGGGGGGGCTCCGCCGGGGACTCCTGATGTGAGGGGGAGCTCCACCGGGGACTCCTGGTGTGAGGGGGGGCTCCGCCGGGGACTCCTGGTGTGAGGGGGGGCTCCGCCAGGGACTCCTGGTGTGAGGGGGGCTCCGCCGGGGACTCCTGGTGTGAGGGGGGGCTCCGCCGGGGACTCCTGGTGTGAGGGGGGGCTCCGCCGGGGACTCCTGGTGTGAGGGGGGGCTCCGCCGGGGACTCCTGATGTGAGGGGGGGCTCTGCCGGGGACTCCTGGTGTGAGGGGGGGGCTCCGCCGGGGACTCCTGATGTGAGGGGGGGCTCCGCCGGGGACTTCTGGTGTGAGGGGGGGCTCCGCCGGGGACTCCTGGTGTGAGGGGGGGCTCCGCCGGGGACTCCTGGTGTGAGGGGGGCTCTGCCGGGGACTCCTGGTGTAAGGGGGGCTCCGCTGGGGGCACCTGATGCAAGGACGGACTCTGCTCGGACATCTGAAGCAAGGAGGGACGGCTGGTGGCAGGCGACGTGGCTGGTGACACGCTCAGGGATCCCACTGATTCTGCATTATGGTGAGTTGAATGATTTCATTCTATATTACAATGTAATAATATGAAATAATGAAATAATGCGCTTCAATCATCCTGACACCATAACAACCATGGTGCCGGGATGATTGAAGTGCTAACACCAGGTGTTTGGAGTATCTTTATCTGCTGATTGTTAAACTTTCTAGAATACACATTTCTATTGTGTAGGATCTGGGCCTGCTGTCCCGTCATTTCCCTCTCTCTCCCCCTCTCTCCCCCTCTCCATCCCTCATTCATTTCAGACTCTAACCACACCCTCTAGAGCCACGCCCATTTAAGCCACGCCCACAATTTCGCGTAAACCACGCCCATTTTTCAAAGCGGCGCGCGAAGCGCGCCGCACTTGTCTGTTTTTGCTAGGCCACGCCTGCTGACGAATGCCCCGCCCCCTAATTATTGGACAGCTCCGCCTACAGCCACAAAAGTGCCCCACATTTTTTTTTTACAATGTTGGCAACTATGGTGTACTAGGAGTGGTGATTTGTGTTGGGGGGGGGAGATGGTGAAAAAAGATTTGTGTTAGGAGGGAGAATTTTAGGGGGGAGGGGATTTGTGCTAGGAGGGGGGGTTTGTGTTAGAAAAGGTAATATGGTAGGGGGGAGGGGATTTGTGCCGGGGGGAATTTGTGCTAGGTGGAGGAATGGGGCGAATTTGTGCTCAGAGGGGAAATTTCAGAGGTAGAGGCTTTGCACTAGGAGGGGGTAATTTTATTTGGGGGGGGGGAGGGGATCTTGCTGGGGGCATATGGAGAATGAGAGGATGAGCTGGAGGGGTGGGGGAAAAGATTTCTGCTGGGAAGGGGATTTCAGCAAGGGGATTTTTATCAGGAGGGGGAATTAATGCTTAGGGGGGTAAGCATTCAGATTAGTGCTCAATTTTTTTTTTTGGTGGGGGGGGGGGGGATTTTTTCTGACACATAATGCTCATGCATCTTGTGGGGGAGGGATGCAATTTGGCATGTGCACCCTGGGCTCTAGATGACCTTGCCCCAGCACTGGTCACAGGTATATCTTATAATCACCTTCTCTTAAATTTTCCTGATCTTGGTTGACCTCTTCCTTGCTTTTTTCATGATTTAGAATGCTAAAAAGACAAAATCAGAAATTATGTATTACTAAATAGAACTCGCTCTAGATGGAATAGCAAATAACAAATAATAAATGATAAACCACAGCAGCTATTACAAAAAGTGAATACATAAATTACCAGCGCTAGCAGAATATAAAACGTGATAATGTGCTTGTAAATTATTGACCGTGACAATATTGACAAGTTCCATAAATAATGAATAAAGTGCTAAGTGCTCCAAATGAAAATTCTAGTGCTTCAGGATAGGATTTTTCCAGTGCCACACTCCCCTCTTGTTACCCGACTCACCAGAGTTAATGGACCCTCAGCTTTGCAGTCTAGAGGTCAATAGGGCTGTGATCTAAAATATCTGATGTATAAAAATTGGACTCTCAGAGAAGCTTCCATGCAGATATTCATGTGGATGGACCGAAGTAGATCATTCATAATGGGAAACAAAGATAAAAAAGCCGATAGTGAAGTACTGCTAATACTAAATCAAATGCGCAATCAAACAAACGCCACTCACGAGACTACTCTGTAAAACAGGCATCAGTAAGTTCCGGGTTCGCCGCTGTACGGAGTGTGTTCCATGGACAGTGGAAGTTGCGTCACTGGTAATGAAACCGGAAATATGTTGACGCGTTCCACCCTTCCTCCAGGGCGTCATCAAGTACATAAATATCTGCATGGAAGCTTCTCTGAGAAACCAGTTTTTATACATCAGATCAGATGGCAAAACCCCCAGATGTCTGCAAGATAAATTCCCCCTCCTCACTGCATAATCAGACCACATATTAAACCGGCAGAGTGAGGGAGCAAGTTCTCAATGATACTTACTGTAGTGGAGAAGATCTCAAATAAAGTAGACTGGAGAGGGAGAAGGAGACAGCAAAGCGGTCTCACTCTGGCTTATGGTACTTCCCTGTCAGCGTGTGGTGTACAAGAGACACCATTTATACCCATCACCGTCCCGCCAGTGTCTGATGTAGCCAGCGGGCATGGACGCAATGCGGCGCCATTGCCCATGTCCGTAGTACAGGAGGCGGAAGTGATCTCACGCGCTAAGCGTGTCTGGTCACTATCCGCCATCTTTAGTACTCCACATCCGCCAGACTGACGGCAGAGAACAGCGGGATAAAAATCACACCTATCAGGCAGTAGAGCAGCAGGATGGGCTCACCCTAAACGCTAAACGTGACACCGGGGCTAAATGGCCACACAGTCAGAACGATGGATCATCTTGCAGACATCTGGGGTTTTTGCAATCTGACCCACCGGTGGTTCTGCTTTTCTTTCCCCCTACTTCATTGGTTGACTCCTAAATTAATCACCCACTACGGATGAGATTTTGGAAGCTTGTGTAATTTCTTATATATTGAACTTCAGCAACTGAATAAATGAAACGTTTTTCATTTTTATTTATTAGGTGGAATCCAGGATTTTTTGTCTTCAATAGCCAAAGAACATCCAGTAGACATACCATCAGTGTGCTTTAAAGACAAAGCAAAGGGTGGTATTTTTCCTTTCCAGCCCTTTGGTTTTTCTATCTGTCCTCAAAACATTCCCCAAATATAGGGATGGAAGATTAAATTGGTTCCATTTTTTTCAATAGTTGGAATTGAGGTAAATGTTTTCCCTTTTATACAATCCCACACTCTATAAGATCATTTTGATCATTATCAATCTCCTCAAATAAATTTATCCTCTCTCTTTGGTTACAAAAGGTTCTCCCCTTTTTATAAATCCTGGCTTAACTGGATGAATTACAATCAATGCTTCTTGAATACAAGCATCCAGTAGGCATTCATTCTCAGTTTATCATTATGTTATATAAAGTATAATTCTGTACAATATTTGATTATTATATTGCAATGATGTATACAGGCTTGCCTTATTGACATGCCTTGCGTTTTTTTTTTATTTATGGCGATTTTTCAAGCATAATCATTTACAACTGTTTCTCTTATAGTATATTTCACTTCATGGGACACTTCCAAAAACTCCTGAGGAAGCTCATTTGAGCGAAACATGTAAAGTAAGAAGTGGTCATACATGTGAAAAGAATTGATACGGGATTCTTGCAAATGTTTATTGTGATTTTAAAGAATTGTATAAATAAAATTTATTTTTTCTAAAATTACTGTTTACTTTAATCCTTGGTACCTTAAAAGTCCCGCTTGCCCCCTTTCCGTTTCTTTTTATATAGAAGGTTGCTTTTGTTCTGCTGTATGTTAAAGCAAATCTTCACTGCATTTGAGCACCACAAACCAAAAACACTACTTAATTTATTTGGAATATTCAAAGCAAACATCCCGATCCATCCATGTCTCCATGCTTTATTTTGTTGAGAAATCACTTTGGAAAAACACCCCCTAGCATTTCTGGCTATGGCCATCTTGAGTAAGCCAAATGATTCATGTAGCATTTATTTCCTGGAATCCACCTGTCCTTAGCTCAAGAATGCATGCATGCATCCATCAATCAAACCCCTCCTCCTCTTCTCCCCTCCTGAAGACTCTTGGGATGTATAACATCATTTGCCTATGCCTGAAAACTAGGAAGTAAATGAAGAATGTAAAAAAAAAAAATAATAATAATGAACACAAGTAAATGTTATATACCGTACTTTCCTATTTATTTACTAATGCTGGCAGGATAAGGATTAAAAATAATCAATGTTGATTGGAAATGTGAATCTCCACTTTAACATCTAGTGATAGTTTAGGGCCACTACAGCTTAATTACTTATGTGATATGGGATCTCCCTCTGTCTTCTCCTTTTTAGTGCTAGTTAATTCATTCCTAGATAGACCCTCCCCTGTTTCTCTCTCCCATGCTCCCTCAGTCAGTATTGGCTCTTCACAGAGGAAGGATTTGGAGAGTCATCTTCTTGTGTTTTAAAAGATTGGAAAGTCAGCAGGTGACCATACTGTCTGGACAGATTAGGTCTATGGAGGTATCTCAATGCTTAAATCTGCATTTGAATTGGAACACCTAAAGTTTACTATCCAGTGTCTACTTTTATTAGCTGACCCACATGTTGTGCACATAAAATACAACACACTGGAACCTCGGATTGCGAGTAACGCGGTTAATGAGCGTTTCGCAATACGAGCACTGTATTTTTAAAAATCGCAACTCGGTTTGCGAGTATTGTCTCGCAAAACTAGCACGATTCAGGCCAAAGCGTGTGCAGTACCGTGTTTGGCCTGAGGTGGGGGTGCCGGATTCGAGCGGCGCCGATCGGTGCCGTTCGGAAATGCACGGAAAGGCCCGAGTACAGCTCGGCTGACCTCGGCAAACCTCAGGAACGGAGTCTTTCTGAGGTTTGCCGAGGTCCCCCGAGGTGTCCTCGGGCCTTTCCGGCCATTTCTGAGGCTCTCCGGTGCCCCCCCACCTCTGGCCGCATGCAGTATTGCATGCCATTGAAGTCAATGCGGAATAAATTATTTTAGTTTCCATTGACTTCAAAGGGGAAACTCGCTTTGATATGCGAGTACTTTGGATTACGAGCATTCTCCTGGAACGTATTATGCTTGTAATCCGAGGTTCCACTGTACACACACACACATATATATATATTTATATATTAGTCAGTGGCCATACAATACTTTTAGAATTATTTAACAATGGCATGAACAACTGTGTTTAGCATTTCTTACTCTTGTTTGGAAGCCTTCTTTGGTGTCTTCCAGTACAAACTGCAAAACAAGGAAAGTATAAGAGTTAAAGTGACACTAAACCTTTGTTTTCTTTTTTTTTTTAAATAACAAAACATTTCATACTTACCTCCACTGTGCAGTTTGTTTTGCACAGAGTGGCCCCCGAACCCAGTGGCGTCCCGTGCTTTGTGGGTGCCGCCCCCCCAACCCTGCTGCCGCCTCCCTATGGCGGGGGCAGGAGGGGGTGTATTTTTTTAACCACCTGATTAGAGCCAGAGGCTCTAATAGGCTTCAAAAAAGGGTGGGCCCTAAACCCACCCAATTGTGTGACCATAGTCGCTATTTTCACACCGCATTGCCTCCCGCCAATCTGGTGGCAGGTTAGTGAGACCTGTTTCCTGATTTGCCAAAGCGCTAGGCGTCCCTATTGGATGCTCAGCACTTTTGCGGAAGTGGGACAGAGCAGAGGAAGCTGACTGGAGAGGAGACCCGGTAGGCGCCAGACCTCCTGCATGGGAATCCATACGTAGGGGTGGGGGTTGCTGTGAGGTGTCCTGCGATCCATCCGTGGGTGGGGGTCGTGTAAACGCGGTGTCTCGCAATCCATCCACACGGGGGTGTGTGAGCGGAGTGTCCCGAAATCCATGGGGGGGGGTGTGAGCGTATGTGTCTCGTGATCCATGGGGGGGCGTGAGCTGAGTGTCCCGCGATCCATCGCTGAGGGGGGGTGTGTGAGGGCAGTGTCCCGCGATCCATTCGCGGGGGGGGTATGGTGTGAGCGGAGTGTCCCACGATCCCTCCGCGCGGGGGGGCGGCTGAGCGGGGTGTCTCGTGATCCATCCGCACGGGGGTTGGTGTCAACAGGGTGTCTCGCAAACCATCTGCGCGAGGGGGTGTGTGAGCAGGGTGTCCTGCGATCCATCCGCCGGGGGGGGGTGGTGTGAGTGGAGTGTCCCACGATCCATTTGAGCAGAGCAGTGGCGGTGCGTCCATAAGGGCACCCCCTCTCTCCTGCAACCCCTCTAGCACCAATAGATTGAATATATCTATGGCCGCCGCTGCCACTCCCTATTCAGGCGCCGGCCCCTTTTCGGGCATCGGGCGCCTGAATTACAGTGGCGGGGGGCTCTGATAGGCGTCAAAAAAAGTGACCTAGCATGGCGTTTGCAGGTCACTCAGCTGTGTTAGGAAAGCGAATATTTATTCACTTTTCTAACACTAAACCGCCTCTCCGCCAATCAGGTGCTCGGGTCTGTTACCTGTCGTCCAATAGCGGCGCCTGTCGTTTCAGCCAATCAGGAGGAGAGGACGGAGATGAGGAGGGCAGGAGATGCAGGGAGGACCCCGCTCGTCGCTGCCACCCGCTGCCCCACCAAGACAGGGTAAGTGCCAGGCAGACGGGGAGCGGGCGGGGGTCACACTGGGGGCATTCAAGGGCACACTGGTAGCATTTAATGAGCACACTGGCAGCATATGATGGGCACACTGGCAGCATATGATGGCAATTCACAAAGAAACTCTCAAAATCTCGCATGTGTTATATTTCCGAATTACGCCTCAAATACCGCATGAAACCGTGTGGTAAGTTGTCGCAAGCATCTCGCTTGTATAAATGTAAAAGTGTAAGGCAGACAACAATTTAATCATGGGTGGTATGGCATGGCTGCTCTGGGTTGAGGGCTCAAGGTAACCTATGATTTATGTATACAGCTCCATAATTATTCCCAAGGATAAGCAGAACTTTTTTTAGGGTATCAGAATCTGTGAATTTATCCAGCAATTTCCTTTAAAAGGACCACTCAAGATCATCTTCTCCTTCTCTTCTGCATTACTTTAAATTCCAGAAGACTGGATTCAAAGGGCTCCATCCTCTGTGCTATGCCATCTGCCAGCCTTCAGAGACAACTCCTGAGTAGAATCTAGCTGACACCTGCTCCAGCTTGTACTTTCCTGCCTATTTTCTTAAACCAATCACTTACCTCAAACCCAGGATCATATCATAGTTATCGCAAGCTTGGGCCAGTACTTAATTAGTACATTTACTTATTTCCTTCTGTAAATTGACTTTAATACCTTTTTTTGGGCGATATGTAATGAGCGTTTTTAGTGTTTGCGCTAAATACCGCATACGAGCAATAGTGATAATGACATTTTCATTATCGCATGCTCTAAGTGGTCACGTGACTGTCATAACGCATGCGATAACCATTATAGTAAATTGTGCCCACTGTTTCTTAATTTAGCACATCTCACGTACCTGAAGTGCAGCCTTTTTTCCTTGTATTCTACAACGAAAAACATAATAAAGTTATGATTTAAAGTGCAAACATGACTATCTTGACTTTGACATGGATATTAAACCTACTAGAAGATCTTCGGATAGGCCATGATACCAAGAAAATGGAAAATTGTTATCAAATACTTACTATCATTTTCCTTTCCTGGCCCATTCTCACGTCAGCACACAACGGGTTAACACCTCCTCCGGAGCCCCACATGACCACCTGTACCTAGCTGAATAAAAGACAGCCCCTCCCCAACTAGGATGTTTGATAACTTAGCCTGCAACAGGCCACTAGGGAGGGAGACCTGTGCTGAAGTGAGCATGGGCCAGGAAAGGAAAATTACGGTAAGTATTTGATAACAATTTTCCGTTTTCCTGGCCCACCTCACGTCAGCACACAATGGCATATACCAAAGCTAATATAGAGCGGGAGAGAACAAACAAAAAGAGACACTGGCAATCAAAGAAAAGCGGCTAAAGCCAGAAAGAATTGATCTCTTGTCCCAAACTTGCTGGTCACATATTTAGTTTGTAAGGTTGAATGAAGGCAGCACCAGACCTTCAATCTTGCCCTTACCTATATCTTACAAGCAATCCTGGCATAACTGTCCCAAAGGCTGCCACCCCTCTAGTCAAATAGGCTTGTAATTGTTTCAGATCAGAAAAGCGTGCTTCCTGCATGCCAATCTAGTCACCCTGGTAACCCAAGAGTGGATGACTCTTGAGGGCCTAATGGCTTAATTAAAAGATTGTACACTATCCTCTTTTGACCAAGTACATTGTTAATAACTCGACCATGTGTAAGAAAACTGAAGTCTTCCTGCTGTGCACTCAGTGACTCTTGTGTGAAACTCGAAGGGACTACTTACCAATTTTTCTGGAAACTGGATACCACTTTAAAAATGAACTTTGGAGATAGACGTGGTATCCCTATCTCTGGTTAAAAAACAGAAAAAAAAAAAAAAGACACCAAAGGGCCCTTGCAAGAAAGTGTTACAATCTTCAACATCCTTCTGTCTGAGGTAGTTGCTGTCAAAAGAACGAGTTTTACCGTGAGGTACTTCAATGGAAATGAAACCTATTGGAGCAACAGGTGCTCTCAGATCCAAGCCCAAGTTCCACAGAGGGAACAAGGATTTCCCTCAAGGTCATATATATATATATATATATATATATATATATATATATATATATATATATATATATATATATATATCCAGACCACTGTACCATTGTATTTATTGCTGTAAAATGTGCAGAGCTTCATACAACAAAGAAAAATACATTTGTATGGGATAACATACTTACTTCTCTTATACTTCATATAGAATAGGAGTACCAAAGCTAAGCAGAGAAGAATTGATACAACTCCAATTATCCCCGCTACTGCTGGAGGTGACAACAAAGAGGGCCCTGAAAAATAGAAGACAGAGTTGCAGCTTCAATCTGCTCCCAGACCTGAGCAGTTTCTTCAAAGCAATGCGTTTTATATATTTTTCTATAGGATAATAAACCACCCAGTTGTATTTAGCAGTATTAATTATTGTCCTTATATGATTTGAAGGTAATACCTTTAATTCTCACAGGACAGGTACAACTTTGACTATTAAGAGAGTTTGTCGAATGGCTAGATCTCGGACTTAATAATGCTGCATATAGTTCTTCCAACAGTCTCAAAAGTGTTACATAAAACTCTGGTGCATATACTTATATCAGTAACAATGAATGTACACAATGTACACAAACAAGGTCCATAAAGACATGGTTGAGCGAGTTTGGGGTGGAGGAACTTGACTGGCCTGCACGGAGTCCTGACCTCAACCTGATAGAACACCTTTGGGATGAATTAGAGCGGAGACCGCGAGCCAGGCCTTCTCATCCAACATCAGTGCCTGACCTCACAAATGCGCTTCTGGAAAAATGATCAAACATTACCATAGACACACTCCTACACCTTGTGGACAGCCTACCCAGAAGAGTTGACGCTGTTAAGTGTGGGCCAACTCAATATTGAACCCAATGGACTAAGACTTGGATAGAAAGCTCATGTGCGTGTAAAGGCAGGCATCCCAATACATTTGGTAATATACAGTTATGCTCATAAGTTTACATACCCTGGCAGAATTAATGATTTCTTGGCCATTTTTCAGAGAATATGAATCATAACACAAAAACTTTTCTTTCACTCATAGTTAGTTGTTTGGCTGAATCCATTTATCATCAATCGAATGTGTTTACTCTTTTTAAATCATAATCACAACAGAAACTACTCAAATGACCATGATCAAAAGTTTACATACCCAAGTTCTTAATACCGTGTATTGCCCCTTTTAACATAAATGTCAGCTTGAAGTCTTTTGTGGTATTTGTGGATGAGGCTCGTTATCTTCTCAGATGGTAAAGCTGCCCATTCCTCTTGGCAAAAAGCCTCCAGTTCCTGTAAATTCTTGGGCTGTCTTGCATGAACTGCACATTTGAGATCTCCCCAGAGTGGCTCAATAATATTGAGGTCAGGAGGTGAGATGGCCACTCCAGAGCCTTCACTTTATTATGCTGTAACCAATGACAGGTCGACTTGGCATTGTGTTTTGGATCATTGTCATGTTGGAATGTCCAAGTACATCCCATGCGCAGCTTCCTGACTGATGAATGAAAATGTTCCTCCAGTATTTTTTGATAACATACCGCATTCATCTTGCCATCAATTTTGACCAAATTTCCTGTGCCTTTGTAGCTCAAACCTCCCCAAAACATCAGCGATCCACCTCCGTGTTTCACAGTGGGAATGGTGTACCTTTCATCATAGGCCTTGTTGACTCCTCTCCAAATGAAGCGTTTATGGTTGTGGCCAAAAAACTCAATTTTGGTCTCATCACTCCAAATGACTTTTTGTCAAAAGGTTTGAGGCTTGTCTCTGTGTTGTTTGGCAAATTGTAAGCAGGATACTTTGTGGCATTTGCGTAGTAATGGCTTTCTTCCGGTGACTCGACCATGCAGCCATCTTTCTTCAAGTGCCTCCTTATTGTGCATCTTGAAAGAGCCACACCACATGTTTGTAGAGAGTCCTGTATTTCACCTGAAGTTATTGGTGGGTTTTTCTTTGCATCCCGAACAGGGGCGTTGCTAGGTGGCAAAAAGACCAGGGGTTTCAGCCTAAAGTCCAAGGCCGTCACAGGGGGGGTGCGTTAGTGGCGCAGGTTTTTTTGGCTGGGCGGCGGGGTTTGTGCGGCGGGGTTTGTGCGGCGGGGGTAAGCTCACTTGCTGGTTGCTGCCTGGCTTATAAGTGCCCATCAATGCTTCCCCCACCTTAGGGGAACCCCGAACCAAAATTTAAAAAAAAATGACGTGGGGGTCCCCCTAAATTCCATACCAAGCCCTTTAGGTCTGGTATGGATATTAAGGGGAACCCCGGCCAAAATTAAAAAAAAAAACCGCATGGGGTCCCCCCAAAAATCCATACCAGACCCTTATCTGAGCACGCAACCTGGCAGGCCGCAGGAAAAGAGGAGCGGGGGGGCGAGAGAGCGCCCCCCCTCCTGAACCGTACCAGGCCACATGCCCTCAACATTGGGAGGGTGCTTTGGGGTAGCCCCCCAAAACACCTTATCCCCATGTTGATGAGGACAAGGGCCTCATCCCCACAACCCTGGTCGGTGGTTGTGGGGGTCTGCGGGCGGGGGGCTTATCGGAATCTGGAAGCCTCCTTTAACAAGGGGACCCCCAGATCCCGGTCCCCCCTGTGTGAAATGGTAAGGGGGTACAAAAGTACCCCTACCATTTCACTAAAAAACTGTCAAAAATGTTATAAATGACAATACCTTTATTTAAATGCTTCTTCGTTATTCTCTCTTCCTTCACCTTCTTCTTATTCTTCTTCTGGTTCTTCCTCCGGTGTTCTCGTCCAGCATCTCCTCCGCGGCGTCTTCTATCTTCTTCTCCTCAAGCCGCTCTGCACCCATGGCATGGGGGGAGGCTCCCGCTATTCTCCTCATCTTCTTCTCTTCTTCATCTTCTTCTCTTCTTCTCTTCCTCATCTTCTTCTCTGGGCCGCGACGCATCCATGCTGGCATGGTGGGAGGCTCCCGCTGTGTGACGCGTTTCCTCTTCTGACGGTTCTTAAATAACGGGGGGCGGGGTCACCTCTGGCGCATGGTGACTTGACGGGACTTCCCTGTGACGTCACGGGGAATGCCACAGGGAAGTCCCAACTTGAGTGTTAATTCAGTTACAATGGTAATTGTAATACGCAGCATGGAGGGGGTTAATGTACTCACTGACATGACTAATGGCAATTAATTAACCCCTTTGTGCTGCATTAGTGGCAGTGGCACCATCAGTGTTAATTAACCCCTTTTATGCTGCAGCATGAAGGGGTTGAAAAAAACACTGCTACTAATGCAGCATAAAGGGGTTAATTAATTGTCTTAGGTCACGAATGCGTCAGTGAGTACATTAACCCCCTCCATGCTGCGTATTACAATTACCAATCATCATTATCATCATGAGCCACAGCACCTGTATTGTGTGATTATCATGATGATAATGATGCTATAGATTATAGAATGACAGTAAAAATCCTCTTTAAGCTTCATATACACAGGGTGTGCTGCAGACATGCATTTAACATGCGGGCTGTCTTTTTCTGGCTTGTGGATGAATAAAGTGTGGGACATATTAAGAGGAATGACAGAAAGGAATGTCCCATAAAGTGTTGCACATATCCTTGTGTCGGCATCCCATTTATTTCTACTGACACACACAGCTATTGTGTCCCAATATGTCATGTGTGGGTCCCAGATTGCTTGCAGGGTGCATTCGGTGACCCGCACCAGCATGTCATATTGAGGCATAGCGGCTGTGTCCGTGCAGCCATGTGTCAGAATACAAATAAATCGATGCCGGCATGGGGATGCAACACTTTAAAACAGTGTCACTGTTTTAAACAAGGTTAGGCCTGTATTATATGTTAAATACATATATTTTATTACAAATGTGTTCTGTAAGCAACACCTTATTTTCTGGCAGTGCCCCTCCCGAGACTAGACTCTGGATCCGCCCCTGCCTGTCCTGTAGTGTGCGAGTACACTTATCCTGGGTCCCAGCATTCACCGTCCACAACTTAGACAGCCCTGCAGGCAGCCAGAGCCAGGATAGAAGAGCCGCCCGCCCATTTACACAGAGCGAGCGGCTCAGCGTGGATCTCTCAGTGCCCAGCGTGGCCGCGCAGTGTCATTCCTGCCTCCTTCAGGACCCTGCAGCGCCTATGAATTTGACGTCACACGGCATTGGCATTGGACGAGTGTGACGTCCATCATAGGAGCCGGGTCCCGGAGGCGGGACTCTGTGTACGTCATTTGGCCGCGCTGGCGTGAGATCGTTCCCTGTTACCGCAGCTCGGGGCTAATAATTAATTTAGTGATTTTGACACCCGGGGCTTTTTGGGGGCACACTCGGGGCTCCAGACCCCGTCAGCCCCCCCCCCCCCCCCCGACACCACTGATCCCGAACCATTTTCCTTGCAGTTGTGGCTGAAATTTTAGTTGGTCTGCCTGACTGTGGTTTGGTTTCAACAGAACCCCTCATTTTCGACTTCTTGATTAGAGTTTGAATACTGCTGATTGGCATTCTCAATTCCTTGGATATCTTTTCATATCCCTTTCCTGTATAATACAGTTCAACTATCTTTTCCCTCAGATCCTTTGATAATTCTTTTGCTTTCCCCATGGCTCAGAAACCAGAAACGTCAGTGCAGCACTGGATGAAAGATGCAAGGGTCTGTCAGGAGTCCAGAAACTCACTGACCTTTTATACACACACACTAATTACAAGCAAACAGATCACAGGCGAGGATCTGTTTGCTCACCTTGTGTGCATGTTATCAGGCCAAAATCACCAGGGTATGTGATAGGGTTTTGATCAGGGTCATTTGGGTAGTTTCTGTTGTGATTATGATTTAAAAAGCTGAATGGAAATTTGATCCTCTTGCGGGGCTTTAAAGGGAACACCTACTCACAAATAGTAAAGAGTATAAGAAATATGGGATTTGTTGAAATGAATTTTGGTGTTTATTCTGGTATAGATCTAAATAGGTCTATAGTACATAGGGTTAATATACACAGGATACAGCATGCGTGATACATACAAAAAATAGCAATACAATATGCAAAAATGCCCCCCACGCAATATTATATGGTCAGTACCTCATTGTTTATCTTATATGTATATTACATACTTGTACCACAACAGTCATCTTTCGTTATATGTCTATATTTATATTTGATCATATGATGTTTTCAAAATTGGTTTATAATTGTCTTTTTAATTTATAGACATACCTTTTTGTTTGCGGATTCCAATCAGATACCCCTGAGGAAGAGTATATCTCGAAACGCGTCGGGTACTCCCCACATGTGTGTTCCATGTGTATTGGAGTTCTATGATTGTGTATTTTTGCATATTGTATTGCTATTTTTTGTATGTATCAAGCATGCTGTATCCTGTGTATATTCACCCTATCTACTATAGACCTATTCAGATCTATACCATAATAAACACCAAAATTCATTTCAACAAATCCTATATTTCTTATACTCTTTACTACTCGTGAGTAGGTGTTACCTTTAAAGTCCCGCAAGAGGATCAAATTTCCATTCAGCTTGTTATATTTGGGATGTGGGTTCACCCCACTCTCTAGACAAACTTAGCACCACTCCCCGCTTATTTATGATTTAAAAAGAGTAAACACGGTTGATTGATAATAAATCGCTTCAGTCAAACACTAACCATGAGTTAAAGAAAAGTTTGAGTTATCATTCATATTCTCTGAAAAATAGCCAAGAAATATATATATATATATATATATATATATATATATATATATATATATATTTATGGCTTGCTATAGGGGCACTCTGAAAGCAGGAGGAGCCAAAAGCGCCAGTGAGGGACCCCAGAAGTGGAGGGTTAGGGTTGCTGTGCAAAACCATTGTACAGCACAGGTTAGTTTGACATGTTTGTTTTGAAAAAAAAAAAATTCCAACGTTTAAGCCTGGTACACACTATTAGTTTTTGGCTGAGAGCCCTGATCAGGAGTCAGACGGCATACCTTTTTTTGTCACGGCCCTTTGACAGAAGCCGGCCGAACGGCTTCTGATGGACTGGCTGAAGTACACACGGGCCAAATGTCGGCCGGTTTCTATTGAACTGGCAGATCCCGCCGACTTACGCCCCGTGTGTACTAGGCTTTGCAATCATTTAAGGTAGAACTATAGGCAAATCTTTTTTTTCTTTCTTTTGGAGTAAGGGAGGGTTATAAACCCTGTCAGATCTTTTTTCGCCCTCTCTGTCCCCTTGCGGAGATTTCCCTTCACTTCCTGTCCCATATCCAAACAGGAAGTGAGAGGAAATCCAAGAAAATCAAGGGAATTCCTTGGGGACCCCCAGCTCCTCAGAATTAGTGTCCCCATTGGAAGATTTCCCCTCTGTTTGTGTTTCTGGGGACCAGGGGCGTTGCTAGGTCTACAAAAGATCTGAGGCTGGAGCCCATAGCAGCAAAGTAAAGAAAGTCATATGCTTGGGCGGGCATACACATGTATATAATATACATGTGTATGTGTGTATATTATATATAAAATATTGTTACATATCTGAATGCAGATCCCCCTTACATCTATTAGATAAGCACCTGAATGACCACAACATACAGGGCTATACAATGTAATACTAACATAGAAGCACACACACAGGTTTGATTTGATGGACTTGTGTCTTTTTTTCAACCTCACCTACTATGTAACATCATTGTCCTCAGAAAGCCCCCTCCCCACTTACAACAGGGTCCCCAGACAGCCCCCCACTTACATCAGGGTCCCCAGAGCCCCCTCATTACATCAGGGTCCCCACAGAGCCCCCCTTACATCAGGGTCCCCAGAGCCCCCCCTCATTACATCAGGGTCCCCAGAGAGCCCCCTCATTACATCAGGGTCCCCAGAGTGCCCCCTCATCACATCAGGGTCCCAAGAGAGTCCCCCCTTACATCAGGGTTCCCAGAGCCCCCTCATTACATCAGGGTCCCCAGAGAGCCCCAGGGCTCAGGAGTGTGCTACATAAAGAATGCAGGGCTAAGTAGTGCGCTACATGCAGCCTCACCTGTGGCCAGGAATACAGCCTCACCTGTGCCCACATCTCAGCCTCACCAGTGCCCAGGAATGCAGCCTCACCTGTGCCCAGGAATGCAGACTCACCTGTGCCCACATCTCAGCCTCACCAGTGCCCCAGAATACAGCCTCACCTGTGCCCAGCAATGCAGCCTCACCTGTGCCCAGCAATGCAGCCTCACCTGTGCCCAGCAATGCAGCCTCACCTGTGCCCACCTGTGCCCACATCTCAGCCTCACCAGTGCCCAGCAATGCAGCCTCACCTGTGCCCACATCTCAGCCTCACCAGTGCCCGGCAATGCAGCCTCACCTGTGCCCAGGAATGCAGCCCCACCTGTGCCCAGGAATGCAGCCTCACCTGTGCCCACATCGCCCTCACCTGTGTCGGGGATCAGAGAGGAGAGGAAGGTGAGAGCCGGCCGGATCATCACACAGACCCGGCGTCTCCTGCTGTGTCAGCTTCAATTTGGATTGCCAGGCACCCGCCATCACATACGTCCCGCCTCCTGGATCGACTCACAACTACGTTAGGCAGCACATGTCCCGGCATTGGGCAAGTGTGCTGTCTGTCAATGGAGCCATACTAAGAGGCGGGACTTTGTGACGGAGGGCGCCAGGTGATTCAAATTAAAGCTGACACAGCGGGCGACGCTGGCCTGACACCCACCAGTGTGTGCCGCCCCTCTGCCTGGTCACCCTAAAGACTTGGGGCTATGGGCCCCAGATTCTGGGCTATAGACCAAGAAGCCACCCCCTAGCAACACCACTGCTGAGGGCAAACCAAAATTTGGGATTTTCTTTCACTTTCACTGATAATGGTAAACAGGACAAATAAAGAAGGTGTATCTCCAAAACAGGGGCAAGATTAGTAATAAAAAGTGACAGGTGTTCTAATCCATTTCCACTCTAACAACACAAAAAAGAAGTTTTGCCTGTAGTTATACTTTAACCACTTGCTTACTGGGCACTTAAACCTCCTCCTGCCCAGGCCAATTTTCAGCTTTCAGCGCAGTCACACTTTTAATGACAATTGCGTGGTCATACAACACTGTACCCAAATTATATTTTTATCATTTTTTTTCACACAAATAGAGCTTCTTTTGGTGGTTTTTAATTACTGCTGGGTTTTTCATTTTTTGCTAAAAAAAACAAAAACAAACAGTTTCATAGTTTGTTATAAAATTTTGCAAACAGGTAATTTTTCTCCTTCATTGATGGGCGCTGACGAGGCTGCACTGATGGGCACTGATAGGCTGCACTGATAGGTGGCACTGATGGGCACTGATGAGGTGGCCTTGGTGGGCACTGATAGGTGACACTGATGGGTGGCACTGAAGGGCACTGGTAGATGAAACTGAATGGCAGCACTGATAGGTGGCACTGATGAAGCACTGATGGGCACTGATTGGCAGTACTAATAGGTGCACTGTGGGCATTGATAGGTGGTACTGGTGTTCACTGATATGCACAGGTAGGTGGCACCAGTGGTCTCTGGCAGATGGCACTGGTGGGCACTGATTAGCTGCAGTGGCTCTCCGTGTGCGGGACCGATGTTCCTCTGACAGAAGCCAGTAATCTGCTTTTTTTGACAGCGTGAGGGGAAAAAAAAACGATTATGAACTTCTGTTTACATCATGTGATTAGCTATCATTGACCCCTCACTCTGATCTGTGATCAGCCGAGTCTCATGAACTCGCTGATCACAGATCGCGCCGCGCATGCGGCCCGCAGGGAGTGCGTAGGCAGCTCATGCACGGAAGGTAGGGTTGCCACCTTTTCTTCAAGTCAAACCGAACACTTTAGCTGGAAACCCCAATTTTTTTTTTTGGTATAAACCATACATATATTTTACTATTAAATAACATTTCTAATCATATGAAGTTAATAACAAGAGTCCCCCTTTACATCAGAGGCCACAGAGTTCCCATTTTACATCTTAACTTGCAGAGTTCCCTTTCACTATAAAGGGGGACTCTGCAGACTCTGATGTAAGGGAAAACTCTGGGGACTCTGACATAAGGGATACTCTGGGAACTCTGATGTAATGAGTGCTCTGAGAATCCTGATTTAGTGTACCCACTCAGAGGCAGGAGAGAGAAGGGGGGAGACTTCAGTCACAGACAGGGATGGATGGTGAGCTCACTCACCCCTTGGCAATCAGCACCTCTCATCCATATGTATCTGAGGCTGCTGAACTTTAAATTTCCAGCCCCCACTATCCTTTTCTAAGGAGTGTGGGCAGACCCAGAGGGGTGGGGGCTGGGAGGAAGAGGTGCACATCGAGCCCTCTCTCCTCTCCCATCTGTATGTGTGTTGGGGGGGTGGGGCATTGTTAGTGCTGGCTTTGGGCAGCATGTAACAGATACTCTCAGCTTAGACAACTGCAGCCAGCAACCCTGCTGGGAAGCCATAGTCTAGTCTAAATAATGTGTCCGGGTTTCAGGCAGTCTGATACCCGGACACATTATTCCAAACCCGAACTGTCCGGGTGAATCCCGGACAGGTGGCAACCCTAACAAAAGGACGTACATGGATGCTCTCCCGGCAATTGAGGCCCACACTGTAACTGTCTTTCCGCTATAGTGCGGGCAGGAAGAGGTTAAGGGCTCTGTGAAGGGAAGATCAGCATCTGAACCCAGAGAATCTGGAGGCTGATAGACTGGAGATAATATAAGGCATTACAATTACATTTAAAGCAAAAGTTTACCAGCATTGTGCATTATATTAAAAATTATTATTTCCATGCAAAAAAGTCTCAGGTTTTAGTACTACTAAAAAAGATTTATATTTCCCCCTCCACCCTTCATATAGCTTCATGCCTGACTCCCAGTTAAAATACCCTGTAGATCCTACTGCTGGGTATATTTATTATCATTGATATGATAGAAGGTTTACACATATATATATATATATATATATATATATATATATATATATATATATATATATATTTATATAAAATAAGGCCCCTATAGCAAGGTAAAACAACTTTTCCCTTAAAATCAATTTAAATCACTTCCTTCTCCTGCTCACAAGTTCTCAGGCACTTACTGACATGTATGGATGAAGTACTGAGCTGTATGTGTCCTGCACTGTGTATACTGACATGCATGAATGATGTATTGAGCTGTATGTGTCCTGCACTGTGTATACTCAAATGTATGGATAGTATGGATAGTGTACTGAGCTGTATGAGTTCTGCATTGTGTATATTGACATGTATGGATGGTGTACTGAGCTGTATGTGTGCTGCACTGTATGTAGATTGTTGTCTTGCAAGTTTGAACATCGTGTTGGGTGAGGGTGTGTAATGATCACATTCTGGTGGCAGCAGTAGGAACTCACAGTGTAATGCCACGTACACACGATCGGACATTCCGACAACAAAATCCTGCATTTATTTCCGACGGATGTTGGCTCAAACTTGTCTTGCATACACACGGTCACACAAATTTTCTTGGAAATTCCGAACGTCAAGAACGCAGTGACGTACAACACGTGCGACGAGCCGAGAAAAATGAACTTCAATAGCCAGTGCGGCTCTTCTGCTTGATTCCGAGCATGCGTGGATTTTGTTGTCGGAAAATTTGAGAACCAGCTCTCAAATTTTTGTTGTCGAAAATTCCAACAAAAAATGTCCAATGGAGCCTACACACGGTCGGAATTTCCGACAACAAGCTCCCATCGAACATTTGTTGTTGGAATGTCCGATCGTGTGTACGCGGCATAACTGTCACAGAGATGACAACTGCTTTTGGGTCCATGAGGTTAGCGGACCTAACCATAATTGCACTTTCTATTTATTTGCCAACCAGCCATAATATTTGGGGACACTTGCAAAGGAGAACCATTTCTGATCTGTAGACATGGATTTGAATGTTACCTGCAAGGGGTATAGTAAGAGTCTGACTTCTTCTAGACCTAATGTTTCTCTCTTGGATCTCCTCTTCATATTCACAGTAGAAGGTAACATGGCTGATGTGCCCCAGTTCCCACTTTAGAGAGGCTGAATAATCTGTCAGATTTTTCTCAGAGTATATATCAGATGTCTTTATAAAGTAGAAGGTCTTTATTAGGTCAGAGTCTGGTGCAGAACAGTTGAGTGTCACCTGGAAGCCATCATTGACCTTTTCTACTGAGTACCCCAAAGTGAGGTTTGGAGCTGGCAGTGGGTCTAAAAAGAGAAATAAATATGAGAAACAAGTGAGGACGATTAAGCAGTAGAGTATGAAACTGATCAGTGAGTAACGCAAACCACATGCATAAACTTTTCTTGAAATCCAGAGAAATAGAAGAAATCTCCTTCTTCTAGGTAACAGTAGTCTATTTATAAAATAATAGTTCTCCAAAAAATTATATATCTATAGGCAGAATTTTTTAGATTGAATCACCATTTAGCTTCTTATATTTCTGGGGATCATCAGTGGTGAGACTTTCACAATCAAAGTACTTGGCTCTTTCCTCTCTCTAAAACTGCTCCTTCTGTCACATTCCCAGTAATATAAGATAAATGGAAGTATTTGTTAACCCAATCATTAACATTTCATATGTGTTAACATATTAATGCAATTCCAAAAGTAATTTTCAATATTTTAAATTCTGTTTGTATTCAAAAGTTTGTATTAAAATAATAAGTGCTAAACCTGCCATAAAAGTCCTTGCTAGGCACATTCTGTTACAATGTGACATTGCTTTGTTATTTATGCTCCAACATTGTCACCCTATCACACTGGCTTGTGATGGAGAAAAAAATAATTTCCTAAAACAGGAGAGTGCAAAATCTGGTGCAGCTGTGCATGGTAGCCAATCAGCTTGTAACTTCAGCTTGTTCAATTACGCTTTGACAAAAAAAAACCTGGAAGCTGAAAACTGCACCATATTTCGCACTCTCCAGTATTAGTAAATCAACCCCAAAGTCTCAGTTTCAACACACATTAGCATACTTGCCAACAGTCCCGATTTTCCCGGGACAACCCCGATTTTTGGACCCTCGTCCCGATTTCAGCTTGTCCTGATTATTTTCCCGGGATTTTGTTTTTGTCCCAGGAAAGTTGGGAATGTTTTGGGCTAAAAACGGTAGCGGGCTACACAAAGATGGCCACTGCCTTTGCCAGGAGTATTGTTTCCGCTTGTGTTTAGTGGAGAGGAGAGGGCAGCCAATCTGCTTCTCTCTTCAGTGCTGCAGGGATCCCCTCTCCACTGAACACAGCAGGAAGAG
Organism: Lithobates clamitans; assembly: GCA_037952925.1. Lineage (NCBI taxonomy): Eukaryota > Metazoa > Chordata > Amphibia > Anura > Ranidae > Lithobates > Lithobates clamitans. Next base: position 4,197,127 of record JBBGZY010000659.1, on the reverse strand, counting down.
ATCAGCTGCGGACAACCCCTGTGGAGCAACTTGTGACTGCTCCCCTTCAGATTAGTGATGGCTCAGATCCTCCTTCCAGTATGTGAGAAAGCAAAGTGAGTGAGGAAAACATGTCATGCTGATTAACCTGCCTAGATACTTGTTTTTTTATTGTTAATGCCAATGTGGCTTTCCTGGAAGAGCCATGTAATTCCAAGGTGATTTATTAAGGGGTTACTCTGAGATGTTTGCCTGAGATTGTTATATTTATGTCCATGGCTTTATTATTTGTGCCTGCCCTGGTTTTTACTGAGGAACTACAAGAGCCAGCATGCCTGGCTTGTTTTTATACTAAAATGGCATTTCAACCAGCATAGACACCATTAGATACAGTAAGTGGTTTGTAGAACTGCAAGAACCAGCAAGACTTGTTTGCTATATAATGACATTGCATCACCCAGCATGGTCTAGGGTGCCTGATACTAGTGACACCAGGAGATAAGTGGTCTCTAGAACTACAAGAGTAGCACTGGGGGACTTGGTATGATTACAGCATTTACAGATAACTAGGCTGAGGAACTACAAGAGCCAAGATGCCTTGTTTGCTATATAATGACATTGCATCATCCAGCATGATCTGGGGTCCCTGATACTAGTAACACCAGGAGACACGTTGTCTGTAGAAATACAAGAGCCAGCATTCACCAGGGTACTTGGTAAACGTTGCCACATTTACAGATATCTAGTCTATAGAACTATAAGAGACAGCATTCACCGGGGTACTTGACATTATTTTGTAATAAAAATATCTTTGCCATTCTGAAGCTTCCCTCCAACCACTCCAACTACTCAGTGTAGTGTAGTGGGTGTTGTAGTAATCAGTGTAGTGTAGAAGGTGTTGTAGTAATCAGTGTAGTGTAGTGGGTGGTGTAGTGTAGTGGGTGTTGTAGTAATCAGCGTAGTGTAGTGGGTGTTCATGTTGTAGTGTAGTGGGTGTTGTAGTAATCAGTGTAGTTGGTGGTGTAGTGTAGTGGGTGTTGTAGTGATCAGTGTAGTGTAGTGGGTGCGCGTAGTGTAGTGGGTGTTGTAGTGTAGTGGAGTAGGGGGTTGTAGTAATCAGTGTAGTGTAGTGGGTGTTGTAGTAATCAGTGCAGTGTAGTGGGTGTTGTAGTGTAGTGGGTGTTGTAGTAATCAGTGTAGTGGGTGTTGTAGTGTAGTGGGCATTGTAGTAATCAGTGTAGTGTAGTGTAGTGGGTGTTGTAGTGTAGTGGGTGTTGTAGTAATCAGTGTAGTGGGTGTTGTAGTAATTAGCGTAGTATAGTGGGTGGTGTAGTGGTAATCAGTGTAGTGTAGTATAGTGGGTATTGTAGTGTAGTGGACAGGTAGGTCAATATACTGGTCAGTATAAGAATCATGTAGGTCAGTGTAGTGGACAGATAGGTGGGTGTAATGGTCAGTCTAAGAATCATGTAGGTCAGTGTAGAGGTCAGTGTAGGATTTAGGCTGGTAAGTACTATTGTAGGAAGGGAAGGTACTCAGGGAGTGCTAAAAGTCTGTAGGTTAGGGAGAGCAAATTTCTTGCCTTGCACCGGGCGCTGACAACCCACGCTACGCCACTGCTGCTGGGGGGCACCTGATGCAAGGAGGGACTCTGCTGGGGGCACCTGATGCAAGCAGGGACTCTGCTGGGGGCACCTGATCCAAGGAGGGACTCTGCTGGGGGCACCTGATGCAAGGAGGGACTCTGCTATGGGCATCTGATGGCATCTGGTGGCAGGCGACGTGGCAGGTGAAACGCTCAGCGGTCCCACTGATTCTGCTTAATGGTGAGTTGAATGATTTGATCTTATATTACAATGTAATAATAGAAATAATGCGCTTTAATCATCCAGACACCATAACAACCATGGTGCCGGGTTGATTGAAGCGCTAACACCAGGTGTTTGGAGTATCTTTATTTGCTGATTGTTAAACTCTGGAATACACATATTTCCATTGTGGTGCAGGATCTGGGGCTGCTGTTCCTCCATCCCTCTCCCCCCCCCCCTTTCCTTCTCCATCCCTCATTCATCTCAGACTCCAACCACGCCCCATTTGAGCCATACCCATTTAAGCCACGCCCACTATTTTGCATAAACCACACCCATTTTTTGCGCTGCGCGCGCCTCATTTTTACTTTTTCCCCTGTGCCACACCTACCAACACAGGCCCTGCCCCCTAATCATAATGCGACTCCGCCTACAGCCAAAAAAGTGTCCCTAAAATTTTTTTTACAATGTTGGCAACTATGCATTAGGCAGCAGGCATGGTTCTCCATCAGATAACACATTAGGCAGCAGGCATGGTTCTCCATCAGATAACAAACCTCAAAAATGCCATGAAGCAATAATTGTAGTGCATGCATGTAGACCAGAAGTGCCTACAGGAAATCAGAAGCGCAGAGATGCAACAAGCAATGGAAAAGATGAAAAAAAGTATTTCAAAAACAGAAAATAAGGGGAAAGGCTTGCAGAGAAAAGAAACTCCTTTTGAATCTGTTTCTGTTATCGCATAATCTATTTGCACATCTTACATCTATCTATGTAAGCGTCCATTTTTCTTATCGTTTCTAATAAAATTCAAGTAAAAGAAAAGGAGGATAGAGCCGTTTTTTTATAATGCCGGCGGTGTATTAGCAAACAAAATTTAATTGCTTAGGGTTTAAATCTACTATAAAAAATCCAGTGTGGTGTGGATAGAGGAGCACCTCCATATTTAATCACAAGTGAAATCACCGACAGACATAATGAACCACTTGTAGATTTAATTCTACACACAGAAATATTAGTTTTGTTTGAATGACAATTTAACTGGAATTCTTTTTTTATTCCTACCTACGTATTAAAATTCCATAAAGATAATAGCACTGTCATGGATCAGAACAATGATTCAGTGACTTTGATATTCAGTTGTGAACAGCCTATACTTGTTATTACGGACATTTTTTTCTCAGTTATTGAATGCATATTATCGATATTCTGCATGCATCAGAGTGCACACGCATCTTGCTTTAGCATAAAGCAATACGTTTCTTGAACTAAAACCTGAGCCTTATGCAACATAAAAAAATGATGAAGAGAAACTTACCAATCACATGCACATTAAGAGGCTGGCTTGTGAATGACTCTAACATTCGACCCCATATGTTTCTATGGTACGTACAAGTGTAGTTTCCACTGTCACCATGGTTTAGACTTAGTATTGAATAACGGTATACCTTCTCGGGGACAGTAGACTTCATAAGGAGTTGATCATTCTTATGTATATTAAAATTGTAATCAGCACTAGAATCCGCCATGCATAACATTTGAAGAGTCTCTCCTGTTACATACAACTGGTAGTTTGGCACCAGCGTCAGAACTGGAGCAACAGGTACATCTGAAATAACAACAATAGAAGGCGTTAGTCAAGATAATAATTATTCTAGAGCCCAAAGATCACTACAGTTAATTCAGCAAGGTGTCATTCAGTGGCGGCTGGTGCACAAAAAAACTGAAAAATTAAACAGTTAATAACGCAGTACTGTAAAAAGCCATTTATTACGTGATTATGTATCATTACTGCTAGATAAAACTGTACCCATCAATTGCAGCCTCACTGTGCCCATCAATTGCAGCCTCACTGTGCCCATCACATTAGGCCCAACACATCCATATTTCAAGTAAAAGAAAATAAAACTACTTAACATAAGGTGTCCTCATGAGTCCCCTTTTACCTCAGGTGTCCCAATCAGAGTCCCCCTTTACAACAGGTGTCCCCATAAGCACCCCCTTCACATCAGGTGTCCTCATCAGAGTCCCTCTTTACAGCAGGTGCCCCTCTTTACATTAGGTGTCCCAATCAGAGTCCCCCTTTACAACAGGTGTCTCCATCAGCGGCCCCTTTACATCAGGTGTCCCCATCAGGGTCCCTCTATACATTAGGTGTCCCCATCAGAGTCCCCCTACACATCAGGTGTTCAAATCAGAGTCCCCCTTTACATCAGGTGTGCCCATGAGAGTCCCCCTATACATCAGATGTCCCAATAAGAGTGCCCCTTTACAACAGGTGTCCTCATCAGCATCCCTCCATACATCAGGTGTCCTCATCAGAGTCCCCCTCTACATCAGGTGTCCTCATCAGAGTCACTGTGGAGTCACTGACGCACTGATGTGCCTCTGCTCCACCCCCACACTACTATCACACGGCTCCCCCCCATCTCCCAGTGACTCCTCAAATCCGGTAAGAGCAAGTTACTTTTATCTGACCAGCACCTGACTTAACCTATTCCAGTATGCGCTTACATTTCTTTCCAGCTGCGTACATGTCTTGACTAGGGTAGCTCAGATAACTTACTATCCCAACTCAAAATTGTACCTACCACTCCCACTTACTACTAAATAAGGACACCGACATTGTATTGGATTTAAATGGCCGGTTTGGCCTTTATTAACTCAAAACCAAAATAGAATATAAACATTATTAAATACTCTAGCTCCAATCCGAATAACTTGTTGCCGGTCCCTGACGACCCCATTTTACCAACTTTGGAATCTCTGGTAGGTTAGGTTCTGTCCCCAGCCAACAAATACCGCCTTGAGGACTCGCTAACTGACCACAGACCCCTACCACCTTACTACCCAGTAGTCTAGACTGAACCAGACCAACCGGGAGGACTCCATACCTGAGATGGGTCCCACTGTTTTCTCAAATACCTCATGTTGTATACCCATCGTCAAGGACCCAACCGCAGACGCCGTCTTCTTCACCACAGCCAAACCACTTCCACTAGGGCGGGGGGGAGGGACGTTCCACCACGATTTCTGCCTCCGTCTGATGTGCCTCTGCTCCACCCCCACACTACTATCACCCGGCTCCTCCCCATCTCCCCATGACTCCTCCAATCCGGTAAGAGTAAGTTATTTTTATCTGACCAGTACCTGACTTAACCTATTCCAGTCTGGTAGTTACTTCCACCCAGTCATGTATGTCCTGCACTTACATTTCTTTCCAGCTGCGTACATGTCTTGACTAGGGTAGTTCAGATAACTTACTACTCCAACTCAAAATTGTACCTACCACTCCAACTTATTACTAAATGAGGACACTGACACTGTATTGGATTTAAATGGCCGGTTCGACCTTTAGTAACTCAAAACCAAAATAGAATATAAACATTATTAAATACTCCAGCTCCAATCCGAATAACTTGTTGCTAGTCCCTGACGACCCCATCTTCCCAACTTTGGAATCTCTGGTACCTCTAAGTTAGGTTCTGTCCCCAGCCACCAAATACCTCCTCGAGGACTCGCTAACTGACCACAGAACCCTACCACCTTACTATCCGGTAGTCTAGACTGAACTAGACCAACCGGGAGGACTCCATACCTGAGATGGGTCCCACTGTTTTCTCAAATACCTCATGTTGTATACCCATCGTCAAGGACCCAACCGCCACAGCGGCACAAGTGTGACACCTTATACTTGTGCCCGCTGCCACACAAGAAACACCCTCTGGATACCATCCTGCAAGCCCAAAGCCCATAGGTCAATCCCGAATGCATTGAGATGCACACCATCCCCTCTCAGGTAACTCCATGTATCAATCTCCAGCTCTAAGTGCCTGACAACCACCCCACCATTACTAGCAATGAACCTGCCCACCTCCTTTTTTACCTTTATATGGGCCTTATTACGTTTTTCAATCGATCGGGCCCCTCTCCATTACGTGCGGGCCACAATGTCTAACCACACAATAATCATGTCAAGGGAAATCCCACTGGATATCCTTGATGACCTGCCGCATGGGACGTAGTCCCAAATCATTGCCTCCCACATGTAGGACCAAAATGTCTGGTGGCTGGTCCAGACGTGAAAAACTATGGATTTCTGGTATAACTCTGTGCCCCATCATCCCAGGCACACCAATCCATCTAACCCTACCCTCCCCTCTTGCCACACCCAGCTGCCTGCCCTCTGGCCTGACTTCCGCCCTCTACCTATTCCAGTCTGGTAGTTACTTCCACCCCATTATGTATGTCCTGCGCTTACATTTCTTTCCAGCTGCGTACATGTTTTGCCTAATGGGGACACTAGTTAAACTGACCTGTGTGTCCCCAAGTAAAGACATTGGTAGGGTTTTACCCTCACTTCCTGTTTGGCTATGTGACAGGAAGTGAAGCCAATTTTCAGAAAAGGGACACAAAGCCCAACCTAAAAAAGACAAGCAGGGGTTCTAACACTCACTTGGTTTCCCTCAAATGCCCACAATTAATATAGGATTGTCTTCAGCTTGATTTTAGCTCAGTGCTCTAAATCAGTGGTTCTCAAACCTGTCCTCAAGTACCCCCAACAGGCCATGTTTGCAGGTTTTCCTTCATCTTGCACAGGTGCTTTAAATCAGAGTCAATGGCTTGGTATTTTGGACAACTATTTTAGCTAAGATAAATTCCCAAAACATTTCCTGTCGGGGGTACTTGAGGACTGAGGCTGAGAACCACTGCGCTAAAATGGAAAATTGAATACTTACCTCTCTGTAATTTTCCTTTCCTGGTGCCTATCCATGGCAGCACACGCACAATCCATGAATATGCTGCCATGAAAGCACCAGGAAAGTAGCTTTTAGACAAATCACAACTTTTTTTGTTTAGCCATTCCAATCAGCCTAGTTAAGCTGCAGCTGGGAAATCTCTTGCATGAAAATTGTTTAGGGGGGGAGTGTAAAATGCTTGGATTGAGCAAGCGTCTGCAAAACAAATTATTAACAAAACACATAACATAAAAATTTGCTATCTGCAAGCTTTATATAACATACAGTAGGTTTGTGTGCTAATGAGGCAATTGAAAACACATGCACAGTCCATGAAACACACAAAATGCAAGTTCACCCAATGTAGAGACAGAACTTCAAAGTGGGTACACCTGTTAAGGATGTCCTTAAATTACTAACTAAAAAAACACACCCTCTGAGCATGCCCAGAAAAATCCAAAAAGTGCTGTTCACACACAAAAAGCACAAAAAAAAACTCCGAAGTACCTGAGCATGCCCAGACCACCAAATGCAGCTAGCACAAAATAAGACATCATCCAGCATGCTACAAAACTACAGATGGGACAAACACCCCCCGGTCCAGGAGGCAAATAAAGAGCCTAACATGGGCAAAAGTTAAACAACAAATACCATTGCAGTCTATGGGAATTGACTTGTTAATTTTGCTAGTCCCCACTTGATCGGCTTATATTCTAGTTATTGGCCTTAAAATGGGTATGGGGGCCCAGGTCCCACCCTGAGGGACATATATCAATGTCACCAATTTGGACAACCCCAAAAACTAAACAAGGAGAAGTGCCTTTAAAAATGCAAAATTGCTTAATAGCTAGTAACTCGGGGGGGGGGGGGCTTACTCTGCCAATAAAGTGGTGCATCTTTAGCTTGTATCCAAAATGCTACTTCAAAGATGTACAGCTGTACGGCTTTAGAGAAGACGCATAAATCTACATTGCAGCTGCATGATTTTAACACCCAAAAAATAGCCTGCCCCCCCATACAAACAAGGCCATTTGGGTCTGTTAAGGCTTAAAATGAGAACCCCCATGTGAAAAATACCACCCCAAACTAAAGAATTATTGTGCCCCTAATACACACTAACAAACCCCTAGCCAAACACACAGCAAGCCAGCCCATGAAAGGGGGGTGGATGCTTGGGGGCAGGAGGGGCTCGGGCACCCCAAAAGTCAACCACCTTGTTCCCATATTCAGGAGGACAAGGGCCTCTTCCACACAACCCTAGGCTGGGGTTGTGGGAGGCTGCAGACGGGGGGCTTTACAAAATGTGGAAAGCCCCTTTAAACTATTGGGAAGCCAGCTATGTTGAGTGCATGTGGCCTTGTATGGTTCAGGAGGGGGTTGGGTGATCGCTCTTCTCGCCCCTTTTCTAGCTGGCCCTGTTGTATGTTCTGAAAAAGGATGTAGTTTAGATTGGTGAAGACAGCTCACAGCCTTTTGAGAATGGAGTTCCCCTTTAAAAGCAAAAGTTAGCCCATGGAAATCCAAGGGATTAGAGGGGGGAGACAAGAGCATTGGAGAATGGAGTGTGAAGTTCCCCTTTAAAAGCAAAAGCTAGCCTATGGAAATCCAAGGGATTAGAGGGGGAGACAAGAGCATTGGAGAATGGAGTGTGGAGTTCCCCTTTATAAGCAAAAGCTAGCCCAAGGAAATTATATGCATTAGAGGGGGAAGGTTAAATGCCCTTTTAGGGGAAGTTAGAGGAGCGAGAGTCTTTTTACATAATTTTAACAAGGTTACATAGTTACATAGTAGGTGAGGTTGAAAAAGGACACAAGTCCATCAAGTCCAACCTATGTGTGATTATGTGTCAGTATTACATTGTATATCCCTGTATGTTGCGGTCATTCAGGTGCTTATCTAGTAGTTTCTTGAAGCTATCGATGCTCCCCACTGAGACCACCACCTGTGGAAGGGAATTCCACATCCTTGCCGCTCTTACAGTAAAGAACCCTCTACGTAGTTTAAGGTTAAACCTCTTTTCTTTTAATTTCACGAGTCTTGTTAAACTCTCTTCTGCGAAAAAGTTTAATTTCTATTGTAGGGTCACCAGTACGGTATTTGTATATTGAAATCATATCCCCTCTCAAGTTTCTCTTCTCCAGAGAGAATAAGTTCAGTGCTCGCAACCGTTCCTCATAACTAAGATTCTCCAGACCCTTTATTAGCTTTGTTGCCCTTCTTTGTACTCGCTCCATTTCCAGTACATCCTTCCTGAGGACTGGTGCCCAGAACTGGACAGCATACTCTAGGTGCAGCCGGACCAGAGTCTTGTAGAGTGGGATAATTATCGTTTTATCCTTGGAGTTGATCCCCTTTTTAATGCATGCCAATATTCTGTTTGCTTTGTTAGCAGCAGCTTGGCATTGCATGCCACTGCTGAGCCTATCATCTACTAGGACCCCCAGGTCCTTTTCCATCCTAGATTCCACCAGAGGTTCTCCCCCCAGTGTATAGATTGCATTCATACTTTTGCCACCCAAATGCATTATTTTACATTTTTCTACATTAAACCTCATTTGCCATGTAGTTACCCACCCCATTAATTTGTTCAGATCTTTTTGCAAGGTTTCCACATCCTGCGGAGAAGTTATTGCCCTGCTTAGCTTAGTATCGTCTGCAAATACAGAGATTGAACTGTTTCCCCCATCCTCCAGGTCGTATATGAACAAATTAAATAGGATTGGTCCCAGCACAGAACCCTGGAGAACCCCACTACCCACCCCTGACCATTCCGAGTACTCCCCATTTATCACCACCCTCTGAACCCGCCCTTGTAGCCAGTTTTCAATCCATGTACTCACCCTATGGTCCATGCCAACGGACCTTATTTTGTACAGTAAATGTCCATGAAAAGAACTGTGTCAAATGCTTTTGCAAAATCCAGATACACCACGTCTACGGGCCTTCCTTTGTCTAGATGGCAACTCACCTCCTCATAGAAGGTTAGTAGATTGGTTTGTCAAGAACGATTCTTCATGAATCAATGCTGATTACTGCTAATGATACTGTTCTCATTACTAAAATCCTGTATATAGTCCCTTATCATCCCCTCCAAGAGTTTACATACTATTGATGTTAGGCTAACTGGTCTGTAATTCCTAGGGATGTATTTTGGGCCCTTTTTAAATATTGGTGCTACATTGGCTTTTTTCCAATCAGCTGGTACCATTCCAGTCAGTAGACTGTCTGTAAAAATTAGGAACAACGGTCTGGCAATCACTTGACTGAGTTCCCTAAGTACCCTCAGATGCAAGCCATCTGGTCCTGGTGATTTATTAATGTTAAGTTTCTCAAGTCTAATTTTAATTCTGTCCTCTGTTAACCATGGAGGTGCTTCCTGTGTTGTGTCATGAGGATAAACACTGCAGTTTTGGTTACTGAAGCCCCCCTGATTCACTCGTGAAGACTGAGGAGAAGAATACATTCAATACCTTCGCCATCTCCCCATCCTTTGTAACCGGATGTCCTTCCTCATTCTTTATGGGGCCAATATGGTCTGTCCTCCTTTTTTACTGTTTACATACCTAAAGAATTTCTTGGGATTTTTTTTGCTCTCATCCGCTATGTGTCTTTCATGTTCTATCTTAGCCGTCCTAATTGCACCCTTACATTTCTGGTTGCATTCTTTATAAAGTCTGAATGCTGAGGATGATCCCTCAACCCTGTATTTTTTGAAGGCCTTCTCTTTTGTTTTTATATGCATTTTTACATTGGAGTTAAGCCATCCAGGACTTTTGTTGGCTCTTTTAAATGTATTACCCAGTGGGATACATTGGCTAATGCCATTATTTAATATGTTCTTAAAGCAAACCCATCTCTCCTCCGTATTCTTTGTTCCTAATATTTTATCCCAATTTATGCCTTTTAGCAAGGTTTGTAGTTTAGGGAAGTTGGCTCTTTTGAAATTCAGTGTCTTTGTATTCCCTTTATGTTTCCTATTTGTGTGATTTATACTGAAACTAATTGACCTGTGATCGCTGTTACCTAAATTGCCCCGTATTTCCACATCCGTGATCAGGTCTGTATTGTTGGTAATCAGTAGATCCAGTAATGTTTTATTTCTAGTTGGTGCGTCTATCATCTGACCCATAAAATTGTCCTGCAAGACATTAAGAAACTGGCGAGCCTTAAATAAATGCGCGGTTCCCTCTGCCCAGTCTATGTCTGGATAATTAAAATCCCCCATTATGATAACACTTCCCATCCTTGCTGCTAATCCAAATTGTGATAGGAGATCTGTCTCCACTTCCTCCCTCAGGTTAGGGGGCCTATAGCATACTCCCAGTATTTTCCCCTTAGCTTCATCCCTTTGGAGCTCTACCCTCTCACATTCACTTGTACATTATTCTTGATATATAGGCATACCCCTATAGGTGCATGTCACATGTTGGCAACATAACATGCTAACATGACCTGTGTGCAAATCTCCATAAAAAAATACATAAAAGTGAACCAGCGTAAAAAAAAAAAATTGTCAAGATTAGAGGTGCGCAAACTCATGTGGACGAGCGCAAGAGCCACTTGCGCTTGTGCACTGCTTACATTGATCTCATGCAGTTCTAAACATACTTGTGGGCACAGCAGGCTTTCTCTGAAAAAGTTACTTTCTCATTCTATTTTGGGCATATTTGTTACTTGGGCAGTTGTTACTAAACCTCCTCACATCACCCCATAATATTGGCACCGCCATCTTCTGTCAATATTGAATTGGAGATGCCGTGCGCCATGTCCATAGTGATGCACAGATTGCACTCTCCCGTGCGCCAAGATCACTATAGTAAATAGGGAATCGAGCTCTGTTACCGGCGCACCATTTCGTAAATATTGAAATGTGCGTTGCGCCTCGCTGTGCACCTCTACTGATGGCGCACGGCTTTTGTAAATCACCATCGATAAATCTCTTTGCATTCAAAAAGTGTCTGGCGCGGGGGTGTGGCTTGTGCACACACAAGATGGCAGCCTGAGCTCAGAGCTCCTCACGGCCGACCAAACATTGCTAACAGGCAGAAAAACAGCCTCATCAAGAACCCCCAGACAGCCCCTACGTTCCCACGGCACTCACTGCACTAATGTCCCACAAGCAGAGCCAGGAGAGAGGCCCAAAAGAGTTCACTGCCTTCTTCTTTCAGCCTGGCCGGGTACAGGGATGAAGCCAAGATGGCGCCGCCGGAGCCGCAGCATGATCATCCGCGGCATATACAGATCTCCCTGATGATGATCCACATGAAATGAGGTGTGGATCAGCATCCTCTCCTCCCCACAACTCCTCTCCATCATCTCCAGTCTCCCAGAGCCCAGCAAAATTGAGGATGCGGATGGACCCCTTTTACCAGGCCACAGACACAGTGAGTACAGGCCTGCACAATGATAATGCAATCTCCTCACTGCAATACTCCATAGCTGCATTCCCTACATCAGGGCAGCCTGTGTTAGATACCACAATTAAGAATATGTTCAGGTCCCTCCAATCCTCTTCCATGACAAATTTCTCTTCCCTGAAGTTTTCTCTGGAGATGAAGCATATGGGAGATAGAGTGTAATATATGAAAACCAAAATGGAGAAATGCACTGACACAGTGAATGACTTAGCACATGCATATACAGAACAAAAAGATGACACTATGTGAATCAAAGCAAAGCTGCCGAATCTCGAGGACCGCTCTTGTCACAATAACATTAAAATACGCGGCATTCCTGAGTCCATTCCACCCACAGAGTTGCACAAGTATGCTAGCACCATGTTTTCTGCAATACTGCCAGAATTATCACCAATAGAGCTCACTATTAACCGTATTCACAGAATACCTAAACCACAGCACCTAGAAGAAGCTGTCCTCAGAGATGTACTCCTGAGGATCCACTTCTATCAGGCTAAAGAGCAAATCTTATCAAAGACAAGGGAAGTATCCACCCTTCCAGCACCATACTCAGATATCCTACTGTTTGCTGATCTCTCACAATTCACCTTGCAAATGAGAAGGCAACTGAAAACGGTGACAAAAGACCTAACTAACCATAAGACAGCCTACAGGTGGCGCAATCCAACAACTATACTGGCAAATTACAATGGAGCCCACCACACAATTTCTACCATTGAAGGAGGAATGAAACTTCTCCACTCGTGGGGTATCATCCCGGAACCCCCACGCAACCTGCCGAATACACACGGAAAACTCAACCCCTTTCACTTTGGGCATAACTGTGGGAACATCAAGACCAAAACACAAGTGAAGATCCTTGCCCTACCATCACTAGGCAACAGCATTAAGTCTGGTCTGGCTTTATGCTCAACCAACCAGATTTTTGAACTTTCCCCCAAGTTTGGTCAGCATCTCTCAAGAGTTGCACACTGCTGACGTGACTGTCTGTTTATTTTAAGTTGTATTTTTAATTTCTATTTCTGTCATAGTCTTTTTAGCACTCTCGCAACCTCTTGCAACCTTAATCTGGAAGCTAAGTGTTATACCTTTCTTTGGATCCTTGACGAACGAATGCTCTTGCAGTCCCATGCGGAGCATCCAAGTACAGACTTCCTCCATCAACAACAACTGCATTCCTGTGGACACATCCACCGATCTACTTCAACCGTAAGTCAACCATAACCAAGCTACACACCACCACCCATTATAATGTCCTTCAGCATACTATCCCTAAATGCGAAGGGCCTAAATCATTCGGCAAAATGAGCCTCCATGTGGAAATCAGCTCTATCGCTTAAATGTGATATCCTTTGCGTCCAAGAGACACATTTTGCTCAAGATGAATCTCCCCAGTGCCAACATAGGCAGTTCCCACATACATATCAAGCCTGCTATTCTAAGAAACAAAGAGGCGTTTTAATAGCCATCAGGAACACTATTTCCTTTCAATTTCATAAATACATTACAGATCCGGAAGGACGTTACATCATCCTACTTAGTACTATTAACAATGTACAATATACTTTAGTCTCCATCTACGCCTTGAACCAATGCCAGATGCACTTCCTCAAAATTACTCTATCTACAGCGAAAAAAGTCCAACAAGGCCATCTGCTGATCTGTGGAGACTTCAATTTGGTCCCAGATAACGTCATGGACTCGACCGCTGGCTCCAAAAGTCGTGCATCCCTGGTGTTGTTTAAATTCTCATGGATGGGGTGCTTAGCAGCCTTTAAAATGCCTAATCTTCCCCAAATCCTCTATCTATTTAGAACCCTCCCAAACCCAATTCCCACTAGCTACTTTAAATCACTTCAAACTATACTATCTAAATTCATATGGCAGGGCTAGGTGCGCTTGTGTAAAACTAATTAAACAATGCCAGGTTGTTTGGAACTTGGCTACGTAGACTTTTATGATTATTACTTGGCCTCTTTGCTCACAGAAACAAAAGAATGGTTTCTATCTCCCCCCTCCACATTATGGGGAAAATGGAAGCTTCCACTATTCCAGGTGGCAATTTATCTACATGGCTATTCTCTATTACACTTGGAGCTAAAATCCCTCCAAAAATCCAACTATTTTAGCAACACTCAAAACCTGGGACCGATTTATAAAAAGTAGCTCATCACACACTCTCAAATCCACTCTCCAAATTCCTCTAGAGGCATTGCATAATTTAACGCACTCAACATCCTATGCAACGTGGAAAGCGAAAGAAATAATGTCAGGGCCGTCTCTACTATTCATTTGACCTTGGGCAAACATTTTCTTGGCCCCCCCCCCTCACCTAAGAAATATAATAGATAGCAGCTAGACTTAAAATCAGTTTATTGCAGCAGATCAGGTAGCGATTTGATTGGTAGCCAGGGGTTGCAGTACATCATTGCCGCTCATTAACTGGTTGCTAAAGGTTACTGCACATCATTTATGCTTGCTGAGTGGTTGCTAGAGGTTGCTGCACATCATTACTGCTCAATGATTGGTTGCTAGAGGTTACTGCAGATCCTTAACGCTCACTGATTGGTTGCTAGAGGTTACTGCACATCATTATTGCTCACTGATGGGTTGCTAGAGATTACAGCAGATCATTACTGTTCACTGGTTGCTAGAGGTTACTGCACATCATTATCTCTGCATCAAATTGTGGGTGTGGCTAAACTGCACTAAACAGTGAGGCATTGTTATATACCAGAATTTAGGAGTGCACTATATGCAGAATGCAGGGTTGAGGAGTGCACTATATGCAGAGTGCAGGGTTGAGGAGTCCTCTAAGTACAGATTGCAGGGTTAAGGGATGCGCTATGTGAAGAGTGCAGGGTTGAGGTGTCCTCTATGTGCAGAGTACAGGGTTAAGGTGTGCGCTATGTGAAGAGTGCAGGGTTGAGGGGTCCTCCAGATGTAGAATGCAGGGTTGAGGGGTCCTCTATGTGCAGAGTGCAGGGTTAGGGGTTGTGCTATGTGTAGAGTGCAGGGCTGAGGGGTCCTCTATTTGCAATTCCGTCTATTATTACCCATCAGTGCTGTCTTTCAATGCTCATCAATGCCATCTATCAGTGCCACCTATCAGTGCTCATTGATGCTGCCTGTCAGTGCCCATCAGTGCCACCTCTGACGCTCCGTCTCTCACATACAACCCAGATCCTGCACTGACAGTTCCCCCTCGCTCCTCGGTTCCCCCTCCCTCCTCCCGCCCCTCTCCCCAGTGTGCACCGTAGGGAGTGTAAATTATCAAATTCAGGTGCTGGGCTTCCTGCGGTGCACACAGGAGGAGAGGGGCAAGTGGGGAAGGAGCAGATCAGCTCTCTCCTCTCCCATCCGTGCAAGTGAGGAGGGAGGGGGAACTGTAAGTGCAGGCTCTGGGCTCTATGAGAGTGACGCTCTGAAATCATGGCCCTCCGGTCAGCAACCCCGCTGGGGCTCCCTACAGTGCCGGAACACCAGGGCCGGTCGCAAGTGCGACCTTTGACCCTGGTAATTCTGCCACTGCCCCCAAGTCAGTCTGTCACCATTATAATCCCCCCCATGTCAGTCTGTCCCCTAGTATAATTCCTCCCCAGGTCAGTCTGTTCCTCAGTACAATCCCCCCAGGTCAGTCAGACTGACCTATATGGATCATACTAGGGTACATACTGACGTGGGGGGACTATACAGTGGTACAGACTGACCTGGGAAACGAGAGGACTGCACTAGGGGACAGACTGATTGGGGGGGATTATATTAGGGGACATACTGTACAGTCACAGTGTGCACAAAAACAATCTAACCCCCCACCCAGATCAGCAAAACACAGTGTGCAACCCCCCCCCCCCAGATCAGCAAGTCACAGTGTGCACCCCCCCCCCCCCAGATCAGCAAGTCACAGTGTGCAACCCCCCCAAACTCAGACCTTTTCTTTTACATCCGCACTCAACATTGCATTGCCATGCTTCCTACGTGATCCTGGCAAATTCCCCAATTGGCTTGGATCTTTTTTAGAACCCCCACACCACACCAAAAGGGAAACTCACTTTTTTATAATCTCCTTCAACAAAAGAGTATCTTTACCAAAACAACACCATTACTGAGAATCGGATCTAGGATGTACCTATACCGTGGATCAATGGGCTAAAGCCTGCAACTCCACATACAAATCAAACTGACACAACGCTGGTACCTTACCCCTGATAGATTGTCCAAAACTAGACGATAAATGCTGGAGGATGTGTGGACAGAGGGGAGATATGCTCCATATATTTTGGAAATACCCCAATTAACACATTATTGGAAATCAATCTCCCACTTACTCTCTGAAATTACCCAAACAATAATCCCCCTGAGGCCTACACTAGCACTATCATCTCTCGACATGGAACACTACCCAAAACTGGTTAGACATATCATAACGCATATATTATTGTTAGCGAGACTCAACATTACCAGAAAATGAAAAAAACCTGACCCGCCCACACTAGGTGATATGGTGAACACCACCCACGTACACTTCATTGATGATCACTAGCATTAGGAAACAAAAACAAAGATCAACCTATAGATTGTGGCAACCATGGATAAACTGGACTAGCTCCCCAGGAATTGTCAGGGCTCTTTGCTCCTAACCTCACTATCTAGGAATTCTATTGTTCTTGTTCAATGGTTTAAAGTTTAATATTTAACTTACCTTGAAAATATAGATCTACAGAATTAAGGTATACATTATGAGAGGGATAGGGTTGTCTCCAACCGGGACACAATATTGCACCCACAGGGGTGTCCAGGATGGTATTCAACCCTCCTACCTCCGTCCTATACCGAAAACCTAACAAATTAATAAGGAACGTATTATCCATCTGGCTGTCGCTATACTACCCCATATTTAGCTATATATAGAAGATTAACGATACAATCTAACATAACTCGACAGATACTGTTATTTGTTTTTCTTTATGTTTACTTGTCTACTCCTGTTATATATGAAAAATTTTAATAAAAATCGATTGAAGTAAAAAGTGTCTGGCGCCCACCTTTTCATCTTGCATTACACCCACCCCATGTCTTGTAACCCACTCTACACTGAAGGATGTTGGCTGTCCTTAACTCTGGAGGTCACCATTGGGCTTCAGGGGCCCAAGGCTTTGCTACATTTGGTGCCCAACGTGGGGCAAAGGCATTATTCCTGCAGCAGTAACATCTTTACTTCATATAGACTGTGTTATTGTGCATTCTAACAATGTGGGGAAGAACCGGCATGTCTCAATGCTCACGGGAGAATGCCAGCCTGGTCTTTTGACACTTTACGGCAGTGCTGCAAGGATTAAAACGGACTCTATTAAAGTTTTGGCGCGCCGCGAAGGAGAAGAGGTGGGCGCTGAAGTTTCCAGAAATTATCTGCACCAATCCATTGGTGGGGGAGCCCCCACTCTGCAGAGGAGGATAAGGAAGTACTGCCACGTGTGCTTGGTTGTGGGTTGGAGAAAGTTCTGTCAGGTTGGATGGTAAACGTTAGTGGACAGCCATTTTTAGGTCTCTCCAGAGATGCTCAATTGGGTTTAAGTCAGGGCTCTGGCTGGGCCATTCAAGAACAGTCACGGAGTTGTTGTGAAGCCTCTCCTTCGTTATTTTAGCTGTGTGCTTAGGGTCATTGTCTTGTTGGAAGGTAAACCTTCGGCCCAGTCTGAGGTCCTGAGCACTCTGGAGAAGCTTTTCGTCCAGGATATCCCTGTGCTTGGCCGCATTCATCTTTCCCTCGATTGCAACCAGTCGTCCTGTCCCTGCATCTGAAAAACACCCCTCACAGCATAATGCTGCCACCACTATGCTTCACTGTTGGGACTGTATTGGACAGGTGATGAGCAGTGCCTGGTTTTCTCCACACATACCGCTTAGAATTAAGGCCAAAAAGTTCTATCTTGGTCTCCAAGACCAGAGAATCTTATTTCTCAACATCTTGGAGCAAACTCCATGCGGGCTTTCATGTGTCTTGCACTGTGGAGAGGCTTCCATCGGGCCACTCTGCCATAAAGCCCCAACTGGTGGAGGGCTGCAGTGATGGTTGACTTTCTACAACTTTCTCCCATCTCCCGACTGCATCTCTGGAGCTCAGCCACAGTGATCTTTGGGTTCTTCTTTACCTCTCTCACCAAGGCTCTTCTCCCCCGACAACTCAGTTTGGCCGGACGGCCAGCTCTAGGAAGGGTTCTGGTCGTCCCAAACGTCTTCCATTTAAGGATTTTGGAGGCCACTGTGCTCTTAGGAACCTTAAGTGCAGCAGAAATTTTTGTAACCTTGGCCAGATCTGTGCTTTGCCACAATTCTGTCTCTGAGCTCTTCAGGCAGTTCCTTTTGACCTCATGATTCTCATTTGCTCTGATATGCACTGTGAGCTGTAATGTCTTATATAGACAGGTGTGTGGCTTTCCTAATCAAGTCCAATCAGTATAATCAAACACAGCTGGACTCAAATGAAGGTGTAGAACCATCTCAAGGATGATCAGAAGAAATGGACAGCACCTGAGTTAAATATATGAGTGTCACAGCAAAGGGTCTGAATACTTAGGACCATGTGATATTTCAGTTTTTCTTTTTTAATAAATCTGCAAAAATGTGAACAATTCTGTGTTTTTCTGTCAATATGGGGTGCTGTGTGTACATTAATGAGGAAAAAAATTAACTTAAATGATTTTAGCAAATGGCTACAATATAACAAAAAGTGAAAAATTTAAGGGGGCCTGAATACTTTCCGTATGTTATACATGTATACATGTTTACTTACTTTACCTATTAATTATTTTTCTGCAAACTCTGAGACGTTTTCCTAGGTGGTGGTGGGGGGTAGCACCATGATGTTTAGGCAGGGTTGCTATTAAATTTATTTGTCAAGTAATAGTTGCCTTGGCCAATTGTTAGTAGGTCAATTGA
This sequence comes from Lithobates clamitans, assembly GCA_037952925.1. Taxonomy (NCBI): domain Eukaryota; kingdom Metazoa; phylum Chordata; class Amphibia; order Anura; family Ranidae; genus Lithobates; species Lithobates clamitans. Next base: position 4,178,245 of record JBBGZY010000659.1, on the reverse strand, counting down.
TTTCACCCTAATTCTGGAATTGCTGCACTTCTCTCTTCTGTCGCTAGATGGCTGGGTATCTGGTAATATTATATAAGACGAGGGCATTGCAAGGACAGATTAGGAATGAATGGGGTGTCTCAGCCAATAGGCAGGGATCTTCTTGGGTCCCTTGGCCTGCTGGGAGAACTTATTTATTTGGGTGGAGACAGGTGATCGGGGTTCTGTGCCACCTGGACGGCTGTCTGGATGGACGTGTGTTGTATTGCCCCTGCTGCTAGGCCAAAAACCTAAGGCCTATCCCGGGGATATCTGGCTGCTAGGTTATCTGAGAGCCTATCCAAAATTAGTTCATGGTTCTGGACTGCTTGTAACCAGTCGTGGTCGGAGGTAGAGGGGAAGCTGTCGCCACAAAGGGACCATCCACCTTGCTACCGGAGACCATTTTGAGTAAGCTGAGGCCAGTACCAGAGCAGACTTCTCGCAAACCGGGGATGGTGAAGAAGTGGGAAAGCATCAGCAAGTGCCAAGTCAGGGACTCAGTGGGTCTGCAGAGGTGACGCTTGTGGAGTGCCAAGCCAGGGACCTAACGTGTAAGCAGGGGTGAAGCTTGAGGAATATCTGTGAGTGCCAAGCCAGGGACCCAGCAGTGAAGCGGGGTGATGCTTGAGGAAGATACCGAGTGCTACAGTGAAAGAGCTTAGGGGATCCAGTGGCTAGTGGATCTGAAGTCTAGTGAGAGAGACTGGGAGCTCGTTGAGTGAAGACCCACAGTGAGTGAGTGTGTGGTAAAGAGAACTGTTCGTGTTGCAGATAGTTGAATACCTTTACCGTTAGTAACAGCTACAAGATTGTTGCCATAGGAGACAGCAGTCCTACCTATACAGAAGTGGTGTCCGGCTGGAGGCCTTTACCTGTATAGTTGTCTGCCTATTGAAGTCTCTGAGTCTGCCAGTTAACATTGCATCTACCTAAAGGGTGTCCTGGCCCTTATCCTCTCTCCCACAGTTCTGTTTAAGAGGCAATAAATCTCTTTGCATTCGAAAGTTTTCTGGTGCCCACCTGTTCATCTTGCATTACAATCACTGTGCCTTGTAACCCACTCTACACTGAAGGAAGTCGGCTGTCCTTAACTCTGGAGGTCACCATTGGACTTCAGGGGCCCGGGACTTTGCTACACATAAACAGGGTGTAAAGACTTTACTTTTATGGATGGTGCATGAGGAGACTCTTTAAAACAGTGCTAAAATTTCAAAAATGTATTGATTTAAAAAACTATTATACGTTCCCCTTAAACTGAACCTTAGCACTAAGCCCTGTGTTATAATTTTTTTAATACACCAATACTGTACATAAGTTTCTTACCTACTGTTTTAATTGTGACTTCATCACTGGGAATTGAATGAATATTTCTTCCATAAATGTTTTTAATGTACTGACATGAGTATTTAGCAGAATCGGTGATGTCAGCTGTAGATATATTCATTATGCCATATTGCTGCGGTTCAATTTTTTGTTTGTCTTTGTAAAAGTCAATCCTATTAGGTGTGGAGCCCAAAGGTGTAGTACAAGTGAGTTCGATAGATTCTCCTCTAATGTAAACTGGATGCATCGGAATTAAAGAAAGCAAAGGAGCCAGAGGTGTATCTGTAACAGAAAAATAGAGGAGATTGAATTTAAAGAGGACCTCCAGCCAAAACATTTTTTTTTTTTTTTTGGTTAAGCGGGTCAGAGTGTTATAATCTTCATGTTTCAACAGCTATATGTGACCTAAAGCTGGCCATACATTATACAGTTTTCTTGTTTAATTTCCTTTAGATTTACCTTCAACTATGTAGTGCAAGTGACTGCCGGATTGCATACAAATTTAAAGTGTTTAGAGTTGACCTCATATTATATGGTTTTGGCATGGCTTTTTGTCTCAGACAATAGGTACAGGTACTTCCCCTCTCTGAGTCACCTCTTGGTCTCGGCCCCCTACCCACCTCTGAGCATGGTCCCTAGGTTCCACCCCCTGTGTAGAGAATACAGAGCCAAGTATCATTTTTGGTGCTAAGTAGTTTGCATGGAATTTGCTAATGAAAGCCAGTAAAATAGGTCTATTGCAGCCAGCAACAATAGATCTCCCAAGCTACAATAGATCCCTTCCAGCAACAATAGATATTCAGCAACAATAGATCAGCTCAGCAAAAATATATGCCTCTCAGCAACTATCATTTTTGGTGCTAAGTAGTTTGCATGGAATTTTCTAATGAAAGCCAGTAAAATAGGCCTATTGCAGCCAGTAACAATAGACCCCCTCAGCAACAATATATCTCCCAAGCAACAATAGATCCCTTCCAGCAACAATAGATATTCAGCAACGATAGATCTGCCCAGCAACAATGTATGCCTCCCAGCAACTAAAGATTTCCCAGCAACAATAGATCCCTCCCAGCATCAATAGATCCTTCCCAGCAACTATAGATTACTCCTAGCAACTATAGATCCCCACAGCAACAATAGATCCATTCAGCAACAATAGATCTCCACAGCAACTTTCGATCCCCCCCACAGCAAACTACTCCCAGCAAAAACAGATCTGCCAGTATTCAGCATCAATAGACTCTCCAGCAGGCAGCAACAATAGACCCCCCTCAACAGTAGATCTCCCATCAACGATTGAACCCACAGAAACACTAGATCTCCCCCACCAGCAGCAATAGACCTCCCCAGCAATTATTGCTCTTGCTCTAATAATCGCAGTGATACCTCACATGTGTGGTTTGTAACACTTTACATTTGTGGGTGCGACTTACATATGTGTTTACTTTAGCGCTCGAGGGATGGCAATTCTTATGTTTTAAAATTTTTAAACTGTCCCTTTAAGTTTATTTTTTTGATCACTTTTATTGCTGCCACAAGGAATTTAAATATTCCTTGTGTCAGTAATAGTCACATGTCAAGTATTTGTTTGGAGGGATCTGGGGTCTATAAGACTCCAAATCCCTCCTTTGCACTTAAAAGCTTTCAAAACGCCAAGTTTAGCTGTTTTGAATACTGACATAATTAAATCTGGCACCTTTAAGGTTCTAGTAAACCGGAACGTGTTTCTAGATCCGAGACCCGATCAAAGCCGATTTCGGCTTTGTTTGGGTCTCTGGCCAACTGGCGGATGTGCCGGCTGGATGGGAGATCCCAGGCAGAGCGGCGGAAGATGAAGGTGGGGGGGGGTCTTCCTCTTGTGATAAGAATCGAGCGGCTGCTTACCTGCATCAATTGTTATTACAAGAAAGCTGACCGTCGGCTCTAAAAAAATGATACAACCACTTATAGCAGAATGACGTACAGGTACGTGATTTTGCGGTTAACCACTTAAGGACCGAGCCTCTTTCTGAGATTTGTTGTGCAAGTTAAAAACAGGGTTTTTTTGCTAGAAAATTACTTAGAACCCCCAAACATTATACATTTTTTTTTCTAACACCCTAGAGAATAAAAAGAGAATAAAATGGCAGTCATTGCAATACTTTCTGTTACACCATATTTGCGCAGCGGTCTTACAAGCGTACTTTTTTTGGAAAAAATACACTTTTTTGAATTAAAAAACAAGACAACGGTAAAGTTAGCCCAATTTTTTTTAATGATACCCAACATGTCACGCTTCAAAATTGCGCCCGCTCGTGGAATGGCGACAAACTTTTACCCTTAAAAATCTCCATAGGCGGCATTTAAAAAATTCTACAGGTTGCATGTTTTAAGTTACAGAGGAGGTCTAGAATTATTGCTCTCGCTCTACCGATTGCGGCGATACCTCACATGTGTGGTTTGAACACCGTTTTCATATGTGGGCTCGCATATGCACGCGAGCTCGTCGGGACGGGACGCGTTTAAAAATTTTTTTTTTCCCTTATTTATTTTAATATTTTTTTTTTACATTTTTACACTATTTTTTTTAAAAAAAATTGTGTCACTTCCCTTGTAATAGAAAAAAGCATGACAGGACCTCTTAAATATGAGATCTGGGGTCAAAAAGACCTCAGATCTCATATTTACATTAAAATGCAATAAAAATAAAAAAATAAAAAATTTTGTCATTTAAAAAAGTGAAAAAAAAAAAATGGCCCTTTAAGAGCTATGGGCGGAAGTGACGTTTTGACATCGCTTCTGCCCTGCAGTGATATGGGGATGGACGGATGGGGGCCATCTTCCCCTCACTCGTCTCCATACCCAGGCAGGGGACGGACGCGATTGTCTCTGCCGCTGCCAACGGCTCCGGTAATTGGTGGAGGGCACCAGAGTGCGGCGGGAGGGGGGCCCCCTCTCCCGCCGCCGATAAAAGTGATCTTGCGGCGAATCCGCCGCAGAGGCCACTTTTATCTTGTAGCGGTCCGCCCGCTGAAGAAGAGGATACCAGGGTTATGGCAGCTAGCTGCTGCCTTAACAACGATATCCTCCTTCAAAGTACCGACGTATAACGACGGTGGGCGGTCCGGAAGTGGTTAAAGTGTATCTATGGTCAAAATGTAAAATCATATATTCATTTACACCCTGAAATTTCTAGCCTACTCCTATTGATCTTGAATGTTTAAAACTTACTTTGTGAAGATCCTCACACATTTACTTCCTTGAATTCTGTGACATGTAATCACTATGCCCTGTTAGTAGGCACTGCTGTGTCACACATTTCACAGAGCTTGTCTTCTGAACTACAGAGGTGCTGAGAGGAGTCGTTTTAGGAGGCAGAGTCAGTACAGAAATCACTGCTTGTAAGCAGCAAGGTACCATGGGATATATAGTCCTTAAAAAAACTAAGTAAAAAGCAGAGGTAAGGCTTGAAAGTGTGCAGGAGATCCCGGAAGCTGTGGAAAGAGACAGCCAGCAGGCAGGCAGCAATCACAACATGAAAGGAGATTTTTCAAGTAAGCTTCTATTGGATTGTCAAATATAACTATTCTTTGTAATGCTATTACAATGCTGGTGTTATAAAATAAAAATGTATGCTGTGACCATATATTTCCCCTAATCTTTGCCTATCAGTAAAATCATGACGTAGAAACAAACCTTGAATCCATATAATTAGACTTCCTCTGTACCACATCCCTATTCTATCACATCTGTATATATATGAAACCATGTTCGAAACAAACCTTGTTTAATTCAAGTTGTGTTAATAATTTCCCACCTGTTACACTGACTGTCACATAGTCACTCTGTGATGAGCTGATGTTCCGTCCATTCATTTCCACCCAATATTTACATGCATATTTCCCAGAAGCCTTTTCCGAGGATGCAGATATTGCATAATCACTGTGCAATGGATCCCCTTCATGAATTTTCTTCTTTTCCTGGTAAATCTGTATTCCTTTTGCTGATATACCATTTGGTGGTGAGCAGGTCAAAGTAAAAGATTCCTCTTTAGTATACACAGTGTATGAAGGTGTCAGTCTGATAGAGGGTGCCTCTGGGGTCTCTACAATAAGGTTAAAGATTTTATACAATTTAATAAAAGTTCCTGTTTGCAAAATTTTATAACAAACTATGAAAAATTTTTTTTTTCAAAATTTTCATCCTTTTTTTTGTTTGTTTAGCAAAAAATAAAAAAACCCAGTGGTGATTAAATACCACCAAAAAAATCTCTATTTGTGTGAAAAAAATGACAAAAATTTCATTGGAGACAGTGTTGCATGACCGCCCAATTGTCATTCAAAGTGCGATAGCGCTGAAAGCTGAAAATTGGAATGTGCAGGAAGGGGGTAAAAGTGCCCAGTAGGCAACTGGTTAATCTTTCCCTATCAGTAAAATTGTAAAGTAGAAACAAACCTTGAATCCATATAATTAGACTTCCTCTGTACCACATCCCTATTCTACCACATCTCTATAAATATGAAACCATGTTCGAAACATACCTTGTTTAATTCAAGTTGTGTTAATAATTCCCCACCTGTTACGCTGACTGTCACATAGTCACTCTGTGATGAGCTGATGTTCCGTCCATTTATTTCCACCCAATATTTACATGCATATTTCCCAGAAGCCTTTTCCGAGGATGCAGATATTGTATAATCACTGTGCAATGGGTCCCCTTCATGAATTTTCTTCTTTTCCTGGTAAATCTGTATTCCTTTTGCTGATATACCATTTGGTGGTGAGCAGGTCAAAGTAAAAGATTCCTCTTTAGTATACACAGTGTATGAAGGTGTCAGTCTAATAGAGGGTGCCTCTGGGGTCTCTACAATAAGAAAGGTAAAGATTTCATACAGTTTAATTTTAAGGACATTTCTTAAGTATTTAATTAATATAGTTTTTGCATTTATACCACAGAGTACTTTAAGGCTGGATTCACACCTATGCATTTTTAGTGCTTTTAGATTTGCACTACAGTCCATTTAACATGGTTTCCTATGGAACACATTCTGTAGTGCAAATCTGCAAAATGCAAAAAGCACTAAAAATGCATAGGTGTGAATCCAGCCTAAAACTGGACTAAAAGTTTTGCTGGAAAGCTCGCCCCCTCTGCTGCTCCTTACGTTCCCAGGAAGGTTCCCCTGCTGGAGGCCTTTACATAATCAGTGTGTAAATTCTGGCTTGGCTCTGGGTTGGACTGTCTACTGTCCCCCGTAACAGCACTTGGGCATGCCAATTGTCCTCGCCAGCACCTAGCACTGCATAGTGAGTGTAAGGACTGAAAAAGCATTATTATAAAGACAATTTATTCCGCTCGAACATGACATCTTGTCTGTGAAGACCATAGAAGAACAATTATTAGCTTTAATTTAAGACGTATAATTAATATAGAATATTGTGTTACAGCGCAAACGTTAGATTTTATAAAAAAATGGGTTATATATTGTGTTTTTTACTTTAACATTTATTAAAGTGTATTTTTTCCAAAATAATTGTGTTTGAAAAATCGCTATAATACCACTTGACATCAAAAATTGCAACAGCCTCCATTATTTTTTTTTTGAGCCTCTGCTGAAAAAAACATATATATAATGTTTGGGGGTTCTGAGTAATTTCCTAGCAAAAAAATGATGATTTTTACATGTATGAAAGAAATGTCAGAATTGGCCTGGGCTGGGAGTAGTTAACCTCCCTGGCGGTATGATTATTTTGGATTTTAGGTGCTGAAAGCGGTACCATTATTTTGCATGGAAATTTGGCGTTTTATATTGTAGGTCTGTAAATCTTAACAATAACACACTTAAATCTGTCCAAACCAAAGTCTAGTAGATATCCCGGGTATGATAAAGTTTGAAACACAAAAACATAAATTATAATATAATAAATAAAAATAAATAATAAAAAAAATAAAAAAAATAGTAATAAAATAATTTCCCCCACAATTCACTATCCCTCAATTCTGCAAGTGTTCTAATTTACTATCGCTGTTTGCTAGCTGGTCTAAAGCCACTTTTGACGTAAAGGGACACTTTTTGGTTGCTATGGACAATCTCCAGTTTCCAGGCAGAAAGAACAGTGTATATCATGTAAAACTGCATGCAGGGCATGGGCCAAAGCACTGGGGACAAAAGGGATGTGAAATCATTTCATACAGTACTGTAATCTGTAAGATTACAGTACTGTATGTGTTATGATTTTTACTTTTTTTTAAATTTGCCGCCAGGCTCCGCCCCCGTGCGCCGCGCCGCTCGCAGGGAACGGAGCCTGGCAAGGAGAGGCTTCGGAGGAGGACGGAGCCCTCGGACACTGCGGGTGACATCGCAGGATCCCGGGGACAAGGTAAGTAACGCCGCTCCAGGATCCTGCAATGCGATCCCGAGTGTGGCTCGGGGTTACCGCTAATGGTACTGAATTTTAACCCCGAGCCACACTCGGGAAAACCGCCAGGGAGGCTACAGGGTTTCTGAGCTAAGTGCACCGTATTGTCATTGTGTTGACTCATTGGGAGTGATTTACTAAAAGCAGAGCACATAGAGTCTGGTGCAGCTGTGCATTATAACCAATCAGTTTCTAGGGTTTATTGCCAAAGCTTAAATGATAAATTCACCTTTCGTAATATGTTACACCCATATTCAGGATGTAACATGTTACAAACAGACCGACCCCGCTGCCCCCGCTCTGACAGCTAGCGGGAATCCCCCCTCCCCTCCGCTAGCTGATAGCTAGTGGGGATTTCCCTCCCCCCCACTGTCCTGAAATTTAAAAAGCACGGTCCAGGTCTGCAGTAGACCTGCATGACACTGGTAATCTGCTGATCACTGGCGCAATACAGTTGAATCCAAGAAGTTGTGGAAAGAGATGGCCAGGAGAGCAGCAGCACTCACAACATTGGATTGTTAAATATAACTACGCTGATGTTCTAAAATAAAAGTGAATGCTGTGACCATAGATTTCCTTTTATCACTTCCTGCCCGTAGCCAAAAGACGACTACAACATGGGCTTACAATGCCGGGAGGGCGTACATGGGCGTCCCACGCTGGTGGCAAGCTTTTTGAGCGCTGAGTGCTTTTGACTCAGCTGATCCCAGATCAGGGTAAAGGGCCAATCACAGCGGCCCTTTACCACATGATCAGCTGTCATCATTGGCTGATCACAGAATGTAAACACAAGCCGGTTATCGGCTTTTCTCTAAGTGAGGAGAGAAGAAGAAAGCAGATAACTGGCTTCTGCTACAGGGACATCAGTCCCAACAGTGCCCACCAGTGCTGCTAATCAGTGCCCACTTGTGCTAGCAATCAGTGCCACCTACCAGTGCCGCCTATCAGTGGCCATCAGTGACACTTATCAGTGGCCATCAGTGCTGCCTATCAGTGCCACCTCTCGGTGCCCTTCAATGCTCCCTATCAGTGCCACCTATCAGTGCCCATCAGTGCCACCAATTAGTACAGCCTAGAAGGCTAGCCTCCTTACCCGTAGATGCCTTGTACGGAGAAACGCAGCGTCGGGCGGAGCTAGAGGATTTGACGTAACTGCATACCAGCCAGCAGGCATGAGCCATGGTTGTGTTTTTTCCTTTCGCTTTGAAGAGTCTGCCAGTTTATGTGCATGTCGGCATTTTAATAAATTAATTTTTAATTTAAACGGACTGCACTATGAAGCCCTCTTCTTTGTTCCTATGACATACATTCTGGAAGCCACCATTCCTGCTCGCCAGTGTGGGTTCCACGGAGCTCAGTGGAGCCAGGTTTTTACCGCTGGAGGAGAGAAGCTGGACGGATGTTTAAATCCACCGCCCTTGCCTGAGTGTTTCCTCCTGTCTGTGCCCATTAGACCTCCGTAATAGAGGTCCCACGGTTCTGGTAAGCGGCCATCCGGCATTTCTTATCATTTATCATCTGCTGGCTATAGTGTGTGATCATTTTGGAAACGACCATTTGGGAGTTTTTCTACCTGCATCCTTTATTGGACTTTATAGAACACTCTATGGATTTTTTTCTGTGTTTTTATGTTAGCACACATGTATAATTTAAAATTTATATCCTAACACAGGTTTCATTCAGACAATTCATTCGTTTGCTGGTACATGTTCTCAGTTGGTTGATTTGTCCTGACGGGACATTACATTAATTAGTGTTTCTTTTCTGCACACACTTGATTTTTTCTTTTCCTTTGTTTTTTTTTTTTGTTTGGGTTGCACTTCTATTTTTTCACATTACACTTCCAAGCTGAATATTCTGTTTTTTTTTTAGATTGCAGCACCTGTCACATAAGTATTAACATTCACTGTAATATTTTTATATAAATATTTTTCATATATTGTTTTCATTAATATCCACTGGGGGTAGCGCGGATTGACCACGTTACACATGACTGGACAATTGTCATTCAAAGTGAAACAGCACTGAAAAGTAAAAATTGGCCTGGGCAGGAAGGGGGTAAAAGTGCCCAGCAGGCAAGTGGTTAATCTTTGCCTATCAGTAAAATTGTAAAGTAGAAACACAACTTAAATCCATATAATTAGACTTCCACTTTACCATATCCCCATTCTACCACATCTGTATAAATATCAGTGGCGGCTGTTTTTTTTTTGGAGGGGGCAGCAAACAATGCACCCACAACCACCCACCCCGGTCAGTTGGTTGGCCCTACACTTACACCATCTATGGTGCGGCTTCTCCTGCGCCTCCTCCTCGGCATCATGACGGCCATGCGTTTCCTCCCTCCTCCTCCCTTCTCCTCCTAGGCGAATAGGATTGCTTCTGCTTTCGGCCAATCAGGAAATGGGTCTCAAGACTCGCTTCCTGATTGGCCAGGAGGAGAATCAGTGTGAAAATAGGGAATATTCATTGTCACACCACTGGCTGGGATCAGGGCGCAGTGCTCTGCGCCCCAAGCCCACGCTTTTTTGAAGTGTATTAGAGCCTCTGGCTCTAATGCCGTGCTTAAAAAATAAATAAAAAAACTCCATTGGAATCTATGCGTCCAGCGCCCCACATGTAGATTAGGAGGCCGGACGCATGGATAGGGGGTGTCCCTAATGGAGCAGCCGCCACTCTGATAAATATGAAACCATATTTGAAACAAGCCTTGTTTAATTCAAGTTGTGTTAATAATTTCCCACCTGTTACAATGACTGTCACATAGTCACTCTCTGATGAGCTGATGTTCCGTCCATTTATTTCCACCCAATATTTACATGCATATTTCCCAGAAGCCTTTTCCAAGGACGCAGATATTGTATAATCACTGTGCAATGGGTCCCCTTCATGAATTTTCTTCTTTTCCTGGTAAATCTGTATTCCTTTTGCTGATATACCATTTGGTGGTGAGCAGGTCAAAGTAAAAGATTCCTCTTTAGTATACACAGTGTATGAAGGTGTCAGTCTAATAGAGGGTGGCTCTGGGGTCTCTGCAATAAGAAGGTTAAATATTTCATACAGTTTAATTTTAAGGACATTTCTTATGTATTTAATTAATATAGTTTACTAATTCTATACAAGGTTTTTGCATTCATACCACAGAGTACTTCAAAACTGGATTGGTTTGCTAGATAACTCAACCCCTCTGCTGCTCCTTACGTTCCCTGGAAGGTTCCCCTGCTGGAGGCCTTTACATAATCAGTGTGTAAATTCTGGCTTGGCTCTGGGTTGGGCTGTCTACTGTCCCCCGTAACAGCAGTTGGGCATGCCAATTGTCCTCGCCAGCACCTAGCACTGCATAGTGAGTGTAAGGCTGGATTCACACCTATGCATTTTTAATGCTTTTTGCATTTTGCAGATTTGCCCTACAGCCCATTTAACATGGTTTCCTATGGAACACGTTCTGTAGCACAAATCTGCAAAATGCAAAAGCACTAAAAATGCATAGATGTGAATCCAGCCTAAGGGCTGATAAAAGCATTATTATAAAGACAATTTATTCCACTCAAAAATGACATCTTGTCTGTGAAGACCATAGAAGAACAATTATTAGCTTTCATTAAAAGACTTATAATTAATATAGAATATTGTGTTACAGAGCATTGTTAATTAAAATTCATTCAAATGTATTTATTCCAAAATAATTGTGTTTGAAAAATCGCTGCACAAATAGCCTGTGACATAAAAAAATTGCAACAGCCTCCATTATTTTTTTTGGGCCTCTGCTGAAAAAACATATATATAATATTTGGGGGTTCTGGGTAATTTCCTAGCAAAAAAATAATGATTTTTACATGTAGGAAAGAAATGTCAGAATTGGCCTGGGCTGGAAGTAGTTAAAGGGTATCTGAGCTAACTGCACCGTATTGTCATTGTGTTTACTCATTGGGAGTGATTTACTAAAACGGAAGCACATAGAGTCTGGTGCAGCTGTGCATTATAGCCAATCAATTTCCAGGGTTTATTGCCAAAGCTTAAAGGATAAGTTCACCTGATCACAGGATGTAAACACAAGCCAGGTATCAGCTTTTCTCTCCATGAGGAGAGAAGAAGAAAGCCCATAACTGGCTTTTGTTACAGGGACATCAGTCCCAACAGTGCCCACCAGTGCTAGCAATCAGTACCTACAAGTGCCACCTATCAGTGCTGTCAATTAGTGCCTCATCATCAGTGTCACCTATCAGTGTCTATCAGTGCTGCCTATCAGTGCCACCTCTCAGTGCCCTTCAATGCTGCCTATCAGTGCTCATCAGTGCCACCTATCAGTGCCTATCAGTGGCACCTATCAGTACAGCCTCATCAGTGCCTCCTCATCAGTGCCCACCCATGCCCCCTCAGTGCCGCCTCATCAGTGCCCATCAGTGCAGCCTATCAGTGCTTATCAGTGCAGCCTCATCAGCACACATCAGTGAAGAAGAAAAATTACCTGCTTGCAAAATTTTATAACAAACTATGAAAAAAAATATTTTCAAAATTTTTAGCCTATTTTTGTTTGTTTAGCAAAAAATAAAAAACCCAGTGGTGATTAAATACCACCAAAAGAAAGCTCTATTTGTGTGAAAAAAATGGTAAAAATTAAATTTGTGTATAATGTTGCACGACCGGGCAATTATTCAAAGTGCGACAGCGCTGAGAACTGAAAATTGGCCTGGGCAGGAAGGGGGTAAAAGTGCCCAGTAGGCAAGTGGTTAATCTTTGCCTAACAAACCTTAAATCCATATAATTAGACTTCCACTGTACCATATTCCCATTCTACCACATCTGTATAAATATCAGTGGCGGCTGGAGGGAAGCGCCATAGATGGAGTAAGTGCAGGGCCGACCGACTGACCGGGGGGGTGGGGTGGGGTGGCTGTGGGTGCATTTTTTTCCATCCCCCCCCTCTGGTCAGCCGGTCGGCCCCGTCTATGGCGCAGGCAGCGCCTCCCTTCGAGGGGATGGGCGGCGGCTTCTCCTGCATCTCCTCCTCGGCATCACAACAGCCCTCTCCTGAGTCTCCCCCCTCCTCTTCCCTTCTCCTCCTAGGCCAATAGGATTGCTTCTGCTTTCAGCCAATCAAGAAACAGGTCTCAAGACCCGCTTCCTGATTGGCCAGTAGGAGAATCAGTGTGTGACAATAGTGGCTATTATTAACATACAACTTAGTGGGCTCAGGGCGCAGTACTCTGTGCCCCAAGTCCACGCTTTTTTGAAGCCTATTAGAGCCTCTGGCTTTAATCATGTGCTTAAAAAAAACCCATTGTAATCCATGCGTCCGGCACCCCACAAGTAGATTTAGGGGGTGGACGCATGGATAGGAGGTGCCCCTAATGGAGCGGCTGCCACTGACTGATAAATATGAAACCATGTTCGAAAACAAGCCTTGTTTAATTCAAGTTGTCTTAATAATTTCCCACCTGTTACACTGACTGTCACATAGTCACTCTGTGATGAGCTGATCTTCCGTCCATTTATTTCCACCCAATATTTACATGCATATTTCCCAGAAGCCTTTTCCGAGGATGCAGATATTGTATAATCACTGTGCAATGGGTCCCCTTCATGAATTTTCTTCTTTTCCTGGTAAATCTGTATTCCTTTTGCTGATATACCATTTGGTGGTGAGCAGGTCAAAGTAAAAGATTCCTCTTTAGTATACACAGTGTATGAAGGTGTCAGTCTGATAGAGGGTGCCTCTGGGGTCTCTACAATAAGAAGGTTAAAGATTTCATACAATTTAATTTTAAGGACATTTCTTATGCATTTACTTAATATAGTTTACTAATTTTATAAGATAGTTTTTGCATTCATACCACAGAGTACTTTAAAACTGGATTGGTTTGCTGGATAACTCGCCCCCTCTGCTGCCTGTCAGGAAAGAGGCAAGTACCAGTCTCGCCAATATGCTGCCTTCCTTCACACATGCACGGTAGAGCGGCACTCCAGCGCATCCCTGGGCACAATACAGCAAAACGGCTAATGTTTGTGTGCAATTCAGCGAAACGGCTAATGCGCGTGTGCGACTCAGCGTAACGGCGTATGCAATAGAGCGTACAACATGAGCCTCTGACTGGCCTATAAAAGCCACTCTGTGCCATGACCAGATTGCTGGTTTGTCTTTCAGCTCCTCGTGTGTTTCCTGCTTTGTATCCTGATTCCTGATTACCTGTTATGACCCGGATTGACCTTGACCTGCTCTGATCTCTATCTGCATCTGACCCTCGGCTTGCCTCTCGGACTTCTCCACTTGCTTACTGTGTTTGACCCTCGGCCTGTCTATGGATATTGCTTCCTGTCTCCAGTGATTGACCCTCAACCTGCTCCTGGACTTTGCTATTGTCTTCAGTGCTCGACCCCTGGCTTGCTCACAGACTTTGCTTCCAGTCACCTGTGTTTGACCCTCGGCCTACCTACGGACTTTTGCTATCAATCTTCAGTACTAGTCATCAGCCTGCTGACAGACCTGCTAACAGTCCTTGCACTAGACTGTTTTTGCTTATCTAGAGACTCTTACTAGTCAACGGTGTTTGACCCCCGGTCTGTAGTTGGATCAGCTGTTCATCCTCCTTCCTGAGCTTCAGCATCTTCCAGTCCTGCACAGCTCTCTCCCTGCCGGTGACCCTCACACAAGACCTGCCCAGCCTGCTGTTGACTCGTGCCTCTTTGTGCCCTTCACCCCCTGTACCATCTCCAGGAGTGGAGTGCGCTTAGTCGCAAGAGGTTACCGCTCTCAGCATCTTGGCCTCGGTGAGTACCCTTATCTGACACTGCCCCTTACATTCCCCAGAAGGTTCCCCTGCTGGAGGCCTTTCCATAATCAGTGTGTAAATTCTGGCTTGGCTCTGGGTTGGACTGTCTACTGCCCCCCGTAACAGCACTTGTCGCCAATTGATTTTTCAAGTAAGCTTCTATTGGATTGTCAAATATACCGTATTTATTGGCGTATAACACGCACTTTTTTCCCCTTAAAATAAGGGGAAAATCGTGGGTGCGTGTTATACGCCGATCCCCGCTATTTTGTGATCTGTCGGAGCGATCGCAGCGATCGCTCCGACAGATCACATAGCTTGGATTTTTAAACATGGCGCCGCGGAGTTCGGAGGGACTCGGGGGCGCTCGTTCAGCTGAACGAGCGCCGCCGAGGACACAGTGGCTGGGCGGAGCCGAGATACACATAGCCGAGGCTTCTCGGCTATTCTCGGCGCCGTTCACAGTCACGCCCAGTCCTGCCATTGGACCTGTGTTATGTCCACCATAGGGACTGGGCGTGACTGTGAACGGCGCCGAGAATAGCCGAGAAGCCTCGGCTATGTGTATCTCGGCTCCGCCCAGTCACTGTGTCCTCGGCGGCGCTCGTTCAGCTGAACGAGCGCCCCCGAGTCCCTCCGAACTCCGCGGCGCCATGTTTAAAAATACAAACGAAACGTTTGTATGTCGGCGCGGCGGCAAGGCTGCACGGACCACTGGGGACTAGGCTGCACGGGGGCAAAGCTGAACTGGGGCAAAGCTGAACTGGGGCAAAGCTGAACTGGGGCAAAGCTGCACTGGGGACAAGGCTGCACTGGGGACAAGGCTGCACTGGGGACAAGGCTGCACTGGGGCAAAGCTGCACTGGGGCAAAGCTGCACTGGGGACAAGGCTGCACTGACAAGGCTGCACTGGGGACAAGGCTGCACTGGGGCAAAGCTGCACTGACAAGGCTGCACTGGGGCAAAGCTGCACTGACAAGGCTGCACTGGGGCAAAGCTGCACTGACAAGGCTGCACTGGGGCAAAGCTGCACTGACAAGGCTGCACTGGGGCAAAGCTGCACTGACAAGGCTGCACTGGACACTGGGGAAAGGCTGCAGATGAACACTGATGAGGCTGCATTGATGGGCATTTAAATGTAAGTTTTTTTTTCCTTAAACTTCCCTCCTAAAAGTTTTTTTCCTTAAAATTCCCTCCTAAACTTGGGGTGCATGTTATACGCCGGCGCGTGTTATACGCCGATAAATACGGTAACTATTCTTTGTAATGCTTTTACAATGCTGGTGTTCTAAAATTAAAGTGTATGCTGTGACTATAGATGTCCTTTAATCTTTGCCTATAGGTAAGATTGTGAAGTAGAAACCTTGAATCCATATAATTAGACTTCCTCTGTACCACATCCCTATTCTAACACATCTGTATATATATGAAACCATGTTCGAAACAAGCCTTGTTTAATTCAAGTTGTGTTAATAATTTCCCACCTGTTACAATGACTGTCACATAGTCACTCTGTGATGAGCTGATGTTCCGTCCATTTATTTCCACCCAATATTTACATGCATATTTCCCAGAAGCCTTTTCCGAGGATGCAGATATTGTATAATCACTGTGCAATGGGTCCCCTTCATGAATTTTCTTCTTTTCCTGGTAAATCTGTATTCCTTTTGCTGATATACCATTTGGTGGTGAGCAGGTCAAAGTAAAAGATTCCTCTTTAGTATACACAGTGTATGAAGGTGTCAGTCTAATAGAGGGTGGCTCTGGGGTCTCTACAATAAGAAGGTTAAAGATTTCATACAATGTAATTTTAAGGACATTTCTTATGTATTTATTCATCTAGTTTACTAATTTTATAAGTTAGTTTTTGCATTTATACCACAGAGTACTTGGACTAAAACTGGATTGGTTTGCTGAATAGCTCACCCCCTCTGCTGCCCCTTACATTCCCTGCAAAGTTCCCCTGCTGGAGGCCTTTCCATAATCAGTGTGTAAATTCTGGCTTGGCTCTGGGTTGGGCTGTCTACTGTCCCCCGTAACAGCACTTGGGCATGCCAATTGTCCTTGCCAGCACCTAACACTGCATAGTGAGTGTAAGATCTGATAAATGCATTATTATATAGATATTTTTTTCCGCTCGAAAATAACATCTTGTCTGTGAAGACCATAAAACAACAATTATTAGCTTTAATATAAGATGTATAATTAATATAGAATATTGTGTTACAGAGCAACGTTAATTACTGTTCATGAGATAATAAATAATTCTCCTATATAGATTTTCCAAAAAAAATTGGTTACATTTGTTTTTTGTTTATATGTGTTTTTTTCCAAAATAATTGTGTTTGAAAGATAGCTGCGCAAATACCCTGTAACAAAAAAAATTGCAACACCCACTATTTTTTCTAGGGTCCCTGCTTATATATATATATATATATTGAGAGAAATGTCAGAATTGGCCTGGGCTGGAAATACTGGTAGTTAAAAGGTTTCTGAGCTAACTGCACTGTATTGTCATTGTGTTGACTCATTGGGGGAGATTTACTAAAACTGGAGCACATAGAATCTGGTGCAGCTGTGCATTATATCCAATCCAGGGTTTATTGCCAAAGCTTAAAGGATAAGTTCACATTTTATAATATGTTACATGTTACACCCATATTCAGGATGTAACATGTTACGAACAGATCAGCCCCCGCTCTGATAACTAGTGGGGATCTTTTCCCCCCGCTAGCTGTCACAATTTAAAAGTGGCTAAGCGGTGCTCTGCCAACCTGGCTGCATCACTCATTCACAGTCCTATGTGGAAGGAAAACTACAGAGCCCGACATCCTTTGCAGCTGTCGGCTTGTAGTTTTCAATGAACTACCATGGCGCTGCTTACCCGTACAATGTACAGGCAAACAAATACACTGACAGGTCTGCAGGAGACCTGCATGGCACCAGCGATCTGCTAATCACTGATGCAATGCTTTAGAATCCAAGAAGTTGTGAAAAGAGATGGCCAGCAGAGCAGCAGCACTCACAACATGAAAGGAGATTTTTCAAGTAAACTTCTATTAGATTGTCGAATATAACTATTCTTTGTAATGCTATTACAATACTGATATAAAATAAAAGTGAATGATGTGACCATAGATTTCCTTTAACCACTTCCTGCCCACGCTATAGCCCAGTGGTTCTCAACTCCAGTCCTCGGGACCCACCAACAGGACAGATTTTAAGTATTACCTAGGGGAGTTGCAGACTAGAATACTGCAATCACTGAGCAGCAAGTGATATCACCTGTGATGTATTTCAGCTATCTTGCAAACCTGGCCTGTTGGTGGGTCCTGAGGACTGGAGTTGAGAACCACTGCTATAGCCGAAACAAGGCTACAGCACCGGCTTACATTGTCAGGAGGGTGTACATGGATGTCCTCCCGTGATCGCGCTGCATATGCCGCGTGCGTGTGGCACGCTCTGTGATCGCCGAGTCTTTCAGCCCTTTACCACATGGTCAGCTGTTAGACATTGACAGCTGATCACAGGATGTAAACACAATCCGATTATCGGCTTTTCTCTTCATGAGGAGAGAAGAAGAAAACTGATAACCTTCTTCTGTTACAGGGACATCAGTCTCAACAGTGCCCACCAGTGCTGCTAATCAGTGCCCACCAGTGCCACCTATCAGTGCCCATCAGAGCTGCCAATCAGTGCCTCATCATCAGTGTCACCTATCAGTGCTTCCTATCAGTGCTGCCTATCAATGCCTATCAGTGCTGCCTTTCAGTGTCCATCAGTACTACCTTACAGTGCCCATCAGTACAGCCTATGAGTGCTGCCTATCGGTGCCACCTATCAGTGCCCATTAGTTCCACCTATCAGTGCCTCCTCATAGGGCCGATCCTAGGGTCACAGGTGCCTGGGTGCAGAAAAATTTCTGGAGCCCCAACATGGGCGTGGTCATCTTACTAACTCCTCCCCCTTGGTGGGGGGTTACAGTGGCACTATTTTGATGGGCACAGTGACAGCATTTGATGTGGCACTATTTGATGGGCACAGTGACAACATTTGATGTCACACTATTTGATGGGCACAGTAGCAGCATTTGATGTGGCACTATTTGATGGGTACAGTGACAGTATTTGATGTGGCACTATTTGATGGGCACAGTGGCAGCATTTGATGGGGCACAGTGGCAGCATTTGATGAGCACAGTGGCTGCGTTTGATGGCACAGTGGCTGCGTTTGATGGCACAGTGGCTGCGTTTAATGGCACAGTGGCGGCGTTTGATGGGCACAATGGCTGCGTTTGGGCACAGTGGATGCGTTTGATGGCATAGTGGCTGTGTTTGATGGGATCAGTGGCTGCATTTGATGGGCACAGTGGCTGCATTTGATGGGCACAGTGGTGGTGTTTGATGGCAAAGTGGCGGCGTTTGGGCACAATGGCTGCGTTTGATGGGCACAGTGGCTGCGTTTGATGGGCACAGTGGCTGCATTTGATGGGCACAGTGGCTGTATTTGATGAGCACAGTGGCTGTGTTTGATGGGATCAGTGGTGGCTTTTGATCGCACAGTGGTGGCGTTTGATCACACAGTGGTGGCGTTTGGTGGGCACAGTGGCTGCGTTTGATGGCACAGTGGCTATGTTTGATGGGCACAGTGACTGCGTTTGATGGCACAGTGGCTGCGTTTGATAGGCATAGTGGCTGCATTTGATGGGAACAGCTTACTTACAGGGTAAGGCCGAGGGTCAATTCCGAGCCTCCAGAACAGTGTCAGGCAGCGGCAGGTGCTATGCTGGTGCAGTGCAGATAGACAGCTGCTCAGCTGAGCTCAGTCACTTACAGCAAGGCAGGCTTAGGCAGCTCTCTTCAGATGTTCTCCACTCTCCTCCCCTCCCTCTGAGCCCTGTCTGAAGAACATTTCAGAGGTGGGTGGAGCTAGTTTACTAGCAGCGGAGGCGGTGTGCTCTGAAGGCTGGGACGGCCGCGGCGTGCTCTGAATGCTGGGGCGGCCACGACCTCTGACATCACTGGTTGCTAGACGCTGGGCAGCAGGCGATTCTAGCAACCAGTGCAGCATGCAGCATGCAGCATGCAGCAGAGGCGGCCGGCAAGTCAAATGAGTTCCACAGCTTCAGCGCCCCTCCTCTGCAGCAGCTTGCAGCGCCGGGGCGTGGTGCACCCGCCCAGGATCGGCCCTGCCTCCTCATCAGTGCCCACCAGTGCCGCCTCATCAATGCCATCTATCAGTACCCATCAGTGCCTATTAGTGCAGCCTTATCAACACAGAACAGTCAAGAAGAAAAATTACCTATTTGCTAAATTTTATAACAAACTATGAAATATTATTTTTTTCCCCAAAATTTTTGCCCTTTTTTTGTTTGTTTAGCCAAAAATAAAAAACCCAGTGGTGATTAAATACCACCAAAAGAAAGCTCTATTTGTGTGAAAAAAATGATAAAAAATTTTGTTTGGGTACGGCATTGCATAACAGCGTAATTGTCATTTAAACTGTGACAGCACTGAAAGCTGAAAATTGACCTGGGCAGGAAGGGGGTAAAAGTGCCCAGTAGGCAAGTGGTTAATCTTTGACTATCAGTAAAATTGTGAAGTAGAAACAAACCTTAAATCCATATAATTAGACTTCCTCTGTACCACATCCCTATTCGATCACATCTGTATAAATATGAAACCATATTCAAAACAAACCTTGTTTATTTCAAGTTGTGTTAAAGGGGTTGTTAAGGCAGTGCACACAGCTACTGCCAGCCACTCTGCTAGGATTACATAATGTAAATACAATATGCCATTTTCTAAGATTCTTTTTATAAATACAGTTTTTCTTATCCCCGATCATCGGTCATGTGACCGCCCGGCGCTGTCTTTCTCTGCTGCATGTATTCCAGAGGGAGGGGCTGAGCTCTCCCTCTCACATCTGCCAGTGGTCACTTGACCTCCATCTGTAATAAAAACATCAGAGGAAGACAGCACTGGGCGGTCACGTGACCACCAAGCAGACGTCAAAGAGAGAGCTCAGCTCCTCCCTCTGTAATACATACAGTGGAGAAAGACAGCGCCGGACGATCACATGACCACTGATCGAGGATAAGAAAAACTGTATTTATAAGAAGAATTTTAGAAAATGGTATATAGTATATACATCATGTAATCCTACCAGAGGGGCTGGCAGTGATTGGGAGCAGTAATGTGCGAACTGCTCGGAATGGTGATAGAGTGGGAGGTGAGGGGTGGCTCACACATGGAGCTGACAGGCAGAGAGGGGAGGGGGAGGAGGACACAGGAGCAGAGAGGAGAGCTGGAGATAGCAGGCTGCAGATGACGGATACATGTAAACTGACCACAATGTCAGGGCTCAGCAGCCATGATACACCGTGGTCATTTTACACAGGGGAGGGCAGAAACTGGCAGGATCAACCAGGTATTACAGGTGTTACAATGGGCCAAATCACACAGCACAAGTACTGTGCTGTATTACATGCTTTAACCACTTGCCGACTGACTCACGCTGGTATACGTCGGCAAGGTGGCACGGGCGCACAAAACAACGTACCCATACGTCGCTGCATCATCGGCGGTCCTGCGGACTCGATGTCCACCAATGGCCCGCAATCGTGACACAGAGAGGCAGAACGGGGAGATGCCTATGTAAACAAGGCATTTCCCTGTACTGCCTAGCAACATGATAGGGATCTACTGCTCCCAGTGATCGGGAGCAGTGATCTATGTCATGTTCTATTGAGCCCATCCCCCCTACAGTTGGACCACGGCCAGGGAACACACTTAAACTTTAACCCCTTCCCTGCGAGACATTTACACAGTAATCAGTGCATTTTTGTAGCACTGATCGTTGTATAAATGCCAATGGTCCCAAAATAATGTCAAAAGTGTCCGACCTGTCCGCCGCAATGTCGCAGTCATGATATTGGAGATCGCCGCCATTAATAATAATAAAAAAATGAATAATACAAATGCCATAAATCTACCCCCTATTTTGTAGACGCGATAACATTTGCGCAAACCAATCAATATAGGCTCATTGCAATTTTTTTTCTACCAAAAATATGTAGAAAAATACATATCAGCCTAAACTGAGGAAGAAATTTGTTTTTATATATATTTATTGGGGTTATTTATTATAGCAAAAAGTAAAAAATATTGCTTTTTTTTGCTCAAAATGTTCGCTCTTTTTTTGTTTATAGCGCAAAAAATAAAAACCGAAGAGGTGATCAAATACCACCAAAAGAAAACTCTATTTGTGGGGAAAAAAAGGATGTCAATTTTATTAGGTTACAACGTCGCACAACCCCGCAATTGTCAGTTAAAGCGACGCAGTGCCGTATCGCAAAAAAGGGCTTGGTCAGGATCAATATATATATATATATATTTTGGGTTAACAAACGCTTTAATAATTTCCCACCTGTTACACTGACTGTCACATAGTCACTCTGTGATGAGCTGATGTTCCGTCCATTTATTTCCACCCAATATTTACATGCATATTTCCCAGAAGCCTTTTCCAAGGACGCAGATATTGTATAGAGGCATACCCCACTTTTAAGTACACAATAGGGTTTATTTACTAAAGCTGGAAAGTGCAAAATCAGGCTGACTTCTGCATAGAAACCAATGAGTTTTCAGGTTTTATTACCGAAGCCTAATTGAACAAGCTGGGGTTAGAAGCTCATTGGTTTCTCTGCAAAAGTGAGCCTGATTTAGCAATTTCCAGCTTTAGTAAATAAACCCCATTGTGTACTTAAAAGTGGGGTATGCCTGTAATCACTGTGCAATGGATCCCCTTCATGAATTTTCTTCTTTTTCTGGTAAATCTGTATTCCTTTTGCTGATATACCAATTGGTGGTGAGCAGGTCAAAGTAAAAGATTCCTCTTTAGTATACACAGTGTATGAAGGTGTCAGTCTAATAGAGGGTGCCTGTGAGGTCTCTACAATAGAAAGATTTATACAGTTTAATTTTAAGGACATTTCTTATGTATTTAATTAATCTAGTTTACTAATTTTAGAAGATAGTTTTTGCATTCGTACCACAGAGTACTTTAAAACTAGACTAAAAGTTTTGTTGGATAACTCGCCCCCTCTGCTGCTCCTTACGTTCCCGGGAAGGTTCCCCCCGCTGGAGGTCTTTCCATAATCAGTGTGTAAATTCTGGCTTGGCTCTGGGTTGGACTGTCTACAGAGAGCCCGGATCAATAGAACAAAATTCGTAGGCGTAGGGCGTGCATGACAGTGGGAGCAGTGTGGGGATTAAGAGAGAGGGGTGGTATTATGTAGCCGAGGGGGAGGGGCTGGAGAAGGCTTTAAATTGAGGCCCCGCCTCGGGAAGGATCACCAGAAGCGTGGGGGAAAGTTCAGAGGCAGGAGCATGTCGGAGGTGGAGAGACTATTAGCACAGCTCCGGGAGGAGGCAGCGATTCAGGGGTCGGCATGGCTCCAGGACATGCTAGGGTCCGCACTTCGGCGACCAGAGCATGAGGCAAGTGGGGGCGGCAGGAGCGGCACCCAGGCGCGGAGATCACGGCCGCCAGAACGTTTCTCTCCGGAGCCCCAGGCGGGTTCACAGCGGCAGCCGGGAAGTCACAATTATGGTCACCCGGTGGGCCCACCAGCAAAACGTGCGACGGGGGTGGTCAGCGGGAGTCCAGTTAGGACACCCACTGGACGGATAGAATCAGGGGCAGCAGGAGGGATTTGTGGCAGCGGCGCGGCCTACAAGGAGAAGACATTAGGAGAGCGCGAGCCCCGCCCCCAGGATGGCGTCAAGGGGCACAAGAACAACAGAGCTAAGTGCACCTGGAGGAGTCCCCGGGCCTTCCAATGCCTCGGCAGTGGATAGGAGGAGGATCAATTGAGGGCGGCCTGGGATGGCGTCAGAGAGAGAGAATTCTGGCAGGACTGAGGTATCCCATACCGGTCCTAGCAAGGCGGCACGGAAGTCGGCAAGCGGTTTCGCTGCGCGGAGGCGGGGGCAGAGGTCTACAGTTCCAGCGGCAGCCATGGAGGACAGGCCTGGCAGGCCTTCATCAGAAGGGGAGGAAGATGCGGGTCAGTGTTTGCCAAGTGAATCGTCTGGGTCCGAGGAGGAGACGGCCCCCCCCTTCCAGGAGAGTGTGAGCGGGGGAGAACAGACGGTCGGCTGATGGGGCAACTCCTGTGCAGCCTGGTAAGTCACCTTTAATTGTCAATGATTTGGGAGTGTTTAGTGAAATGGGGCAAGGGTGCAGGTCAGATGTTTGTCTCTAATGTGGGGGTAGCGGAGGCAGCCTGGGGTTCTGCGGGTTTATTGGGTTTTTAGCAGGTATCAAGGAGCTCGCGCAGAAGTTTGAAAATGCAGAAAGGGCTTCCACTGGGCCAGCGTCTGCTTGGGTCCCGCCACCAGGGGGTACCAGGGAAGTCGGTACGGCAGGGGGAGGTGCAGTGGCTCTGGCGGTTGCGGCCTCAGTTGCATTGCCCACCTCTGAGTCCATGGCGAGTAGTGTGCCGCAGGGGATGGAGAAGGCGGCGGTGTCGGAGGAGGCTGCAGTGAGGAAGGATATAATCAGGCTGGATGATGCAGCCAAGTGTGAGGTTTATGTTTGCTATGAAGGGCCGTTAGGAGCTCACCTGAAACAGGAGGTTCGGGAGAAACTGTGGAAGGGTGAGTATGTGGAGATCTTTTCGCTGCTGCCGTTGGAAAAGTTTAATCTAGATAGGGTGAAACCGGATGATTCTATGAAAGAAGATGAGGAGAAGCGGAGATACCGGTTGATCCCGAGAACATTTGCCAATTGGTTGTAGGCATTTGCAATCATGGCAAGTGTGATTGGGGAAAAGAACCCCGAATATTGTTCGGCGCTCTTTTGTTACCAAGATTCGATAGGGGAGGCTTATCGAGTCTATGGTGGTACGGCGTGGCTACGGTATGATGAACAGTTTCGTCAGCTGGAGAGCAGTACGGCCAGCGTTGCGTTGGGGCCACAAAGACATAAGCCTGTGGATGCGCCTGATGATGACTGCGTGGGCACCTAACCAGTTTTTTCAGGGGGGGAGCGGTGGACCTACAGCCCAGGGACATTCTGCGGGAAACAAAAAAGGGGTTTGTTGGGAATATAATACAGGAACCTGCAAGTTCGGCGCTACGTGTAGGTACAAGCATGAGTGTTCAGGGTGCAGGATGCAGATCTCATCCAGCGTCCAGATGTTTCAAACAAGGAAAAGGTCGTTCTGGGGAGGCTGGGAACAAGAGGGAGGACCCCAGTGATGGTGGAAAGGATGCGGCCGTTTCTCGGTAGGTATCCAGACAGAAAAGCGGCGCGTTTGCTAGAGGAGGGTTTCACAGTAGGTTTTAGGATCCCCTGTACGTTAGCGGTTATCCCCCTGGTGTCTCCCAATTTGAGGTCGGCATTGCAACATCCGGAGGTAGTTTCAGAGAAACTAAACAAGGAAGTTGCACTGGGGAGAATGGGGGGCCCCTTCCCAGCGGCGCCTTTTGCTGATTTGGTTGTATCACTGCTGGGGGTAGTGCCAAAAAAGGTGCCCAACAAATTCAGGCTCATTCACCACTTGTCCTTCCCAAAGGGCGGGTCGGTTAATGATGAGATAGATCAGGAGGCGTGCTCGGTGACGTACACATCATTTGATGCTGCAGTGGGATGGGTGCGGCATTATGGTAAAGGAGCCTTGATGGCGAAGGCTGATGTGGAATCAGCCTTCCGGCTGCTGCCAGTTCACCCGGAGAGTTTCTGTTTGCTGGGGTGTCATTGGAACCATGAATTTTATGTCGACCAATGCCTGCCGATGGGTTGCTCAATATCTTGTGCGATATTTGAGCAATTTAGCTCTTTGGTTGAATGGGTGGTACGGGACGTTTCGGATGTGAATTCAGTAATTCATTACCTGGACAATTTCTTTTGCATAGGGCCGGCTTTTTCCAGAATCTGCGCGGTGCTGCTGGCTACTTCGGAGCACATAGCGGACAGGTTCAGCATTCCGTTGGCTGCTGAGAAGACGGAGGGACCTTGCACGGTCATCACGTTCTTAGGCATTGTCCTGGATTCGGATGCAATGGAATGCAGGTTGCCGGAAGATAAGTTAGCGGACCTAAAACGGGAAATTGCAGGTTTGATTGGCTTGCACAAGGTGCAGCTGCAAACTTTGCAATCAGTATTGGGTAAGCTTAACTTTGCATGCCACATTTTACCGATCGGAAGGGTGTTTAGTTGCAGGTTGGCGGCAAGCACAAGCGGCATCAAGTTTCCAAGGCACTTTGTGCGTTTGGTAAAAACGCACAGGGGGGACTTGAGGGTATGGCATACTTTTTTGGAACCGTTTAACGGGCGGGCACTTTGGATGTCGGGACCAATCAGTAATTTTTATCTCGAACTGTTCACAGATCCACTGGTTTTGGGGCCTTTTTCCAAGGCCAGTGGAGCACGGGTCCTTGGCCACAGTCGTGGATAGCAGTGGGATTCACAAAGAATCTAGTGCTGCTGGAATTGTTTCCGGTGGTGCTGGCGGTGGAGCTGTGGGGTGCATCGTTCAGGGATCTGAAGGTGCGTTTCCATGGGGACAATATAGGAGTGGTGCAGGTAATCAATAGAATTACAGCATCATCTCCGGTTGCTGCAACATTTGGTTTTGAGATGTTTACAACTGAATGTTTTCATTCATGCTGTTCACTTACCAGGAGTAGAAAATGTTATAGCTGATGCATCATCTTGCTTCCAGTAGGACAGGTTCCGAGAGTTGGCGCCGGATGCGGAGCAGCAGGGGGGGGTACCTTGTCCCGAGTGGTTGTGGGGGATAGCATTGGCCTCATCGCTGGATGGATAAAGAAGTCGGTAAGTGGGGCTACATGGTCAGCCTACACGAAGGTATGGCGTGAGTGGCTTGCGTTTGTTAAAGGGGTGGGCGAAGAGCCGGCCGGACAGGGGGTGCGGCTACTTGTGCTGTACTAGAAAAATGGAGGAGGGGGTGTCAACGTCATTTATAAATGCGCAGTTGGCAAGGTTAGCGTTCCTGTTTAAATTGCAAGGGCAAGCGGATTTCACTAACCAACTATCGTTGGTATGGGTCCTGAGGGTGGTTTCCGGTTAACGGAGGTTAGCCGGAAAGTGATAATGGGGGCACTGCGGTCATTGGCAGTCTTTGAGCCAGCTTGAGGCCTATTTAAAACAATTGATAGGGCCGCAGTGTAATATTTGTTATAGCCACAAATGGTTTACGAAGGCCTACTCAGACCAACGCTAGTCAGATCTATGGGTTGAATAACAGATGTTTTTTTCTGATATGTTTATGTTTTATGTTAATTTATATGTTAAGGTTATAGATTTGTTTAAATAAAGTAGGCTGCTACGGCCTTTATATTACTCCAACTTTGGTGTGGTCTTGATTATTAAGAATAAGATTACAGGGTTGGGGTTAGGTAATAGGGTGAGAAGCACATCTGTTATTCAACAGTCATGTCCCCTGTAACAGAACTTGGGCATGCCAATTGTCTTCGCCAGCACCCAGCACTGCATAGTGAGTGTAAGGGCTGATAAAAGCATTATTATAATGACAATTTATTCTGCTCGAAAATGACATCTTGTCTGTAAAGACCATAGAAGAACAATTGTTAGCTTTAATTTAAGATGTATGATTAATATAGAATATTGTGTTACAGAGCAATGTTAACTGTTCATGAGATTATAAATAATTATATATTGTGTTTTTTGCATTAAAATCCATTAATGTGTATTTTTTCCAAAATAAGTGTGTTTGAAAAATTACTGCGCAAATACCCTGTGACAAAAAAAACTGCACCCACCATTTTTTTTTCTAGAGCCTCTGCTTAAAAAAATAAAATAAAATGTATGTATGTATATATGTATGTATGTGTGTATGTATGTGTGTATATATATATATATATATATATATATATATATATATATATATATATATATATATATAGTAGCACTAACTCTCGGTGGTGCTGCTGGTTTAAAGCGGGCTGTTACCTTCACTCTTGATACCTCTGTTTCTGGGTCTAGGGTCCCGTTGAGTTTACCTCTGGACGATGTAGACACTAACGCTTCAGTAGATTTTCCAATGCTTTAATGAACAAATAATAAAGGAAAGTTGCAGGGAAGCTCAAATACCTTTCCTTAGTATTCTTTGGAACATTCTCTGGAATTGAACACTTGTAGTTGAATGCGCTCCCCTTGTGGGATTCAATCTTTGCCCGCCTGGATAGACCTCTCTCACTTGTCTAGCAGCCAGTACGTAGCACGAACAAAAGTCTCTGCCACAGACTTGTTTGGAATAAAACCCGTACGATCCTCTGCCACAGGATGTATTGGTTTGCAATGAACGTCAGACACAGTACTTGAACCTTTAAGCCAACCCGGCAGTACTATGCAGTAAGATTACTTCAGGATAGGTCCTCCAACCGAGTCACCAGGCCCCTCTCCAGACCAGCACATGATCCTTCCGTGACGGGTCCTCCCCTGGGAACTCCTCGGTTGTCCAGCTTCCAATTGTGCAAGTTTTCCCACTTAAAAAGATAAGAGAGGCCTGTAATTGTCATCATAGGTATACCTCAACTATGAGAGACAAAATGTGGAAACAAATCCAGGCAATCACATTGTCTGATTTTTGAAAGAATTTATTTGCAAATTATGGTAGAAAATAAGTATTTGGTCACCTACAAACAAGCAAGATTTCTGGCTCTCACAGACCTGTATCTTCTTCTTTAAGAGGCTCCTCTGTCCTCCACTCATTACCTGTATTAATGGCACCTGTTTGAACTTATTATCAGTATAAAAGACACCTGTCCACAACCTCAAACAGTCACATTCCAAACTCCACTATGGTGAAGACCAAAGAGCTGTCGAAGGACACCAGAAGCAAAATTGTAGACCTGCACCAGGCTGGAAAGACTGAATCTGCAATAGGCAAGCAGCTTGGTGTGAAGAAATCAACTGTGGGAGCAATAATTAGAAAATGGAAGACATACAAGACCACTGATAATCTCCCTCGATCTGGGGCTCCATGCAAGATCTCACCCCGTGGGGTCAAAATGATCACAAGAATGGTCAGCTATCATCAGTAACACACTACGCCGCCAGGGACTCAGATCCTGCAGTGCCAGACGTGCCCCTCTGCTTAAGGCAGTACATGTCTGGGCCCGTCTGAGGTTTTCTAGAGAGCATTTGGGTGATCCAGAAGAGGATTGGGACACTGTCATATGATCAGATGAAACCAAAGTAGAACTGTGGTAGAAACACAACTCATCGTGTTTGGAGGAGAGAGAATGCTGAGTTGCAACCAAAGAACACCATACCTACTGTGAAGCATGGGGGTGGCAACATCATGCTTTGGGGCTGTTTCTCTGCAAAGGGAACAGGACTGATCCATGTACATGAAAGAATGAATGGGGCCATGTATCGTGAGATTTTGAGTGCAAACCTCCTCCCATCAGCAAGGGAATTGAAGATGAAACGTGGCTGGGTCTTTCAGCATGACAATGATCCCAAACACACCGCCCGGGCAACGAAAGAGTGGCTTCGTAAGAAGCATTTCAAGGTCCTGGAGTGGACTAGCCAGTCTCCAGATCTCAACCCCATAGAAAACCTTTGGAGGGAGTTGAAAGTCCGTGTTGCCCAGCGACAGCCCCAAAACATCACTGCTCTAAAAGAGATCTGCATGGAGGAATGGGCCAACATACCAGCAACAGTGTGTGACAACCTTGTGAAGACTTACAGAAAACGTTTGACCTCTGTCATTGCCAACAAATGATATATAACAAAGTATTGAGATGAACTTTTGATATTGACCAAATACTTATTTTCCACCATAATTTGCAAATACATTTTTTCAAAAATCAGACAATGTGATTATCTGGATTTGTTTCGACATTTTGTCTCTCATAGTTGAGGTATACCTATGATGACAATTACAGGCCTCTCATCTTTTTAAGTGGGAGAACTTGCACAATTGGTGGCTGACTAAATACTTTTTTACCCCACATATATATATATATATATATATATATATATATATATATATATATATATATATATATATATATATATATATATATATATATGTATATATGTGTGTATAGGGGTTCTGAGCAATTTTCTAGCAAAAAAAATTATGATTTTTACATGTAGTTAAGAAATGTCAGAATTGACCTGGGCTAGAAGTAGTTAAATGGTATCTGAGATAACTGTACTGTATTTTCATTCTGTTGACTCATTAGGAGAGATTTACTAAAACTGGTGCACACAGAATCTGGTGCAGCTGTGCAACGAACAGACCAGCCCCCCGCTCTGATAACTAGTGGGGATCTTTTCCCCCCGCTAGCTGTCACAATTTAAAAGTAAGCGACCAAGCGGGGCTCCGCCCACCCAGCCGCATCACTCATTCACAGTTCTATATGAAAGGAAAACTACAAGTCCCGACATCCTTTCGGTTGTCAGCTTGAAGTTTTCAATGAACTACCATGGCGCTGTGGAGTGCTGTGGTAGTTTATTGAGTCTTACGGTCAGATTGTATCTGCTTACCCGTACAATGTACGGGCACACAGATACACTGACAGGTCTACAGGAGACCTGCATGGCACCAGCGATCTGCTAATCACTGATGCAATGCTTTAGAATACAGGAAGTTGTGAAAAGAGATGGCCAGCAGAGCAGCAGCACTCACAACATGAAAGGAGATTTTTCAAGTAAGCTTCTATTGAATTGTCAAATATAACTATTCTTTGTAATGCTATTACAATGCTGATGTTATAAAATAAAAGTGTATGCTGTGACCATAGATTTCCTTCAATCCGTGTCTATCAGTAAAATCATGAAGTAGAAACAAACGTTAAATCCATATAATTAGACTTCCAATGTACCACATCCCTATTCTACCACATCTGTATAAATATGAAACCATATTTGAAACAAGCCTTGTTTAATTCAAGTTGTCTTAATAATTCCCCACCTGTTACGCTGACTGTCACATAGTCACTCTGTGATGAGCTGATGTTCCGTCCATTCATTTCCACCCAATATTTACATGCATATTTCCCAGAAGCCTTTTCCGAGGATGCAGATATTGTATAATCACTGTGCAATGGGTCCCCTTCATGAATTTTCTTCTTTTCCTGGTAAATCTGTATTCCTTTTGCTGATATACCAATTGGTGGTGAGCAGGTCAAAGTAAAAGATTCCTCTTTAGTATACACAGTGTATGAAGGTGTTAGTCTGATAGAGGGTGCCTCTGGGGTCTCTACAATATGAAGGTTAAAGATTTCATACAATTTAATTTTAAGGACATTTCTTATGTATTTAATTAATACAAGGATGTGGAATTCCCTTCCACAGGCAGTGGTCTCAGCGGGGGGGCATCGATAGTTTCAAAAAATGATTAGATAAGCACCTGAACGACCGCAACATACAGGGATATACAATGTAATACTGACATATAATCACACACAGAGGTTGGACTTGATGGACTTGTATCTTTTTTCAACCTCACCTACTATGTAACAGGTTACTAATTTTGTAAGATAGTTTTTGCATTCATACCACAGAGTACTTTAAAACTGGACTAAAAGGTTTGCTGGATAGCTCGCCCCCTCTGCTGCCCCTTACATTCCCCGAAAGGTTCCCCTGCTGGAGGCCTTTCCATAATCAGTGTGTAAATTCTGGCTTGGCTCTGGGTTGGACTGTCTGCTGTCTCCCGTAACAGCACTTGGGCATGCCAATTGTCCTCGCCAGTACCTAGCACTGCATAGTGAGTGTAAGATCCGATAAAAGCATTATTATATAGCAGTGGCGGCCTGTGCATTAGGGGCCCTGCGCCCCCCCTCACCCCAAAGCACCTTTTCCCATGTTGATGAGGACAAAGGCCTCTTCCCAACAACCCTGGCCGTTAGTTGCTAATCACTGATGCAATGCTTTAGAATACAGGAAGTTGTGAAAAGAGATGGCCAGCAGAGCAGCAGCACTCACAACATGAAAGGAGATTTTTCAAGTAAGCTTCTATTGAATTGTCAAATATAACTATTCTTTGTAATGCTATTACAATGCTGATGTTATAAAATAAAAGTGTATGCTGTGACCATAGATTTCCTTCAATCCGTGTCTATCAGTAAAATCATGAAGTAGAAACAAACGTTAAATCCATATAATTAGACTTCCAATGTACCACATCCCTATTCTACCACATCTGTATAAATATGAAACCATATTTGAAACAAGCCTTGTTTAATTCAAGTTGTCTTAATAATTCCCCACCTGTTACGCTGACTGTCACATAGTCACTCTGTGATGAGCTGATGTTCCGTCCATTCATTTCCACCCAATATTTACATGCATATTTCCCAGAAGCCTTTTCCGAGGATGCAGATATTGTATAATCACTGTGCAATGGGTCCCCTTCATGAATTTTCTTCTTTTCCTGGTAAATCTGTATTCCTTTTGCTGATATACCATTTGGTGGTGAGCAGGTCA
The DNA here is from genome assembly GCA_037952925.1 of Lithobates clamitans. Taxonomy (NCBI): domain Eukaryota; kingdom Metazoa; phylum Chordata; class Amphibia; order Anura; family Ranidae; genus Lithobates; species Lithobates clamitans. The sequence continues at coordinate 4,146,242 of JBBGZY010000659.1, read as the reverse complement.
AAGTAAAAGATTCCTCTTTAGTATACACAGTGTATGAAGGTGTTAGTCTGATAGAGGGTGCCTCTGGGGTCTCTACAATATGAAGGTTAAAGATTTCATACAATTTAATTTTAAGGACATTTCTTATGTATTTAATTAATACAAGGATGTGGAATTCCCTTCCACAGGCAGTGGTCTCAGCGGGGGGGCATCGATAGTTTCAAAAAATGATTAGATAAGCACCTGAACGACCGCAACATACAGGGATATACAATGTAATACTGACATATAATCACACACAGAGGTTGGACTTGATGGACTTGTATCTTTTTTCAACCTCACCTACTATGTAACAGGTTACTAATTTTGTAAGATAGTTTTTGCATTCATACCACAGAGTACTTTAAAACTGGACTAAAAGGTTTGCTGGATAGCTCGCCCCCTCTGCTGCCCCTTACATTCCCCGAAAGGTTCCCCTGCTGGAGGCCTTTCCATAATCAGTGTGTAAATTCTGGCTTGGCTCTGGGTTGGACTGTCTGCTGTCTCCCGTAACAGCACTTGGGCATGCCAATTGTCCTCGCCAGCACCTAGCACTGCATAGTGAGTGTAAGATCCGATAAAAGCATTATTATATAGCAGTGGCGGCCTGTGCATTAGGGGCCCTGCGCCCCCCCTCACCCCAAAGCACCTTTTCCCATGTTGATGAGGACAAAGGCCTCTTCCCAACAACCCTGGCCGTTAGTTGTCGGGGGCTGCGGGCGGGGGGCTTATAGGAATCTGGGAGCCCCCTTTAACAAGGGCGCCCCCAGATCCTGGCCCCTCACCCTATGTGAATGAGTATGGGGTACATTGTACCCCTACCCATACACCTAAAAAAAAAAAGTGTCAAAAATAAAACACAGTACACAGGTTTTTAATGTAATTTATTAAGCAGCCCTGGCGTGTCTTCCGACTTCTTCTCCCCTCTCTGGCTCTTCTGCCTCCTCCACTGATGTCTTCTGCCTCTGCCGGTTCTTCTCCCCTCTCCGGCTCTTCTCCGCTTTCACTACGGTTCTTCTCCCTCTGTCTGCTGTCTTCTGCTCTTTTGCTTGCTCTTTTGCTCTCTCTTTTGCCTGTTCTTCTCCACTGTCTTCTCCCTCTGTTCTTATATTGGCATGGGGCGGGGTCACCGGAGGCCCGCCCCTTATGACTTCAGCGCCCATCATACCCCGGCGGTGACGTCATAAGGTGCGGGGCCTCCGGATGACATCACATGGTGACCCCGCCCCATGCCAATATAAGTAGTGGCACACCGCGCACCCAGCATTAGAGCAGGAGAGAGAGTCAAGTCAACATCGGAAGAAGACAGCGGAGAAGACCCAGCAAAAGAGCGAGAAGATAGCGGAGAAGACCCGGACAGTGGAGAAGACAGCGGACAGAGGGAGAAGAACCGGAGAGGGCTAGAAGACATCAGCGGAGAGCAGAGAAGAACCATAGAGGGTAGAAGACCTGGAAGAGGCAGAAGAGGCAGAGGAGGGAGAAGAAATCGGAAGAGACGAAGGAGCTGCCTTAATAAATTACTTTAAAAATCTGTGTAATGTGTTTTGTTTTTGACATTTTTAGGTGGGGGGCCGGAATCTGGGGGCCCCCTTGTTAAAAGGGGCTTCCAGATTCCGATAAGCCCCCCGCCCGCAGACCCAGAAAACCAACAGCCAGGGTTGTTGGGAAAAGGCCCTTGTCCTCATCAACATGGGGACAAGGTGCTTTGGGGTGGGGGGCGCAGGGCTCCAAAAGCACCCACCCCCCCCATGTTGAGGCCATGTGGCCTGGTACGGTGCTCGCTCGTCCCCACCCCCTTTCCTGACCTCCCGGGCTGTGTGCTCGGATAAGGGTCTGGTATGGATTTTGGGAGGACCCCAATGCCATTTTTTTTAGCATGGGAGTTCCCCTGAAAATCCATACCAGACTGAAGGGCCTGGTATGCTCTTGGAGGGAAACCCATGCAGGTTTTTGAAAAAAAGTTTGACGTGGAGTTTCCCTTCAAGATCCTCAGAGCACAATTCGCATGCCAAAGTTGGGTCAGTTAAGACGGCGATCTGACTTTAATCCAACTTCAGTGGGCTGAAGTCGGATCAAAGTCGGACCAAAGTAATGCAGGGAGCATTTTCAAAGTCGGACCATAGGGAAACATTGATTTTCACACGTCATGCGACATGAGCTCCCAATGTCGGAGCGTTCCGCTCTGACTGCGCTAGGGGGCAGTGTGGTGCGTGATATAGCGCATCACACAGCTCACTTTGTTTTGTACAAACTTTATTCGAAAATGTACACTTCATTCATGGCGCTGTACATGAGATTTTGTACAGCGTGCTGCAATAAAATGCACCTTGACTGCATTGCAGTGTGAATAGGACACACAGGAAACAATTGTTTTCTGTGTGTCTTTGCAGCAACAGGCCTTTTAAAATACAGTAAAATGTTTGTCACAGCACAACATGTGAATTAGCCCTAACTGCTCTCTGCAGATCACAGAAAAATATAAAAGCACTGTTAGCAGATCCATGCACTAGTTCCCTAGATATGAAGCTCAGCGAAGCTGGCCCACCTATATTCACCACAAAGAAAAACTTGAATGTGTTTCTTTAGTGCAACGTTTGTGCTGTATTGTGCCATAAAAATGTACATTTGTGTTGCTTTTATTTTTAAGATATTAGAAATTGTTTTTTTCCAGACTATGACATCATCTAGCCCCCTACAACAGCCAAATGACACGAAACCGAGCTGGTTGGTTAGTGTTGCGTTTGTGCTGGTTTGTGCCGTTTAAATTTCCGTTCTATCTTTTATCGTTTTTGCATTATTAATGATTTATTAACCACTTAAGGACCGAGGCTCTTTTTGACACATGTTGTTTACAAGTTAAAATAAATTTTTTTTTGCTAGAAAATTACTTAAAACCCCCAAACATTATATCTTTTTTTCTAACACCATAGAGAATAAATTGGCAGTCGTTGCAATACTTTCTGTCTCACTGTATTTGCGTATCGGTCTTACAAGCGCACTTTTTTTGGAAAAAATACACTTTTTTGAATTAAAAAATAGGACAACAGTAAAGTTAGCCCAAATTTTTTTTATATTGTGAAAGATAATGTTACGCCAAGTACCCAACATGTCATGCTTCAAAATTGTGCCCGCTCGTGGAATGGCGACAAACTTTTACCCTTAAAAACCACCATAGGCGATGTTTAAAAATTTCTACAGGTTACCAGTTTTGAGTTACCAGAGTAGGTCCAGGGAAAGAACTATTGCTCTCGCTCTAACGATCGCAGAGATACCTCACATGTGTGGTTTGAACACCATTTTAATTTGAGGGCGCTACTCATGTATGCGTTCGCTTCTGCTCACGGGGTCATCGGGACGGGGCGCTTTAAAAAAAAAAATAAATCATTTTTTCTTATTTATTTTACTTTTCATTTTTTATTTTGACACTGTCTTTTTAAAAAAAAAAATTTGGTCACTTTTATTCCTATTACAAGGAATGTACACATCCCTTGTAATAGAAAAAAAGCATGACAGGACCTCCTAAATATGAGATCTGAGGTCAAAAAGATCTCAGATCTCATATTTACACTAAAATGCAATGAAAAAAAAAAAAAAAAAATGTCACTTGAAAAAAAAAAAATCTCCATTAACAGCTATGGGTGGAAGTGACGTTTGACGTCGCTTTCGCCCTCCCATGCTACGGAACTAAGAGGGGGACATCTTCCCCTCAGTCGGCAGCCAGGCATCCACGGGAAAGGACGTGATTGTCTCCGCCTCTACCAGCGGGTCCGGTAAGCGGCGGAGATGACCGGAACGCGGCGGGAGGGGGATTGGCACCTCTCCCACAGCTGATAAAAGTGATCTTGCGGCAAATCCGCCACAGAGACCACTTTTATCTTAAAGAGAAACGTACAGCATTCCCGAACATACTGGGGTTATGGCAGCTAGCTGCTGCCATAACCCCGGTATTTAGCGTCAAAGTATCGACGTACGGGTATGTCGTTTTGCATGAAGTAGTTAAAGGTCACCAAAGGTCACTCAGTCTCACTATAACACCCAAAAGATATGAAACTGGTCTTATTGGTTAGTGCTACGTTTGTGCTGGTAAAAAATGTTTTTGTGCTGTTATGGTTTTTTAGTTTGAACAGTTTTTTTTTTAAAATCAAACCCCCCAGGTGTGTTTCTTTAGTTCTACGTTTGTGCTGTTTTGTGCCGTTAAAATTTACATTTGTGCTGCTTTTATTTTTATAATATTAGCAATTGTTTTTTCCAAACTATGACATCACCCAGCCCCTCTACATAAGCCAAAGGACACAAAACTGGGCTGGTTGGTTAGTGCCGTGTTTGTGCTGGTTTGTGCCGTTTAAATCTCCATTCTATCTTTTATTGTTTTAGTTTCGTGGCCTTTGGCTGTTGTAGGGGGGATGGGTAAAGTCATAGTCGGGAAAAAACAATTGCTAATATCTTAAAAATAAAAGCAGCACAAATGTGACCTTTAATAAATCATTAATAAAGTAAAAATTATAAAAGATAGAACGGAAATTTTAAATGGCACAAACCAGCACAAACGCGGCACTAACCAACCAGCTCAGTTTCATGTCATTTGGCTGTTGTAGGGGGGCTAAGTGATGTCACAGTCTGAAAAAAATAATTGCTAATATTTTAAAAATAAAAGCAGCACAAATGTAATTTTTTACAGCACAAAACAGCACAAACGTAGCACTGAAGAAACACATTTGAGTTTTTATTTGTGCTGATTGTAGGGAGCAAAGTGGGTGGGGTTTGATAAAAAAACTGTTATAACTTAAAAACCATAACAGCACAAATAAAAATTTTAGCAGCACAAACCAGCACAAACATAGCACTAACCAACGAGACCAGTTTCGTGTCTTTTGGCCATTGTAGGGGGGCTGAGTGACCTTTGGTGAACTTCAATAAATCATTAATAACGCAAAAACGATAAAAGATAGAGCAGAAATGTAACCACTTGCCGACCAGCTGCAGTTATACTGCGGCAAGATGGCTCAGCTGAGTGAATCACCGTACTGGTACGGCCGTTCATGCACTATCTTCTGTGGGTACACGCGGGGGAGCCACCCGCAATCATTCCCTGCAGAGACGGAACGGGGATCTGCCAAAGTAAACAAGGCAGATCTCTGTTCTGATAGGGGTATACACTGAGATCTTGTCTTTCTTCTATGCAGGAAGACGAATCTCTGTGTTTTGCCAGGCAGCCCATCCCCCATACAGATAGTAAACACACTCAGGGAACACAGTTAACCCCTTGATCGCCCCTGATGTTAAGCCCTTCCCTGCCAGTGTCATTAGTACATTGTCAGTGCATATTTTTAGCACTGATCACTGTAATAATGTCTCTGGTTCCCAAAAAAGTGTCAAAAATTTCAGTTAGGTGTCCATTCTGTCCGCCACAATGTCGTAGTCCCGCTAAAAATCACTGATCACCGCCATTACTATTAAAAAAGTAAATAAATTATAAAAATGCCATAAATCTATCCCCTATTTTGTAGACGCTATAACTTTTGTGCAAACCAATATATGCTTATTGGGTTTTTTTACTAAAAATATGTAGCAGAATACATATTGGCCTAAATTGATGAAGAAATGTGATTTTTTAAAAAATTTTATTGGGTATGTTTTATAGCAGAAAATAAAAAATATTGTTTCTTTTCAAAATTGACGGTCTTTTTTTGTTTATAGCGCAAAAAATAAAAACCGCAGAGGTGATCAAATACCACCATTAGAAAGCTCTATTTGTGGGGAAAAAAAGAACATTAATTTTATTTGGCTACAATGTCGCAGGACCACGCAATTGTCAGCTAAATAACGCAGTGCCACATTGCAAAAAATGGCCTGGTCATTAAGGGGGTAAAACCTTCCGGGCTGAAGTGGTTAAACGGTACAAACCAGCACAAACGTGGCATTAACCAACCAGCTCGGTTTCGTGTCATTTGGCTGCTGTAGGGGGGCTAGGTGATGTCATAGTCTGGAAAAAACAATTGCTAATATCTTTAAAATAAAAGCAGCACAAATGTAAATTTTTACAGCACAAAACAGCACAAACGTAGCACTAAAGAAACACACTTGAGTTTTTATTTGTGCTGATTGTAGGGGGGCCAGCTTCGCTGAGCTTAGATATGAACAGTTATATCATGTAACCATTTGTGTTAGGCATTAGCAATCAGAGAAGCTTGTTACATTTGTCTGCCAACTGTAACTCTTGATGAGCCTTGGCCAACAATAACATGAGGAGACTTTTAGATATTAGATCATCTACTAACAACTAGGGCACCCTAAAGTATAACTAAAAGCAAAACTTTATTTCTGACTTTCGATATAGTGGTGAGGGGTAAGGACCACTGTTAGTTTTTTTTTATATTTGTCTATCTCATTTAGGGAGACTCTACCTGTCTAATTGTCCTGATCATGAATGTCACCAGAAAAAAAATTGATGGCAAATCTAAAATTTTGAGTTGCCACCAGAACAGGAATAGAGGGGAAATCATCCAATAGGGACAGTTGTTCCATCAACAACTGTACACACACATGTACTGCTGGGTTTGGCCATATATGTCAGGGGGTCAACTTTCCCAATGCTCCCTTGTCAGCGCTGGATTTTTTCCCGTGGGCTGGGCTTTAGCCATCTTTATTGGCCGGTACAGTATGATCTCAAACCTGCAAATGCACTAGAGCTAGTCATCCCAGCACACAGGATTGCCCTGGCCACTGTTCACTGAGCTGGCACACGCTGCTCAGTTTACAGTCTGGGAATAGTTGTGAGCAGGCAGGTATGATTTATTGCAGAAAAGACATTTCAAGTATCTTGTGCAATAAAATGGCTGCCTGCTCACAGTGGTGGTTACTTACTAAAACTGGAGACTGCAAAATCTGGTGCATCTCTGCATAGAAACCAATCAGCTTCCAGGTTTTATTGTCAAAGCCTAATTGAACAAGCTGAAGTTAGAAGCTGATTGGCTACCATCCGTACCGGAACAGGGTCAGCCAGTGCCCATGGCAAGGATCCAAAACTGCACCCCCCTCCTCCACTGTTAATACATGCTGTAGAATGGGTGTATCACTCTGCATCTATTCTTTGGACCCTTGTTTCTCTGCGCCTGGGGCAGCTTCCTCTCCTGCCCATCCCTTGTCCCGGCGCTGACTAACATGCACAGCGGCACCAGATTCTGAGTGCACCAGATTTAGTAAATCTCAGTGTATATTAGCAGAACTTTAGTTTTAATTTAATTCTGTCTAGGACCCTGATCTTCTTTGTGCTGTCCACAGTGCCACCCTTTGGTGACAGCACTCATATACTTATATAACCTGTTCTTTAATCTGGCTCTGGAAACAGCTACCTCCTTTGCCGTTTCACTCCTAAATGTAAGAAAACATATTACATATGCACTCTGTAAATTCAAACGTATCACAACAATAATCTTTATGACGTATCATTGTCAACTGAGTGTACTGCATGATTCTTTTTGATACTCTTTCGAAGTATTGTACTTGCTATCTTATTATTTTTTCAATAAAATCTTTTCTTGTGGAAAAAAAAAAAAAAAAGAAAACATATTATTAAATTAAACAATAGATTCATAAGAAAGAGAGGGGAGGGAGGCAAAATGACACTGGGCAAAAGACCTAGAGTCCCATAGTCCCAAACCAAAAAAATATTAGCAGGTTATTGAACAATTAGGAGCTGGAAGCTTCTTGTTTCAGCAATTTTCTTTACTTCCATGGAGAAATACATTACATGCCTTGCTTTTATCATCATGGAGACAGACAGGAAGAGAACACAAACAAGTGCATACTTAGATACAGAGGGTATTTCCTCTCATATCATAGAATACATGAACTATACACTATAATACTACAGCGCCACCTGCTGCATAGATAGGTATAATGCACACAGTATTGTCAGTTTATTAACAACCTTACATTACATGCTGTTGTTCTTTTCCAACAAAAATGACTACAAGGTAAAAACCTGGGACTTTCTAGGATGGCACCCAGGGATATCAATTCAAATAATACACAAATGTATAGAATGTTTTTAAACTTGTATGATACGACTAATACAATTTTACATTTTTTTATACCTATGTTTTGAATTTATATCCTTGTTTGACATCCTAGAATGTTTCTGTTTTTTTTCCTTGTTGTAGTCATTATTGGATTATAGTTTGTCATCTTTTTTGTTTTGTTTTAGATATAATAAGTAATTTAATATGTTGTATTACCTGCCACATTAATAGTGATGGACCTGCTCATATTAGACTCTATATTAGTTCCATTTTCAAGTTCCTGGTATAGACACTGGAATGAGCCAGCATCTTTCTTTGTCTTGATTTTAATCTCAAAGTTGGTACAATTTGTACTCTGTTCTGTAGAATGTATTTTTGACCCTTCCTTGTAGAACTCAAATACTTTGCTATTCATCGAATCAGCACTGCAACAAGTAAAACTGACATCTTCTCCCTGCTCATAAATTTGATGGTTTGGTAATACATCAAGTTGAACAATATCTGCTTTAAGAAGATAAAAAGAGAGGAACAGATTAAAACTACTTATCAACACACATTTCATTTATAGATTGGCTGCCAGCATATCCTTATTATACTGTATACAAATAACGCCTTCATGTTAGTCAATTAGCAAGATATAGCATTATGACATAACTACCTCTAGTATTGCCTATTATTTAAACCACGAAGATACCGGGTAGAAGAACAAACAATGCAGTTTATATGTGCTACCATCAATTCTGTTACATGCAATAATTTGCTGGTGCATCTTTCAATGTGGATTCTGTCACAAAAACATATTAAAATAAATAAAGCAGAAGGTAGGGGGAATTTAATGGAAGCGGGGAACGGGGATATCTGCAACTGCAGTTTTTCTGTTCTCAACAAGTAATCAACCACATTCATACCATCACAGAGTAAGAAGGGGAGCATCTAAATTAGGAGGTAAGTAAAATTTGACCCAAGGTTCCCATATTTTTTAAAATTAAGCATTTTACATTTGAATTTTTTGGTCACTTTTATCATCCATGATATGTATGTTTTTATATCTGAAAGCTACATACTAGTTGTTTTCCATGATTAAGCAATGACTTGTTTTGTTTTTCAGTAAATACATGTTTAAACAGTTTATGTTGATGTTGTGTGATTCATTCAGGTTTTTTATTTATTAGTACTAGGATTTTTGTGCAAAGGCCGTACTATTTGATATACTTTAATTCAGATTATTTTACCTACTAGACAAGTTTGCAAAATGTGAAAAAAGTGCAAGCATTTTAACAACCTCAAAAGCACTGGTAAATAGCTTGAAACAAATTAACAATACATATATGTGCTAAATGGCAAAAAAAAGAAAAAAAAAGAAATGAAAAGTTTTTCATTTGTTTCCAGGGCATACGCATTTTGTGAACAATCATATTCCAGATCCATACGTTTTCATTCAGAGGCACACCTAGTTTATAATAGTTGATAATGAGTTATTCTGTAACTGAGGAGGATAAACAAAGGTACAAAAAAGCTACATGGTACAGTGATACCTTTATTAAAATAGTACACATAAAAACAAATGGTAAGTATTGCAATTACAGATGTGGCTATAGAGGGCACACATATTAGAAAGCTCAGCATCAAAATCCTGCCATGTGTCCAGGATAAAGCCTGAGCAGCAGCCGCTATGGGCAGGAAGATGGATCGCACATACATAGCTGACGAAGGGAAGTTTCTCCGAAAATGTGTTCCCAGGGTGCCTTGTGCATTGACAGGGGTGAGAGTAGCCTGCTGTTATCCCTCAGCTGTGGTGTCTGGTCCTTATACTTGTGTTTCTACAGCATGACCCATCGTCCTGCCCATAGCGGCGGCTGCAATACCACGCATTGCTTGTTGCAAACAAAGTGAGGAAGAAAAGAAGAGGTGCTGGAGCTCAAGGAAGATGTAAGGAGGAGGCAGAAAAACACAGTAAGAAATGATTTCCTGAAAAATATATGTAGCACCCTCTAGTTAGGCAGGTGCTAGAGTGAGGATTTTCTGGCAGAGTAGGAACATTTAGGCAGGCCTAGCTGGTGGCTAGGCCTATTTGTTTTTATTCTGGGCTTGGAGTGGCTCAGGACAGCAGCTGGTGACTCACAGGCAGCATCACTGTCCCCTCCCTCTTTTTTCTAGAAGGTCCTAGAAGGAGAGGAAGAGAGGAGAGGTGGTGCTCCCTGGGGTATTCTGGGGAGCCTTGACCAATCCTCAACTTGGATTGGCAGGGGGCAGGCCTCCTGAAATACCTTGGGTCAGCTCAGCTGGGGAGGAGTTGACAGGTGCAAGAGCTGAATTGAGAGAGTGTGGAGGCTGTAGGGGCCCACGTGGAGCTCCCCAGACTGGGGGGGGGGTGACCCTTGGCCGGGGCTCGGGTGCATCCAGGAAGAGTGACGAGATCCTGGAAAGAGAGGCACATGAGAGAGCAAGTAGAGGACAGCGGGAGAGAACACTTCTAACGGAGGACTACTGGTTGCATCCGGGAGGGCTGGTGTGTGAGCACAGTCGAGAGGATTGCAGTTTGAGATGGGTGCAGAACCAGAAGTGAGGACTGTGGGAAGAGCAGTTGAAGGAGGCCTCTGCAGCCAGGCTGGTTAGCAGGGCCTGAAGAGTGATATCTGGGAGTAGTAGCTGAATAGAGGACAGCTAGCACCTGAACTATTTCTACACCACAGCGGCCCGAGGTCCCTGCCCGCAAAAGGTGGTTCATTGAGGCCTGGCTGAAGTAGTATCAGGCCTACCCATGCGGTGCTAGCTAGTCTGGAGGAGTAACAGTCTGCATCAAGGGAAATGCTGGTGGAGTAACACTCTGCAGCCAGTGAAGTGCTCGAGGAGAAATGGTGTGCAGCAAGTGTCTGTGCTGGAGAGAAAATATTGGAGTGTATATAGAAGTCCCAAGCAAGTTTGCACTGAATATTCCTGAGCATCCCATAATTCCCAATTTCACATCCAAGTTTAATCCCCTCAAATGAAAAAAACATAACAAAGCTATGGACTGGTCTATGTCTCTGAGTGACTGAGAGATAGATGTCTGGCTGGGCAGGGTAACAGGTGAACCACTACATTCAGCAACCCCTACGGGAGCATGGCTACATATATTACAGGGCCATTAAGAGGTGGATGTGTATAGATTGTTTTTGGAGAATAAGGATTTTGCTTTGTGTCACTTTATTTTATATATACATTACCTTACTTTTACTAAAATTTTCTTTAAGCAAGGCTGTCAGTTTAGAAAATATTGCATTAAAGGTCCCTATAATAGAAAAGCTCTTACACTCACCGCGCTGACATCCTGCGTCTCCTTCCTTCCCCTTATTCTAGCACTGCAGTCTCTCCCTGTCTCTTCAGCATTTGGAATTCCCAGATGTGGTAGATACCCCATGGGACGGGACTCAGGGGCAGCTCCAGACAATGTTTTTGGGGGTGCTGTGCTGGTGCTGCAAGTATGGATGGGGGTGTTGATTCGGCACTGGAAGAGCGACGCCTCCGGTGCACATGTGGGTGTGGCCAACAAATAGGTGTGGTTAGAACGTAGCTTTATCCCCATGGTCTATGTCTTGCAGTGTGACACTTTTATATAGACTTTTGTACTGTACTGAAATGCCCTGTGTGCTGCCTGCTAAAGTTGCCTGATAGAATGCTACCAAAAATGTAGCTGTTACTTTGCCAGATTGGCAACCCCCCCCCAAATCGGGGCTTCTTATTAAAGGTCTGGAGCCTGGAGACCCTCATGGTCTTGAAGCTGCTAATCTTGGACTCTTTGCTACTTCCTTTGAATTATTTGCTTTAATGGACACTTTTAATCTGCCTAAGGTATAGTCACTTTATCGGGCACATAGAGAATCTTAAGTACAGGGCTTGCAACACAACAAGGGATTGAGCTAGGAGAAGATGCAATACATGGGTCTAACAAAAAGAGTACTGTCCAGGAGAAGTTAATGTGTCGTTGCTAATGACCACAGTGTTTGTATTATTGTTCAACGCAGCCAATCAGCCAAGAAAATGGGTGACTGGCAGATAGGGATGAGCTTTGAGTTTGAGTCGAACCCATGTTCGACTATTCGTTGAATTGCGAACGTTATGGGCCGTTCGCGCCAAATTCGAGTGGTGCGTCACATAATTCACTGCGGCATCGCAGTGCATTGCTGGCTGATGATTGGCCAAGCGTGTACTATGACCCGCATGCTTGGCCAATCACAGCACCATCTGTACAGAGAGCCGTAATTGGCCAAAGCTTACAGGATGTTCTGCGGCAGGCCAGGAAAGTCTGTGTGCATTTCTGCAGGTTATATAATGCCAGTGCTCAGCTGGCTGACCTCCAAAAGGAATTTAACCTGCCCAAGAACCGCCTAATCTGTGACATGCCCACCAGGTGGAACTCAACGTTGGCCATGCTGCAGCGGCTGCACACACAGCAGAGGGCCATCAATGAGTGATGTCAGGTACTGACAGACATTCCATTTGGAAGGATGTAGAGAGGAGACATTGCTGGATCTGGTGGTAGAGGAGTCTGACCATCTTCACCACAGTAGCAACATCCCGGTTGTGCCATTTATCCCAAGGATCCTGGTTCATTGGCTGTGACCCGGAGGCTCATACTTTCAAGCTCTCTCAGATCCTCTGTAGTGGGAGATCACGAGTCTTTGGTAAGCGGCCATTGTTTACCTGTGGTGGTGGATTGAGCACTATTGTCTACATACAGCAGAAATCACAGTTTTTTGGAATTTATTATTTATCATATTGGTGATTTAGTCACTATGTTTATGGACTTATGTTCATTAATTCTATTTTTAATTTTATGCATTAATTACCGTATTTGATGTAATGTCACTTTGAGATTTATATTTGTTTTCACTTTGCCCATTTGTATGACACACATACAGGGACCTATTGTTGATTGGTGATTACTCATCAGGACATAATTTTTTTCAGCGCGATTCCAATTTTTCCCATTTACTATTCACTGTGTTTGTGTTGCATAGAGGAATTACAGCTTTCTAGTTCACACATTATTTATTTCTGTATTTGTTTGCTTCACCAGAGTGCAGTTTCTTCCCTTTTTTTTCTCATCAATGAGTACCTATGCGACTATGGCACCGGGACAGGGTCAGGGGAGCTTGTTTTTTTCCCCCCACGCTAGTGGGCTATGATCAGGGATGCATGCACTGTCCTGTCACCATTTGAGGAGGCCACAAGGATGGTGAGCAGTGACAGTGCATGTATCAGTGTCACTGTCCCTCTTGTCCACCTGTTGGAGCACACGCTGCGTGGAATAATGGACGGGGCACTTGAGGCAGAACAGAGGGAGGAAGAGGAAGACTTCCTTACCTCTCAAGGCCCCCTTTATCCAGACAGTGTTCCTGTGTGCCCGCCGATCACACGAGAAGAGGACGAGGAGGAGGAGGATTGTGTCAGCATGGAGGTGGAGCCTGGCACTCAGCATCAGCAGCAGTCTTCAAGGGATCATTTACAGTCCGAAGAAACCCATGGACTTGTACGTGGCTGGGAGGAGGTGGCTGCGGATCATGTCGTCCTTAGTGACCCAGAGGACTCTGGACCGAATGCCTCAGCAAACCTACACTGCATGGCCTGCCTGATCCTGCAAAGCCTGCGGAAGCATGATCGTATTCGTGGTATCAAGGGGAGGGATCATTACTGGCTGGAAACTCTCCTTGATCCACGTTACGAGGGTAAGGTTGCGGACCTTATCTTGCCGACGCAGAGGGAGCAGAGGATGAAACATCTTCAGGAGGTCTTGCAGAAAGGTTTGTGCAATGCGTTTCCAGAGCCTGAGAGGTTAGAATTTCCTGGTCCTCCTGGAAAACGTGTTGCTGAGGCTTCAGTCAGTCACAGAAGGAGCGGTGGAGAAGGTGGCCCTCTGACCGATGCGTTCAGACAATTTTTTAGTTCTCAGCCCCAAGGTCTGATCGGTTCCAGCAACCATCGCCGGTGTCTGATTCACATGGTGCAAGATTACCTAGGGGCAAGATCAGACTTGGACACCTTTCCCACTGAAAATCCTCTGGGTTACTGGGTCTTGAGGATGGATCACTGGCCAGAGCTTGCACAGTATGCAACTGAGCTACTGGCCAGTCCTGCATCCAGCGTTTCTTCAGAATGCACATTCAGTGCTGCTGGAGGCTTTGTAACCGATCACAGGGTGCGCCTGTCCACCGAATCGGTCGCTCGGCTGACCTTCATAAAAATGAATTAGTCTTGGATCACCAGCTACCAAGCACCTGACCAGCAATCACTGGTTTTTTCTCTTGAGCACATGTCACTTTGTTAAATAGCTCATTTTGCTGCTAACAGCACACATATCCTGAACACAAAGCACTTTTATCAAATGCACTTTTATTAAGTTTTATTCATTCATTATTTATTTATTTTATTCACTTATATTAATCTTATAGTATGCAATATTAAGTTGGTTAAATTTATTAAAACCCAATTACAATATTGGGGGATAGTATATATTTAATGTTCTCGTCTGCATCCATAGGGTGCAATACACATTTGGACACACATTTGTAATCAGCTTAAAAGATTGAAAAGAAAGTATGCTGGGGCACCCCTTCTGGCTGCCAGAGGTTGTAACACAACCCAGATACACTTTTTTCAATACTCACTGTTAACCAGTTGCCAGAGGTTGTAACACATTTTTTTCAATATCCATTCACATACTTCCTTTTTTGATTTAGTTTAACCACTAATGGACAACCACACCCTGTTAGATGTGTACACACACAGGTTTAAGGCATCTGCTGTTAATTTATAATACACACTTTCCATACTCTCCAACTTTCTACATTTAATCTGGGAGACCACAGAGGGTGTAACACATTGTCTCTATTATAAAATACTCATTCCATCATAACAGCGCCACACCAACATTTGTTTTTACATTCACCTGCACCAGTGCCCAAGGCCCAAATTTTCAGCCCCTGTTTAACAGGGGCGTCTAATCACAATTTTTGATGCAATACTTTGCAGCAGGGCTCATTCCTGCACTCCAACTATAGCATCTGTGATTGGTTGCAGTGTTGTGACACCAGTGCCTAAGGCCCAATTTTTCTACCCCTGTTCAACAGGGACATGCAATTACAATTCTTGATCTAATATTTCACAGCAGGGCCCATTCCTGCGTCCACCAAGAGCAACTGTGAGGGCTTACAGTGTTGTGGCAACACCACCACCACTACCACCAAAGGCCCAATTTTTCTGCCCCTGTTCAACAGGTGCATGTAATTACAATTCTTGATATAATATTTCACAGCAGGGCCCGTTCCAGCGCCCACAAAGAGTAACTTTGAAAACTTACAGTGTTGTGGCACCAGCACCACCACCACCACCACCACCAAAGGCCCAATTTTTCTACCACTGTTCAACAATGGCATGTAATTACAATTCTTGATCTAATATTTCACAGCAGGGCCCGTTCCTGCGCCCACCAAGAGTAACTACAGTGTTGTGGCAACACCAACACCTAAGGCCCCAATTTCTGCTGAGTATATAGGGCAGGCCCCTACTTTCAAGCATCCAACTTACAAACGACTCCTACTTGCAAACGGAAGGAGACAACAGGAAGTGAGATGAATTCTACCCCTAGGAAGGGAAATTCTCTCCTGTAAGAGTTAATATGGGAAAAACGTGTCTCCTCTTCACTGATGCTTTATCACCAATCCTTGTTTCACTAAAAACCCCAAATTTTCAAAAAACATTTGTCATTGGGACAGAAAGTGAGGTGAAATCTTCTGAAGAGGTGCACAGACAGCAAAACAAATGTTACAGGGGTGATAACCCTTCCCTATGTTTTCCAAAAAGCTTAAAAATAGATTTTTTTGGCTGGAGCTACATTTTAAAAATGTACTAGTTCAAAATTACAAACAGATTCTACTTAACAACAAACCTACAGTTCCTGTCTTGTTTGCACCGCCTGTTCAGAGTATATAGGGCCTGGGGGCCCCACGCCTTTCCTTTTTTTAATTTGGGTGCAGGGTTCCCCTTAATATCCATACAAGACCCAAAGGGCCTGGTAATGGACTGGGGGGGGGGGGGTTACCCATGCCATTTGTCTCACTGATTTTCATCCATATTGCCGGGACCTGACATTACATTGAAGCTGCATGCAGTTTTAAATTACTTTTATTCCTTTACAAATGTCATTTTGTGCAGGGACTGTTCTAAGCACGGGAAACACGCGCCACTTTACAGGCATACTATAGACACCCCCCAGGAATATTTCACTTTTTTTTTTTCACTTTAAGCATCATTAAAATCACTGCTCCCGAAAAAACGGCCGTTTTTAAAACTTTTTTTTTGCATTGATACATGTCCCCTGGGGCAGTACCCGGGTCCCCAAACCCTTTTTAGGACAATAACTTGCATATTAGCCTTTAAAATTAGCACTTTTGATTTTGAACGTTCAAGTCCCATAGACTTTAATGAGGTTCTAAAGTTTGCGCGAGCTTTCAGTCCTTTCGCAGGTTCTGGTGCAAACCGAACCGGGGGGTGTTTGGCTCATCCCTACTGGCAGGGGTGATGGTTCCTCTAGTAGTGAAGGGGTGGCATGCTTGTCCCCTTCACTAGCGACTGGCTCCCTGCATTCTGGGATCGGACCTGCAGCCTAGAGTGCCTAGCGACCCAGCTTGGAGTCACAGAAAAGAACTGCTAGATTGGTGGAGCCCAGACATGACATGGATTTACTGGAGCCCGGTACAGGCTCAGCGGTACCGGCCTAAAAATACTGTACACCTGAGAGTGGTGTCTGCTACGCATGAGAGTGTCTGCAGTATACACGTGTCATCAAGTAACAGTCACCACAGAGATCAAGGAGGTAATAGTGTCATTGCAGCTCGCTTCTAAACATGGGAAACCTGCCCTAATGTTGACTGTTACATGACTGCAGCTCCCAACCTGATGTTCAGGCATTAGCAAGTAAAGTTCCACTTGTCCCCACACGCGTGCCTAAGCCCCGCCACAAGTTGGGGCCAGAAATGGTAACCCCCAGCTTGCGTCAAGTTCAGCAATAACCCCCCAGCACAGCAAAATAATCAACTCCCAGAACTCCACATATTTAACCCATCATAGGACACAGAAATGAACCCTCAGCAAAGCACAGTAATTAACCAGGGCATGCAGCAGTGGCGGAATTATAGGGGTCGCTGAGGTTGCCATGGTGACCGGGCCCCTTGCTGCAGGGGGCCTTTGAGGGCCCCCTGTATACAGTACTTTGTTAGGAGGAGCGCAGAAGAGTTTCCCCGATCCTAAGCCGAACTGTATTTGGCACTGTGCAGGGAGCTGGTCACATTGATTACAAAGAAAGTGAAAGCACAGTTCTATGCTCTTTGTCTCCCCCTACAGTGCAGTACCCGGCAGGAAGAGCTAAGGTAAAAGTCTGCCGTTTTTTATCTGCCGTATGTGTGTGTATGTGTATGTGCATCTGTGTGTGCATCTATGTGTGTGAGTGTGTGTGTATATATGTGTATGTGTTTATATTATAAACACATACACATACATACACACACACTCACACACATAGATGCACACACAGATGCACATACACATACACACACACATACATACATGCACATACATATAACAGTGGCGGTGCGTCTATAGGGGCGCATGGGCGCCGCCCCCTCTCTCCAGGCACCCCTCTATCACAAATAGATAGATTCATGCATAGTGTGAATCTATCTATGGCCGCCACTGCCCCCTATTCAGACGCCTGGCCCCTTTTTGGACGCCGGGCGCCTGAATGACACCGGCGGGGTTTTTTTTAAAGCACTAATAGGCTTCAAAATAGGTGAACTGCGAGTGCCATGCTTGGCACTCACAGTCCACCCAGGTGTGTTAGAAAAGCGAATAAATATTCGCCTTCCTAACACTGAACCGCCTCTCAACCAATCAGGTGCTCGGGTCTGTTTCCCGTCACCTGATTGGCTGAAACGACAGGCGCCGCTATTGGATGCCAATCAGGAGGAGAGGATGGGAGGAGACGCATGGAGGACCCTGCTCGTCGACGTCACCCGCTGCCCCACCGAGACAGGGTAAGTGCCGGGCAGACTGCGAGCGGGCAGGGGGGTCACAGTGGCTGCGTTTCAGGGCACAGTGGTGGCAATTGATAGGCACAGTGACTGCGTTTGATAGGCACAGTGACTGCGTTTGATGGGCACAGTGGCTGCGTTTGATGGGCACAGTGACTGAGTTTGATGGGCACAGTGACTGCGTTTGATGGGCACAGTGGCTGCGTTTCATAGGCACAGTGGTGGCAATTGATAGGCACAGTGACTGCGTTTGATGGGCACAGTGACTGCGTTTGAGGGCACAGGGGTGGCAATTGATGGGCACAGTGTCTGCGTTTGATGGGCACAGTGACTGCGTTTGAGGGCACAGGGGTGGCAATTGATGGGCACAGTGGCTGCGTTTGATGGGCACAGTGGCTGCGTTTGAGGGCACAGTGGTGGTAATTGATGGGCACAGTGGCAGCGTTTGATAGGCACAGTGACTGTGTTTGAGGGCACAGGAGTGGCAATTGATGGGCACAGTGGCTGCGTTTAAGGGCACAGTGGCGGCAATTGATGGGCACAAGGACTGCGTTTGATAGGCACAGTGACTGCGTTTGATAGGCACATTGGCTGCGTTTGATAGGCACAGTGGCTGCGTTTGATGGGCACAGTGGCTGCATATGAAGGGCACAGTGG
The DNA here is from genome assembly GCA_037952925.1 of Lithobates clamitans. Taxonomy (NCBI): domain Eukaryota; kingdom Metazoa; phylum Chordata; class Amphibia; order Anura; family Ranidae; genus Lithobates; species Lithobates clamitans. The sequence goes on along the minus strand of JBBGZY010000659.1, from coordinate 4,127,479 downwards.
CTGCATATGAAGGGCACAGTGGTGGCGTTTGATAGGCACAGTGGCTGTGTTTGATGGGCACAGTGGCTGCGTTTGATAGGCACAGTGACTGAGTTTGATGGGCACAGTGGCTGCGTTTGATAGGCACAGTGGCTGCGTTTGATGGGCACAGTGGCTGCATATGAAGGGCACAGTGGTGGCGTTTGATAGGCACAGTGACTGCGTTTGATGGGCACAGTGGCTGCGTTTGATAGGCACAGTGACTGAGTGTGATGGGCACAGTGGCTGCGTTTGATGGGCACAGTGGCTGCATATGATGGGCACAGTGGCTGCATATGATGGGCACAGTGAGGCTGCAATTGATGCGTTTTTTTAAAAGAATCTTTCAGTTTGCTTGCGCCCCCCAAAAAATGTTGAGCACCATCTGCCACTGGTTTATATGTGTGTGCATATGTGCATATATATATGTGTGTGTGTGTATTTATGTGTGTGTATGTGTGTTTACATGTATATATGCACATTTTATGTATGCGCTTTTAATCCTGACCCCCTATATGTGTCCCATTAGAACCGATTTTTTTTTTTTTTTTTGCTTGTTCATAGTACCAGCAAAAAAAAAAAAAATGCTGTTCCTCTGAAAAGTGATCCATGCTCAGATCGCTTTTCAGAGGCATTTGACAGCTGGTAAAGAGGCAATATGTTGCCTCCTGACCGCCTGTTTTAACCCCTTAAATGCATCATCTCTATGCTGCAACTGCATGCAAAGCACACAGTTGCAGGGTGGTTGCAGTGCAGCCACTTCAAGGGTGCTCTGACTGGAAAAAGATTGAGAAACACCAACATAGAGGAACCCATCTCTCCATTTTCCTCCTGCAGCCGCTGAATGCCTGTGGGAGGGAGAGGAGGAGAAGCGGGGGGGGGGGGGAGGAGGAGAAATCGATTCCTTTACATGCAGCCACCCACTTGCGACCGGACCCTGGTGTTCCACCATCGGGCTCGGAGAAAAGAGCCCTGTCTGGGGGTCAGGGGGGCCCTCCATGGTTTCTTGCATCGGGGCCCTGAAGGTTCTAGTTACGCCTCTGGCATGCAGGGCTGCTGTTAGAAATGATGGGGCCCCATACAGACTCCCTGACAGCCCCCCCCCCCCCCAACCATCATTAATTATAAGCGGTTGAGGCTTTCCCCATTTCACAGCCACATGCATACAAGAGGTGGCTGTGGCGCAGGAAATACCTTCACCACTTATGGCAGGATAGCTCAGGTGCAAGCACCCCAAGCTATTTGCTGATAGGCATGTTGAGTCCATGGAATATTTTATAGTTTGCCACAAGTTTCGTGAAAATTACAATTTTCTTTTTTTTTTTTTACACAAACTTGATGCTATATTGCTCAAACATGGCATGGGTATATGTGAAATTCCACCCCAAGATACATACTGCTGCTTCTCCTGAGTATGGGGAAACCACATGTGTGAGACTTTTTGGGAGCCTAGCTGCGTACAGGACCCCGAAAACCAATCACCGCCTTCAGGCTTTGTAATGGTGTAAAATGGTTATTTTACTCCTCACTACTTATCACAGTTTCGGAGGCTCTGAAATGTCAAGATAGCACAAAACCCCCACAAATTACCCCACTTTGGATAGTAGATACCCCAATGTATTTGCTAAGAGGTATGGTGAGTGTTTTGCAGCTCTCATATTTTTTTTAAAATGAAGAAAGTAAAAGGACATTTTTTTTTTTTTTCTTTTTTCAAAACTTTGTGACAAAAAGCAAGATCTGCAAAATACTCAACGTGCCTCTCAGCAAATACCAAAATGGGGTCACCGAAGTGACCCTATTTTGGTATTTGCTGAGAAGAGGCACGTTGAGTATTTTGCAGATCTCGCTATTTGTCACAAAGTTTACTTTGTGTAATTTTTTTTGGCATTTTTCAATTACTTGTGACAAAAAAATAAAATATTCAATGGGCTCAACATGCCTCTCAGCAAATGTAGCTTAGGTACAGTTTTACTGCCCCACAAACACAAGAGTAAACGAGACCTAGAATAAGCATCTCACTGTGCTTATTAACAATATGATGATGATCATAGCACAGCAAGTGTTGTATAACTGTCTGTCCCATGGCTATCTGCACTGACTTTCTACCTGTAGTACTTGGTAGCCCTCAGAGACATCCCTTCTCTGTCACCTCGCACCAGGCGTTTGCAACCTCTGAGTCCTTCCTCTGGACCTCAGCTACTGAAGGAGGCAAGTAGATCACTCCGCCAGGCAAAGGCAGTGAGCGTTCGGCCGGGACTTTCATTTTAACATCAGGACTAAGGATGAGCTCAGGCGTGTTTGCTACCCGCATGTGTAGAGCCCGCCAGGAAGTCGGCACTGCACAGCGCTAATCACAGGCAGTGAGACATTTCTCAATGTCTGCAGCCACGGATCGGGTAAATGTCTCACTGCCTGTGATTAGCTCTGTGCAGTGCCGACTTCCTGGCGGGCTCTGCATGTGAGGGTTGTGAACACGCCTGAGCTCATCCTTAATCAGGACAGCGCGCCGGCTTTATATCCCTGTATGTCCACTCTCTGCTCCTGCCTTCTGGGCCCTCTGTTAGATTGATGGGGCCAGGAAAATGTAATTTAACCTCTTGCAAGCCTAGGAACTTGGCTTGATCTGATGATCTATTTTAAACTGCTGTATTGTATACTGTATTTAGATGAATGATAAAGCTGCCCGGGCTCCCTGTGAAGCTGATAGGGGCAGGCCCAGTACAGGAGGATTGGCTGTAATGCCTTATTGGCAGCCCTGCATGGATTCCTCCAGATGAAGCCATGTGTGAGGTGGTGAAACTAGTAGAGGTGGAGCCTGGCGGTGGAATCTTGTTGCAACTGGGTGAGGCCTTTCTCATGTATTACCAATGCTTTTAATGTTTTCAATAAATGTGAGTTGCATACTAGCTGGGGTGGAAAAGGTTCATTATTAATCCCTCGGTGACTGCACTATTGGAGGCACTTTCTGTTTTTTCCATGTATTGTTGAAACTACCGGCAGTTAATGTGGATTATACTGGATCCAAGTCTGAAGTAGCACAGCGGAAGGAACCCTTATCAGATATAGATCATTACCTGTGCTCTGAGAGTCCAATAGTGGTTACCAAGGACCAGCGAGGATTTCCTGAAGGGAGAGTTGCACAGAGTGAAAGGCATGTTTGACCCTTAGTAGGGTCTTGTAAGGTGGTGAGCGAGCATTGCATGTGGTGGTGGGAGCACTATGCATATGGAGGTTGTTTGAAGTAAAGAAACACTTCACATTTCAGCGGAAGAAATCATCATTTTAATATTGGACTTTCGTTTTGAACACTTATATTGCATATTAGTTTTGATTTGTTTTTATATTTTTGTGTGTGTTCACTGATGCAGTGCTGTCTCATTTATATTTTATTTCCTGTGTGAATTAATACTTAACCCTCAGCACATCACAGTAATTTACTCCGAGCATAGCACAGTAATTATCCAGGGCATGGTTCAATACTTAATAGCACAGTAATTAATCCTCAACGTTGCACAATAATTAACCCTCAACATTGCACAACAATTAACCCCCACAGTGCACAACAATAACCCTCAGAATTGCACAATAAATAAACTCAACAAAATAATCAGTATGTCACAACAATTAGCCACCAGCATTGCATAGTAATAAACCCTCAGCACAACACAAAAATAAACCCCTGGCATAAAACAGTAATAAACCTCCAGAAGTACACAATAATAAATCTTGAGCACAGCACAGTAAGTAACCTCCAACAACACACAGTAATTAACCCCCAACATTGCACAATAATAAACCCCTCAGCAACACAGCAATCAGGTTGCCTTTCCTTGCGCAACATAAAACATAGCAAATAGAGTGAAGAGGTCGACACTATACAGCGTATAGAATGTGGGGGTCAGGACTATGCACAACATTAGTTTCTACTTTCTCAGTGTGCCCTATTATATTGGTAGTCAATGCTCAGCGCGCCCCCTTACATTGGTGGTTAGTGTACCCTGTGCACAATGGTGATCAGTATGCCCTCTGTATACTCTGTGTACCTCATAACCAGTGGCATTGCATACTCGTGGTCAGTGTGCCCCTGTATACTGATGGTACTGTATACCGGTGGTAAGGGCTTTTTTTCTCAAAGAATAGAAGTGCGCTATGAACAGAATACAGTATTAAAGAAAAATCTCCCTTCGTACAGAATGCAGGGTTCAGGAATGCATTACACACAAAGTGCAGAGTTCAGGGGTGTGCAATGTACAGATTGCAGAGTTCAGGAGTCTGCTATTTACAGAGTGCAGAGTTTATGTACAGGGTGTAAAGTTCAGGAGTGAGCTGCATACAGAATGCAGGGTTCAGGAATGCGCTATGTAGCGAATGCGGAGTTCAGGAGTACACTTTGTACAAAGTGCAGAATTCAGGAGTGCACTACGCACAGAGTGCAGGGTTCAGTAGTAAGTTAAGCACAAAGTGCAATGTTTAGGAGTGCGATATGTACAAAGTACAGAGGTCAGGGGTGCACTATGTACAGATTGCAGGGTTTAGGAGTGTGCTATGTACAGAGTTCAGAGTTCAGGAGTGCATTATGTACAGAGTGCAGACTTCAGAAGTGCATTACACACAGTGCAGAGTTGGGAGTGTGCTATGAACAGAATGCAGAGTTCAGGAATGCTCTGCATACAGAATGCAGGCCTCAGGAGTGCATTACGCATCAAAGTGCTGAGTTCAGGAGTGCATTATGTACTGAGTGCAGAGTTCAGGAGTGTGCTGCATACAGAATGCAGAGTTTAGGAGTGAGCTGTGTACAGAGTGTAGAATTTTGGGGTGCACTGCATACAGAATGCACAGTTCAGAAGTGCGCTATGAACAGTGGCTAGAGTTTAGGGGTGAACTGCGTATAGAATGCAGATATCAGGAGTGCGCTGCCTACAGAGTGCAGAGCTCAGGGGTGTGTAATGCACATAGTACCAAGTTCAAAGGTGCGCTACATACATAATGCATAGTTCAGGCATGCGCTTCGTACAAAATACAGGCCTCAGGAGTGTATTGCACACAGAATGCAGGGTTCTGGAGTGTGCATTACTCAGTGCGGAGTTTAGGGATGCAATATGTACAGAGTGCAGAGTTCAGGAGTGTGCTATGCACAGAGTGACCCGTTTAGGAGTGCACTATACACAGAGTGAAGGGTTGAAGAGTGTACTGTGTGCTACATGCAGAGTGCAGGGTTGAGGAGCATGCTACATGCAGAGTGCAGGGTTTAAAAGTACGCTATGAACAGAATGCAGGGTTCAGGAGTGCTCTACATACTGAGTGCAGATTTCAGGGGTACACTATACACAGAGTGCAGGGCTCAGGAGTGCACTACGTACATAGTAATATTCAACTAAGGTAATAGGAAAATAACACCACGCTAGAGTAAAAGATAGCTGCCAGCACTCAAAGCCAAGATACAGACTCCAAACCAGTTATATAAAAACAGTGCAGCGCTAGGAGAAGAGATGACCAATAAGTGATTAGAAACTTCAGTCACATGATCCCTTAAATCAGGGATCTTCAAACTACGGCCCTCCAGCTGTTGTGGAACTACACATCCCATGAGACATTGTAAAACTCTGACATTCATAGACATGACAAGGCATGATGGGAATTGTAGTCCCTGAACAACTGGAGGGCCATAGTTTGAAGACCCCTGCCTTAAATGATCACGTTTTTTTAAAATAAATAATAAACATCAATCACACTACCCAGACAATCAGTACAAAGGCATGCAGTTAAAATATGTAGACTGTAGAAGAATGTCTATAAAAGCAAATGAAAAAAATCCTTATCCGTGTTCTGTGTGACAGGCACAAGACAAGTGAAGAGAAGATAGTGGTAATATAAACCAGAGAGAGTCTTGCTCCACACGCAATGTGAGTTTGCACAAACTGCTTACCAGATGTAAATGACCACTGAATTACAAGTGGTCAAGCAGGGCTCCAGCATAACTCAGAGATAAAAACAAAGAAACCGCAATATATAAATGACCGATTTATTGGCAAAACAATGATTGCATTTACAAGAAATCTGGATAAGAACAGCATGTAGTACAATCCAACGGACAGACAATTGTTGCGGTGTCCCTATGGGCTTCCCTCAGGGCTCTCCCATACATTGACTAGAAAGGTATCACGTGACATTACGTTTGTAGGCCCGACCCTACGCGTTTCATCACAAAGAACGTCGTCTGGGGATAGGAACACAGATGACTTTTTTTCATCTCATTTGTTTTTATGGACATCCTTCTACAGTCTTATTATTTTAACTGCATGCCTTTGTACTGGTTATCTGGGTAGTGTGATTGATGTTTATTATTTATTTTTTAAAAAAAAACAATTTTGGTGATCATTTATGGGTTCATATGACTAAAGTTTTTAATCACTTAATGGTCATCTCATCTCCTAGCGCTGCACTGTTTTTATATGACTACATACAGAGTGCAGGGTTCAGGAGTGCGCTATATACAGGATGCAGAGTTCAGGAGTGCGCTGCTTACAGAATGCAGGGTTCAGGAGTGCACTATGTACAGAGTGCAGGGTTCAGGAGTGTGCTTTTTACAGGGTACAGAGTTCAGGAGTGTGCTACATACAGAATGCAGGGTTCAGGAGTGCTCTACGACATACAGAGTGCAGGGTTCAAAAGTATGTTACATACAGAGCATAGAGTTCAGGAGTGCATTATGTACAGAGTGCATGGTTCAGGAGTGAGTTACGCACAGAGTGCAGGGTTTAGGGGTGCGATATGTACAAAGTACAGAGTTCAGGGGTGCACTATGTACAGATTGCAGGGTTTAGGAGTGTGCTATGTACAGAGTGCAGAGTTCAGGAGTGCATTACATATAAAGTGCAGTGTTCAGGGGTGCGCTGCGTACTGAGTGCAGAGTTCAGGAGTGTGTTACACACAAAGTGCAGAGTTCAGGAGTGTGCTATGTACAGAGTGCAGAGTGCAAGAGTGCATTACACACAAAGTGCAGAGTTCAGGACAGAGGTACGTATGGAAATGAAGCTTCAGGAGTGCATTACACACAAAGTGCAGAGTTCAAGGGTGTGCTATGTACAGAGGGCAGAGGTCAGAAATGCACTGCGGACAGATACAGAGCTCAGGAGTGTGCTGCGTACAGAGTGTAGAGTAAGCAGTGTGCTGCATACAGAATGCAGGGTTTAGAAGTGTGCTACATACAGAGTGCAGAGTTCCGGAATGTGTTATGCATAGAGTGCAGATTTCAGGGGTGCATACAGAGTGCAGAGTTCCGGAATGTGTTATGCATAGAGTTCAGATTTTAGGGGTGCAGAGTGTGCTATGTACAGAGTGCAGAGTGCAAGAGTGCATTACACACAAAGTGCAGAGTTCAGGAGAGAGCTACGTATGGAAATGAAGCTTCAGGAGTGCATTACACACAAAGTGCAGAGTTCAAGGGTGTGCTATGTACAGAGGGCAGAGGTCAGAAATGCACTGCGGACAGATACAGAGCTCAGGAGTGTGCTGCGTACAGAGTGTAGAGTAGGCAGTGTGCTGCATACAGAATGCAGGGTTTAGAAGTGTGCTACATACAGAGTGCAGAGTTCCGGAATGTGTTATGCATAGAGTGCAGATTTCAGGGGTGCACTGCGTACAGAATACAGAGTTCAGGAGTGCGCTGTGTACAGAATGCACACTTCAGGAGTATGCTACATACAGAGTGCAGAGTTCAGGAGTACATTACGCACAAAGTGCAGAGTTCAGGTGTGTATAGTGTACATGTAATGGTCAGCATCCAACAGCAGTAATTCATATTCTGACATTCTCCTTGGTTGTTGAGTCCACACTGTGGAGAGTACTGCCTGTGGTATGAAATTGAAATCATTGCTGATCAAACAAAAATTCTAAGTTGCAGGAGGAGGAACCATTTACCTCAATTCAGCTCTGGACATTGGAGAATTCTAGAAAAATGTGAGCCTCTCGCTTTACAGAGCTCATGTGTACAAGCTGCTGCCAGACTACAGCAACTGTGCACATCCCCGTCCCCTCCCTCCTCTGCTGTGTTAGAGATGTGCAGAGCAGGGAGGGTTCTGTGCCTCAGAGAATATTACTCCACCTCCCTGAGAGAGCCTGTGCAGCCAAAATGAGAAGAAGATCATCAGGGCCTGCAGCTCTGAGCTGCTGTATCCCTGCACAGCAAGTCCCTGCCCACTCATATGTTTTGCAAGTTTGCATTGATCTAAGGTGGATTGATGCAGTTTAACAAAGCAATGTGTGTGGTCCAGGCAGATGCATTTATGGGGGTGCTGGAGGAAAATGTGGGGCTATTTCAACACCCCCAAGCACCCACCTAATACCACCCTTGACCAGATTCAACAGTGAATTAGGGGTTTAAAGGCTAAGTTCACCTTTACTAAAAGAAAAACATAAAAAATGCACATGATTTTGCAGTCTGGCAAGGTTAGTTTAATGGGAAATTATAATGAATTTTGTTATTTTTATCAGTCTTCACAGTCCACCCCATTCTCAGTCTTCACAACCCCCCCCCCCCCCAATCCTCAGTCTGCACAGTTCCCCCATCCTCAGTATGCACAGTCCTCCCCATCCTCAGTCATCACAGTCCCCTCCATCCTCAGTCATCACAGCCCCCCCCATTCTCATTCTTCACAGACCCCCTCCTCAGTCTTCACAGCCCCCCAATCCTCAGTCAGCACAGTCCCCCACCATCCTCAGTCAGCACAGTCCCCCACCATCCTCAGTCAGCACAGTCCCCCACCATCCTCAGTCTGCACAGTCCCCCCCATCCTCAGTCTGCACAGTTCTCCCCATCCTCAGTCTGCACAGTCCCCCCATCCTCAGTCTTCTCAGCCCCCCCATCCTCAGTCTTCACAGTCCCCCCTCCCTAAATTCAGAGAGCGCACCTCTCTCAGGCACATCTCTTACAGACATGGGAAGTTTTCTCCCTCCCAGGCTCCAGTGTATGACATCAGCACCCCACCCCCCCTGAGAAGCAGTACCTACCCCCATACAGCCACTCTCAGCTTCAGCAACATGATCTGTGTGTGACTGAGAATTGAGTCACACAGATTCTCTGTGACAGGAGGCACAGAGAGCGGGCAGTGATAGGCGCGGCTGCAGCACTTCAGGCTTTTTTCCTCCAAGGGTGCAGTGTGGGCCAGAGCACAGTGGGCCCCATTGCCCTTGGCGCCTGTGTGCACTGCACACTTTGCACCCATGGATGATACCCTACTGGTTTAATGTATTACTAGATTTAGATACACTAACAAATTGAAGCTAAACGCCAGCTCACACTTTGTAAGCAGTTATACTGTAGCATTTCTTTCCTTTTCGGATAAAAGTTTTACATAAATAATTAAAGCTGATCATTGTAAGCACCCCTATAAGTGTTAAATGGCTTGTCTCAACCCTATAACTGCAAGACAGCTTGTTATTTTGAAAAACACAAACTTACTCACCAAATCACCAGGTGAAATAGAAGAAAGAAAGGTTAAAAAAGAAAACGAATGCTTGCTTTGTAAATCTCCTGGGCTTAACTCTATTATATACATCTGACAGTTTTATTGCACTCCTGGATGATGGCTATCGAGGTATTCTGTCATGGTTCCCAGGGGGTCTTGAGCCTGTAGACCCTTATGGACTTATAGCTGCCAGTTATGGACATTATTCCCTTATGGATTACTGCCAAATCATGGACTCCAAGAGGCTATTGATGCCTCTTGTGGATTTACTGCCTAACCCTTGCCTTGAAAGGATTGCTCTTATGGACTTTGCCATCTGCGTTGGGCACAGTCACTTTATGGGGCACTACAGAGCTTTGTATAGGAAAGTGTGTGGAAGATATCTTTGAGAACTGTTACTTGTTGCCTGCAACTACTTCAGTAAAAGATCTTTATTTGTTCATCTGAATTGCCTGGTCAATTGCCAGGATTTACAACAAGGGGACTGAAGTTAGAAAAGATACAATTCAGAGTCTAACGAGCAGAAACCTATGTAAAGGAAGCTAGAATGCCGTTGCGAATGACTACAGTATTTATGTCACTTGCTAAACCATCCAACCAGCCAGGAAACGGGTGACATGGCAAAGGTGACGACTACTCTGGTAGTAAAGGAGTGTTGTGCTTGGCCCCTTCACTAGCTGCTGGCTTCCCACATATTGGGACCGAGTCCACAGCACAGAACTACTGTAGGGACCCAGCCTGAAGTCATGGCTGAGGGAGATGTAGCGGGGCCTATAAAAACGAATCATATGCCGTGGTATTAAAACATACCACAGCAGATGTTGCATCTCTCCACAGGGCCATCAATCACCAAGAAGCTTATATGATAGGAAATGTCTGAAAACTGGTAAAAGCACCAAATTTCACTCAGAGATTTTAATACATCTGTAGTATAATAATAATACTACTATGATGGTGGTGTTTTGTATGACTTTGAGCATTGCAGTGCATTATCTATCACTTATGAAGATTTAAAGACACAGTTCCATGGGTTTGAAAGAAGGAGGTAGAAGTGGCTGGGGATAACCTGGGCCATATATATATATATATATATATATATATATATACACAGTGGGGACAGAAAGTATTCAGACCCCCTTACATTTTTCACTCTTTGTTATATTGCAGCCATTTGCTAAAGTCATTTAAGTTCATTTTTTTCCTCATTAATGTACACACAGCACCCCATATTGATGGAAAAACACAGAATATTTGACATTTTTGAAGATTTATTAAAAAAGAAAAACTGAAATATCGCATGGTCCTAAGTATTCAGACCCTTTGCTGTGACACTCATATGTTTAATTTAGGTGCTGTCCATTTGTTCTGATCATCCTTGAGATGGTTCTACACCTTCATTTGAGTCCAGCTGTGTTTGATTATACTGATTGGACTTGATTAGGAAAGCCACACACCTGTCTATATAAGACCTTACAGCTCACAGTGCATGTCAGAGCAAATGAGAATCATGAGGTCAAAGGAACTGCCTGAAGAGCTCAGGGACAGAATTGTGGCAAGGCACAGATCTGGCCAAGGTTACAAAAAAATTTCTGCTGCACTTAAGGTTCCTAAGAGCACAGTGGCCTCCATAATCCTTAAATGGAAGATGTTTGGGACGACCAGAACCCTTCCTAGAGCTGGCCATCCGGCCAAACTGAGCTATCGGGGGAGAAGAGCCTTGGTGAGAGAGGTAAAGAAGAACCCAAAGATCACTGTGGCTGAGCTCCAGAGATGCAGTCGGGAGATGGGAGAAAGTTGTAGAAAGTCAACCATCACTGCAGCCCTCCACCACTTGGGGCTTTATGGCAGAGTGGCCTGACGGAAGCCTCTCCTTAGTGCAAGACACATGAAAGCCTTCATGGAGTTTGCTAGAAAAACACCTGAAGGACTCCAAAATGGTGAGAAATAAGATTCTCTGGTATGATGAGACCAAGATAGAACTTTTTGGCCTTAATTCTAGTGGTATGTGTGGAGAAAACCAGGCACTTCTCATCACCTGTCCAATACAGTCCCAACAGTGAAGCATGGTGGTGGCAGAATCATGCTGTGGGGGTGTTTTTCAGCTGCAGGGACAGGACGACTGGTTGCAAATGAGGGAAAGATGATGCAACCAAGTACAGGGATATCCTGGACGAAAACCTTCTCCAGAGTGCTCAGGACCTCAGACTGGGCTGAAGGTTTACCTTCCAACAAGACAATGACCCTAAGCACACTGCTAAAATAACGAAGGAGTGGCTTCACAACAACTCCGTGACTGTTCTTGAGTGTCCCAGCCAGAGCCCTGACTTAAATCCAATTGAGCATCTCTGGAGAGACCTAAAAATGGCTGTCCACCAACATTTACCATCCAACCTGACAGAACTGGAGAGGATCTGCAAGGAGGAATGGCAGAGGATCCCCAAATCCAGGTGTGAAAAACTTGTTGCATCTTTCCCAAAAAGACTCATGGCTGTATTAGATCAAAAGGGCGCTTCTACTAAATACTGAGCAAAGGGTCTGAATACTTAAAACAATGTGATATTTCAGTTTTTCTTTTTTAATAAATCTGCAAAAATGTCAACAATTCTGTGTTTTTCTGTCAATATGGGGTGCTGTGTGTACATTAATGAGGAAAAAATGAACTTAAATGATTGCAATATAACAAAGAGTGAAAAATTTAAGGGGGTCTGAATACTTTCCGTCCCCACTGTATATATTAGAGCTGCACGATTTTGGCCAAAATGAGAATCACAATTTTTTTGCTTAGAATAAAAAGATCACAATTCTCTCATGATTCTCGCAGACTATACAAAAAAATTGGGTTAACTTTACTGGTTAGTTTTTTTTAAATACATTAAAGTGTAATTTTTCCCCCAAAAATTGTATTTGAATGACTGCTGCGTCAATACAGTGGGACATAAAATATTGCAACAACCACCATTTTATTCTCTAGGGTCTCTACTAATATATATAATGTTTGGGGGTTCTAAGTAATTTTCTAGCAAAAAAAAATGATTTTAACTTGAAACCAACAAAGGTCAGTAAAAGGTTTAGTGTTTAAGTGGTTAAACTTCCCTAATTCCTTTGATCTAAAGGACAAATTGTTACAATGTTTATACTTAAGTTCCACTGCTAAAAAATGTTGTGATTCTTGGCAGACTGCCTGTCTTTTTTTCCATTCTTTTAAACTTCCCTCATTCCTTTGATCTAAAGGACAAATTGTTACAATGTTTATACTTAAGTTCCACTGCTAAAAAATGTTGTGATTCTTGGCAGACTGCCTGTCTTTTTTTCCTTTCGTTTGATGGCTGTCGGCTTTAGCAGAGCAAAGAGAATTTTCTGCATAGAAAGAATCGAGAAATACTTTTTTCAAGATCGCAACAGGGAAAAAATTGCGATAACGATTCTTAACGATTAATCGTGCAGCTCTAATATATATATATATATTGTGACAGTACAGTTCTCTGTTCTGGTAATTGTCACCCAGGGTTCTCCAATAGGCAGGTTGAGGGGCTCCAGGGGTATTTAATGTGGAGGAATCTGTTTTATCAGTTTCCTCCAAAGTTTGTAAAATCGATTTGGGGACCTGAAGCCCGGAGATTCCATAGCGTTATGGGTGGGACGGAATCTACAATCCTGGGACCGGGTTTTGGGAACAGCCAGGAGGCTGGCTGGTTGATTGAGCAGGTGGGTCCTGGGCTTATAGCAGAGTCAAGATTAGGGTTCTGGGCTCCACTCTCCCGAGGAGTCCAGAGAGTGCAGGTGTGCACCAGTGGAAGCCAGAGACCCAAGTCTGAATATCAGAGCAGTGAGGGGCTGCTTTCTAGATAGACGCTGTGTGCGTCCAAGGAGACAGATGAGAGCCTGAAGTGGAAGGCCTGAGCAGCAAGAAAGCTAAAAAGAGATACAGTAGTTGTACGGGAACCCTGTTATATGGCCAAGAGGGCTGAAGCATTAAGCCTAAGTGGCAGTACTGCTGAAGAGAGCCAGGTGGCTTGGCATTTTTAATTTGTTATTGTTTTTGGGCGAAGAACCCCTGTGTGGGCATCCAAGTGCATGTATGAACTTTCCTTTATTTTGTTCCTTTTAATAAAAGTGGGCTACCATACCCTTAAATTAAAGTTCCTGTTTGCTGTAAACTTACTGAAAAGGCATCTACCACTGAGCTAGACGTCCCCAATATCACTATATATATATATATATATATATATATATATATATATATATATACAGTATCTCACAAAAATGAGATACTCCTCACATTTCATTTTTGTAGATATTTTATTATATCTTTTCATGTGACAGCACTAAAGAAATTACACTTTGTTACAATGTAAAGTAGCAAGTGTAGAGCTTGTATAACAGTGTAAATTTGCTGTCCCCTCAAAATAACTTAACACGCAGCCACTAATGTCTAAATCGCTGGCAACAAAAGTGAGTACACCCCTAAGTGAAAATGTCCAAATTGGGACCAAAGTGTCAATATTTTGTGTGGCCATCATTATTTTCCAGCACTGCCTTAACATGGGTATTGAGTTCACCAGAGCTTCACAGGTTGCTACTGGAGTCCTCTTCCACTCCTCCATGATGACATCACAGAGCTGGTGGATGTTAGAGATCTTGAGCTTCTCCACCTTCCGTTTGAGGATGCCCCACAGATGCTCAATAGGGCTCAGGTCTGGAGACATGCTTGGCCAGTCCATCACCTTTACCCTCAGCTTCTTTAGCAAGGCAGTGGTCATCTTGGAGTTGTGTTTGGGGCCGTTATGTTGGAATACTGCCCTGCAGCCCAGTCTTCGAAGGGAGGGGATCAAGCTCTTCTTCAGTGTGTTGGAATTCATGGTTCCCTCAATGAACTGTAGCTCCCCAGTGCCGGCAGCACTCAGGCAGCCCCAGACCATTAAACTCCCACCACCATGCTTGATTGTAGGCACTTGTGTTTGTACTCCTCACCTGGTTGCCGCCACACACGCTTGACACCATCTGAACCAAATCAGTTTGTCATGGTCTCATCAGACCACAGGACATGGTTCCAGTAATCCATGTTCTCAGTCTGCTTGTCTTCAGCAAACTGTTTGCGGGCTTTCTTGTGCATCATCTTTAGAAGAGGCTACCTTCTGGGATGACAGCCATGCAGACCAGTTTGATGCAGTGTGCAGCGTATGGTCTGAGCACTGACAGGCTGACCCCCCCACCCCTTCAACTTCTGCAGCAATGCTGGCAGCACTCATACATCTATTTCCCAAAGACAACCTCTGGATATGACGCTGAGCACGTGCATGCAACTTCTTTGGTCGACCATGGCGAGGCCTGTTCTGAGTGGAACTTGTCCTGTTAAACTGCTGTATGGTCTTGCCCACCATGCTGCAGCTCAGTTTCAGGATCTTGGCAATCTTTTATAGCCTAGGCCATCTTTATGTAGAGCGACAATTCTTTTTTTCAGATCCTCTGAGAGTTCTTTGCCATGAGGTGCCATGTTGAACTTCCAGTGACCAATAAGAGAGAGTGAGAGTGATAACACCAAATTTAACACAACTGCTCCCCATTCACACCTGAGACCTCGTAACACTAACGAGTCACGTGACAGAAAAATGGCTAATTGGGCCCAATATGGACATTTTCACCTAGGGGTGTACTCACTTTTGTTGCCAGCAGTTATTTTGAGGAGACAACAAATTTACACCGTTATACAAGCTGTACACTCACTACTTTACACTGTAGCAAAGTGTCATTTCTTCAGTGTTGTCACATGAGAAGATAAAATAAAATATTTACAAAAAAAATGCGAGGGGTGTACTCACTTTTGTGAGATACTGTAGGTTGCTTGCAACACTAGGATCCTGGTCACATGTGTGAAGAAAATTTTGTGCTGTGTGATTTGATGAACCTTAATGTATTGTTCACTTTGGAGTTGATATACCGTAGGTGTGCTTGCAGCACTGGGATTTTGGTGTGTATATATATATATATATATATATATGTAAAATGTATGTAGGCCCTTTTTCCCACCATTTAGTAGAATGCACATAGTACGTAACTGAAATTTATGTAACAGATAACTTTAAATTTGCCAGGTATAATAAAATATTTACCTGCTGCCAAGGAGCATGGGACAAAGAAAAACAGCCCTGAAATAAGAAGATAAACGTTATAGAGTAGAACCAGCAAGGGCTGTTGGAGGAGAAAATGTACAACCAGTATAGCACAGACATGGAGCATACACTTAAAGCTATTGTCTGCAGAATTTTCTGCTTACTTATTACTGAGTAAGGTTAATAAAATAAAAAACAGAGGCTCCTTTATTTAAACCAAGACCCGAAGAAGCTACTGTTATGAAACATACTAATTTGATACAATAGTATACAGTTATAGACCTCATGCACACAGGGCATCTGTAAAAACACCTCTGAACGCCAGAACAGCTGGCAGGAAAAGGCAGCTCCACAAATGTGGCAAAAGCCGCGTATTACTCACTAGTTTAGCCTCTTTTAAGCGTTTCTAGTGTTTGAGCATTAATTCATTCTATTGGCCAAAATGTTATGTTATTCTGGCCATTTAAATGCATTAATGCTCAAACGTTAAACGCATCTAGTGTTTATGAAAATGTATGCATGTTTAGATGCATTTAGATATATTTTGTGCTTTTTTTGCACTTAAGCTACTCTCAAGAACACGCCTTTAGTGTTGTTATTTTTTTTTCAGCCTGTCAACGCTCCTCCTCTAATATGCCTGTAAACGCCTATGTGCGCATAGACACATAGGCTTCCATAGAGCTGCAAAAAAAAAGTTTGCTCAACGCCTGTAAAAGCGATCTTCTTTTTTAGCTTTGTGTGCATGAATGAGTCCAAATACACATTCCCACGCAGACATTATATTTTATTTGGTGACCACCAGTTGGTTGAATCACCCACTGACTTTTTGTAGTTTTTTTTTTGTAACTCACTGGTGATATCTCACTGCTTGAATTCCCTAACCCCTGCCTTGTCCATGATAATGTAAAGTGGAAGGGTGTCACACACCATGCTTTTTGCTTCATGATCTAAAGTGAATAAAAAAGTAGAAAAAACATCATAATTGCAGCAGTGGGTAGCCAGGAACCATGCTGCTAGAGTAAAAGAATAAGGTGTTGATAGAGATTCCCCTTACCAGCATCCACAGAAAACCAAAATATGGAATTAACAATTCACCTAACTCACCAAAAAACCTTTAACACACCAAACAACCTCCTTTTAAACATCATGGAGAAATGGCTTAACTAAAAATGTATAATTACTTACCAAATTGTATTACAATTATGCTTGTCATCATCCTCTTTTACCTAGATAATGATAGATCCAAAATAACCCACCATGAGAAAACAAAGAGCAGGGAAACAATGTGGAAGAACCAAAGGAAGACTGTGACAAGAGTCTGTGCATAGTTAGCTGTTGTTAGGTAGGTAAAAAAAAATAATAGAATAACACAGGAAACCCAGGGGTGTCCAGGAAATGTATGACTGGTCTTGTTAACTTGGTGTCTCTTTCATTATGACTCTAAAATGTTATTATTAAATGGTAAAGTTAGGTTAGGTCTAAAGAACTGGTGCCAACCTCTATCTCAACAGAAATTACTATATATCTCACAGTCCCTGGCATTCAGAAATTACCAGAAAATATTTTGTGGGCATTCCAGGATCTTTCCAAACTTGCCATACTCTCAAAAACATCTAATTTCTTAGAGATTGGGGAAACCTGTTCCCAGTATACACAACGGTCAACACCACTCCTGATTTGCTCCAATTAGCTTAGGGGCTCATTAAAGTGACTGGATACATGCAGTACTGTTAAATCTGCTCTTTACTGTGCTGACTTTTTCAGGATGGAGGATAGTTCATTAGTGTAGAGAAGTGAACACACCAATATCTTTAGGCTATCCTGTTTACATAAAGATATAGTTGACACAGTCGGGTATATACACATACAAGAAATATCATGCTAAATTACATGAAGTGTTTTCTCACCCCATAGATACAATATTACCTCATCTGTATGTGCAAACTGGTGTGGGATGTGTGAGGTGTATGAGAATTAAGAGGAAAATGAGGGGTGATGAGAAGGGTTTGGGGCTTGAAGGAGGATGATGAAGAGGCTATGTGCTTTTGGGAAAAGGTTATAAAGATGCCAGTGTTTGTTGTGTTCAAAAATATAATATAATGATGGGCATCTGAGGTCTTAGGATGGGTGCTGAAAAGAACACTCTCTGGTCCCACACCCATGCTAATCATGAAATCTGTGATAGTACTGTAGAACCCTCCTAGATAGTTTGTTAGCTAGGTTAGGTAAGTTTAGTACTTGTGGCTTTCCTGTGATCAGTTGAGCAGCTTGTAATTGCTTTAGGCTGTTCTGGGCTCTGCAGGCTGCAGGTTTGATTGCTTCCCCCTGTTTTCTGGAGGCTTCCAAAATACAGTGGGTTGGGAGGGTCAAATAGACAGCCTGAATATTTTTGTGGTTCCAGCCAATCCATGGGGAGGTGGCTAGGGGAGTGCATAAATAGTTTGGAGCCTGAGGCAGCCCTGTTCTTGTTCAGGAGGAGAAGTTCCCAGCCTGGAGGGCTGATTCCCTCTCAGGCAGCCCAGCTGTCAATTACTAGGAAGTCATCGGGGTCCCAGTTATGCTAAAGCTCGGGAGCCTATTTGCTGAAAAACTCACCTAAGGACTTGTGAATACAGGCCTGAGTGCAGGATCTGGTTCTGAGCACTAAAATTAAGGCATGTCTGGCCTGGGTCATTGTTTATGGTGTCCCCATGCTGTCATTACCTGAGCTATTGTCAAAGGAACTGTTCTAAGAAGTAGCTGCAGAGTGAGAAGTATCTTCTTATTACTGTCCAGTGTTCTGGAGTATTCTACAGCCCCCTATCCAAGTTAATCAGTAATACATTTTAAAAAGGAAACTCCTAGACTATGAATTGAGCCAGAAGAGAGGATGTTGTAGTGTTCCTGGCTGCTGTTACACACGAGGGGTGAGCGCTACACTACCCAGAAGAGTGTGCACTGCATTCACATTGTGCTGGATAAAGAAGTAGGTTTGCAGTGCACCTGCTTTGTATTCTCCAGACAAGCAGGCATTACAAATGTAGATAGTATGCCTGTATGACCCCAGGGGTTTGGGCTCCTTGGACCGTAAGAACCAAAACTGTAAGGACCTGCAGTCAGCCTATAGGAGCCGTTCAATTGAACAGTTTAATACTATTGTCATTCTGACAGATTTACATTAATGTTATGTGCAGGGTGAAATAATTATTATTTAATTTATAAGTAATTTGACCAAACGCTGAGATAAACCCAATACGTGAAATGATCCATTCACTTCTATCCGTGATATTTATATATTTATATATATACGGAAAATTGAGAATGGTTCAGTACCATTTTTTTTTTTTTCATTTTCAGTGTGTGTTGATCTCTTTTACCTAGTAATTTTCAGAGGAGGATTAAGAATGTAGGTTGTGACAATTATGAGGTCTGATGATCCCAAACTGAGTGGGAAAAAACAGGATTTATATTGCACACAGTGGCATTCCCATTTCTCCAAAATTAGCAATTCCGCGTCAAAGCGTAAAGATTTAAAGTGAAACCAGTCTGTGATGCTTACCTTTCCTTAAACGGTCTGACAACCCTTGCCTGTATCTTCTACCTGGCTTCTTTCTAGTACCGGGCTGTGCCTATCATCATTGGCTAATGCAGGAGTTCAGTCATTAAGGCACAAAGAATCTGTACCATAATGTACACTGAGCTGTGCTAGTGTTGCTCAGTGTACATTACTAAGAAGACTGTGAGCAGGCAGGTAGGTTTATTTTATTGCAGAAGAGACATTGCAATAAAGAGCCTGGCTCGCAGTTTTTTAAAATGAGAGTTTAGTTCCACTTTAAGAGCCATTTCACATAGGAATGAGTTGTATGTTCCTGTCTACTGTGTTTGGGATCTGTGTTTGAGGTATCATTAACTTACAGTAATATTGACACCCGCTGCAGATCACAACTGCAATGCATTTTGAACTCGGTGTGGGAAACATGCAGGGAACGTGGTTTTCCTGCACCAAGTTCTGGTGTGAAGGGGCCCTAAAGCTTGAATGTCACATTGTAAAACCACATCGTCTGAAAATAATGATACAGTTTGAAAAGTGACTTTAAAGGAGTGTTAGCTAAAGTATATTCTAACACCCCAGTACTTCTATATCACACCGCTCAGCTTTTTTGTTTGGGTGGAAATTGACTCACTGAAAACCTCTGAAGGGACATAAAGAGCTGCAGCAATTTCAAGCTAGCAGCTCATGTCTCCATTTCAACTTTGAAGGCAAGAGTCATTCGTAAGAGAAGGTAACTCTGATTGGACTTATTCTGCATGAAACCAAAGATCATGCAAACTTTGCAAGTACTCTTCACTTTTAATCCCATTTATTTTACTTTTGCTGTTTTTTTTATATATTTCACTATAAAAAATTTCTCATGCCATTTTTCTTTTCTTTTAATAAAATGATACTGTATTTAAAAGTCATGAGGGCTACATTATTTTAAACTCTGTACATTTGTGGCAAGTGTAACAGATATTTTCAGAATTGTTACAGTGTATATTATTTAGTCAGTGCAGGGCTCGCTTTAATATTGATTGGGCAAACATTTAAAATTGGCCCACACTCATTGATTGGTCCAGGCTCACTGACTGTTTGCTAGAGGTTACTGCACATCATTATATATACTGATATGACTGTGATGGTACTGTAGGCAATATTTGGAAGGTGAAGATCTACCTAAACAACATGGAAGAGATCAAGGATTACCTGGGTGGTTTTAAAAATAGTAATAAACTAGCAAAGCTTAACTAAAAAGTAATGTAAAAAAATGAAAATGAAGCCCCACATCACTCCAAGATACAACTTTTTTCCAATAAATGTCAGGGATACAATCCAAAAAGTAGCCAAAAAGTTATATCTGGGCTTCTTAGCAGTGGTGTGGCACTTCAATTTTTATTTTTGTTACATTATACCACAAGCCAAGGAGACCGTGGAGATCTACTGGGTTGTAGAAGCTGCCTGCTTGGGAACCAGATCATTTACATCAATATGTTAAGATAAAATTATCAATAAGATAACATTATGGGAGAGATGGGAGACATGGAAGAGATCAAGGATTACCTGGGTGGTTTTAAAAATTGTAATAAACTAGCAAAGCTTACTAAAAAGTAATGTAAAAAAATGAAAATGAAGCCCCACATCACTGCAAGATACAACTTTTTTTCCAATAAATGTCAGGTACACAATTCAAAAAGTAGCCAAAAAAGTTATATCTGGGCTTCTTAGCAGTGGTGTGGCACTTCAATTTTTATTTTTGTTACATTATACCACAAGCCAAGGAGACGTGGATATCTACTGGGTTGTAGAAGACGCCTGCTTGGGAACCAGATCATTTACATCAATATGTTAAGATAAAATTATCAATAAAACTATAAAGGAATAAATCAGCGCGAATATGTATATAAAATGGTGAGCAGCTGAACACTAGGGTCAAACAATCAAATCCCTAAAATAAATAAATATACAAATGGTGCAGTGCTAAATCAAACAAACAATGAATAAAATCATTTAAGTGCATGAAAGGAATCTAAAGAGTAAGTAGTAAATAAGTGGCACAAATGCAGTGCAACTGCGTACTAACACAAATGTATGATGAATGTACTATATCAGTATCCGCAGAGCACATATGAGGTAAAATCATTTAGAGTTCCAAAAGACAACATCTAAAGTCCATTAAGTCAGCAAGTGGAGTGCTTGCATGGGACACATCTTCCACATGCATAAAAACCTCCCACAAAGGAAAATAACCTATCAGAAGTCCCTTAAGGGAGCTTTCTCGTAAATAAATTGTGGTCGGTCTGGTAACATAGGGCCTAGAACCTTATCCTGCTTAAGGATAGACCAATTTTTTTGTATGATCCTCTCAAATTTGCGATATTGTACATTGTAATCCAATACCATTTTGAAATTATGGTTCTCTCCATTGAGATCCTTAATGGAATTGGAAATCAAAGGTTACTCACCTTGTATAAAGCGCGGGTGCCCACGTTGTATCTCTATCTGCTGAAAAAGTCCCCACCCACTGGGACACAACGCGTCCAGAACGAGGATACGTCGTGACATCACCCGCGGCCATCGCGCATCCTCACTAGCTGTGTATATACACCATCGTGTCATGCTTGTTTACTTGCACTGGAGAAGTGCCGCACTTGTAAGTGTGTTATTTTATTTTATTCAATAAACTACACCATACGGAGAGCACTATTCTGTCATCCTTCTCTGTTCCATATATCACACATCTCGAGAGTATCCTGATCAACTCTTCAGCGCTCTGCTATTTGACGGAGGTTATGTATGCCGATCCGCTGTGCTGCATCCTTTTATGACTCATTTGGGAATGCCTGTATGACCCTCTATAACCAAAGGGTCCTTGTTGCCAGGTGAGAGGCCACTCTTATTGATGGTGGAGGGCACATCGATTAGTCACCTTTTCCGGCATGCAGTTTCATCTCACTTGATTGGTTGAATTCACTGGATGACTTAATGGACTTTAGATGTTGTCTTTTGGAACTCTAAATGATTTTATCTCATATGTGCTCTGCGGATACTGATATAGTACATTCATCATACATTTGTGTTAGCACGCAGTTGCACTGCATTTGTGCCACTTATTTACTACTTACTCTTTAGATTCCTTTCATGCACTTAAATGATTTTATTCATTGTTTGTTTGATTTAGCGCTGCACCATTTGTATATGTATTTAAAATTATCAATAAGATAACACTATCTGTCTGGTGCTATTTTTTTCTACTTTCCAATAAAAAGTAAGAAAAATTAGCAAAATATAATAACACAAATGTCAATGTAAAAAAATAAACAAAGCCTACCTGAAGGGCATGTGCAGACAAGGAGCAGACAAAATGCCAGAAACTCTGGCAGAAAAAGTGGCAGAAAAATGCTCATAGTGGCTCGTATTGCACAAGAGTGTAGGGCAGTTAATGGGCATTAGGATAGGTTTACACTGTAGAGCAGGGATCCTCAAACTACGGCCCTCCAGCTGTTGCAGAACTACACATCCCATGAGGCATTGTAAAACTCTGACATTCACAGACATGACTAGGCATGATGGGAATTGTAGTTCCTGAACACCTGGAGGGCCGCAGTTTGAAGACCCCTGCTGTAGAGGGTGGTTACGGGTGTGGGAATCAAAGGGAAATCCCATGGTGCAAAAGCAGTTCCGTTTTTAAAAAGGTGCTGCCGTGCCCACGCAAACGCAGGCCACAAACCTGCTCAAGTGTGAACCTAGCCTTAGGATGTAGGCCAGTGTACGGTGGGCAGTAAGATGTAGGGCAGTGGACAGGGGTCAGTAGTAGGTAGATAGAAAAATGCAGCGCTCAGAAGAAATGTGAGGTGTTAGTGTAACCAAAACATGAATAATGCACCTAGTGGTAAAACATGAGTTCAAAATACGAACACATAATATACAAAAAATGTGTAATAAGTCCACACTGTAAAAAGAGAAATCAATCCAAATAAAAATGTTAAGAAAAACCTGCACAGGCAGGTGTGGGTGATGTGAATCTGCAGGTGGAACAACAAAGTCAATGATGAACGATGTGTATCCGTGACTGAAGAACAACATCAAAGGTGTAAAACATCAGTGAGTAGAAGAGGGTGGGTACTCTTACCAGATAACGTGGACTCCCGTGTCTTATGACATGGAGTCAATGAAACATTGAGCCCCACCACGGCTATGAAGGGATCTCCATAAGGCATAAGGCTGGAACTTCTGCAGCACTCCTCGACTCCCCTGAAGTGGTGAAGGAATATCCAGAAGACTGAAGCGGACCCGATGTGCATCCACCAATAGGACATCAAACCATCATCCGGAAGGATCGTCAAACCAGGCTTTTCCCGGACCTCCTGGTGAAAATGGTTTGACGATCATTCCGGATGATGGTTTGATGTCCTATTGATGTTCTTCAGTCACGGATACACATCGTTCATCATTGACTTTGTTGTTCCACCTGCAGATTCACATCACCCACACCTGCCTGTGCAGGTTTTTCTTAACATTTTTATTTGGATTGATTTCTCTTTTTACAGTGTGGACTTATTACACATTTTTTGTATATTATGCGTTCGGATTTTGAACTCATGTTTTACCACTAGGTGCATTATTCATGTTTTGGTTACACTAACACCTCACATTTCTTCTGAGCGCTGCATTTTTCTATCTATTTGTATTTCATTGTTGGTCACAATGTATGCGGCGGCTGTTTTTTGTTTATTTTTGTTTTTTCATTGGAGCGCAGTGTTTTGTATTTCCTTGTGTCAGTAGTAGGTAGGTCAGTGTACAGAGGTCAGTAGTAGGTAGGGCAGTGTACACTGGGCCAGTGCAAGGATTTTTGTCTACTTAGGCGAAGGTGCATTTTGGTGCCCCCTCCCCCACCAACCATTTTCATGACCGCACAGAATGGTCAGAGACTGTGGGCATGGCACACAGAATGGTCAGAGCCTGCGGGCATGGCACACAAAATGGTCAGACTGCTAGCATGGCACACAGAATGGTCAGAGACTGCGGGCATGGCACACACCATGGTCAGAGGCTGCGGGCATGGTGCACAGAATGGTCAGAGGCTGCGGGCATGGCACACAGAATGGTCAGAGGCTGCGGGCATGGCACACAGCATGGTCAGAGGCTGCAGGCATGGCACACAGAAATGGTCAGAGGCTGCGGGCATGGCACACAGCATGGTCAGAGGCTGTGGGCATGATGCACAGAATGGTCAGAGGCTGTGGGCATGGCGCACAGAATGATCAGATGCTGCGGGCATGGCGCACAGAATAGTCAGAGGCTGCAGGCATGGCGCACAGAATGGTCAGAGGCTGGGGGCATGGCACACAGAATGGTCAGGAGCTAGGAGCTGCGGGCATGGCACAAGGGCAGGGCTGATACAATAATGACAGCCAGCTAAACTCTGAATCCATCAAGCTAGAAGCAGCTTTCTTGCCCTACCTTCCAAAGAGATAGATGAAAGAAATCTTCATCTGTGCTGGTACCAGCGCCACTTGCAATCCTCCTGGGCCCTCTGCTGGCATTGGCACCCCCCCCTGGTATCCTCAGATCCAGGCTCCTCCCCCTTGTCATCTCAGCTCCTGGCTCCTCCCCCTGGTCCAGTCAGCTCCTGCCTCCTCCCCAGGCTCCCTTGGCTGCCTTAAGCTGGCGCCAGCCCTGAATGTACAGGGGTGGTAGTATGAAGGGCAGTGTACAGAAGCTAGTAGTAGGTAGGGCAGTGTACAGAGCTCAGTAGTAGGTAGGGCAGTGTATAGAGGTCAGTAGTATGTAGGGCAGTGTACAGGGGTTAGTAGTGTGCAGGGCAGTGTACAGAGTTCAGTAGGATGCAGAGCAGTGTACAGAGTTCAATATATAATGGTGGAAAATAATGGTGGCCATACAAAATATTGACACTTTGGGCCCAATTTGGACATTTTCACTTAGGGGTGTACTCACTTTTGCTGCCAGCGGTTTAGACATTAATGGCTGTGTATTGAGTTATTTTGAGGGGACAGCAAATTTACACCGTTATACAAGCTGTACACTCACTACTTTACATTGTAGCAAAGTGTTATTTCTTTAGTGTTGTCACATAAAAAGATATAAAAAAATATTTACAAAAATGTGAGGGGTGTACTCACTTTTGTGAGATACTGTATATATATATATATATATATATATATATATATATATATATATATACAATTAATTTTTATTTATTTATTTATTTATTTATTTTACATACTGGCACAAGAGTAGTGTAGTGTCACCATAATGACCTAATAATGACCAACTGAGAAAAGCATGCTTGCTTAGTCTCCCTATAAATTTAAAGCATCCTATGGGGTGGCGCAGACATCATGGCTCTGTCCTGAGTGGCTCTGTCACGAGTGATGCGCAGTTTCACCGACGCAGTTATCAATTCTGATCATGTCTTCTCTGCTCTTTTACAGGTAAACATCTATCCATCTGTACATCTCTACTACCTTCAGGTGGTCCCTAAAAACTCATCTCTTCAGGAAAGCCTATAACGTCTCTAACTAATCTTTTACCACTTCCATCAGCTCATTCCCCACAGTTACAACCTTTTGTACCACCTGCCCCACCCTATTAGATTGTAAGCTCTTCTGAGCAGGGCCCTCTTAATCCTCCTGTATCTTATTGTATTATAACTGTATTGTCTTCTCCCTTTTATATTGTAAAGCGCTGCGTAAACTGTTGGCGCTGTATAAATCCTGTATAATAATAATAATATTAATAATAATAATTGTACTACTCTAGGAAGGTGACCAGGATTTTTTTTTTCTACACTACAGTTGCTTTCATTCATGATTCATTGTTTACTACTGGAATTGTTGCAACTATCACATAGAACAGGACCTCTGTGGTTAGCCATAGGAGCCCTTCATAACAGATGTTTACTTGTGATCATGTGATCGCTGTGATTGGTCACAGCGATCACTTGGTACCTGGGCCATCCACAGATGCCTGGTACTGAGCACTGCGAACAGCAGGATGCACCATATGCCCTATTGGAATAACAGAACACCCGTCCCACAGTTGTGAAGTGACATAGCTGTACGATGTATACAACCTTCTGCAGCAAAACTGACAAATGAAGAGCAAATTGCTAGTAAATGACAGCTCCTTCTATTTGTAAACACAGTGGCTGGGGATTCCCTTCATCTCTACCAGACCCTTATAGAGCAGATCAACAATGTAAAAGTAGATCCGAGGAAAGGTCTAGGCTCCTCTTCAGCTCTGATGTGTCATATGACACAGCTAAGGTGAGACATGGAAGGTCTTCTTTTACCCTGTCAGGCACCTTTATTTGAGATCTGTAAGTGCATTTCAGGAAAGGACTACAACTACATTCTACTGACGTAAGCACTCCCTATGACTAATGCCTGACCTCTGAATTCTTTGTTACATACTGCTGACCTCCGCATTACCTACTACTGACCCCTGCATTTTGTGTTACATACAACTGACCTCTAAACTCTGCATCGCTTTCTCCTGACCCTTGTGCTGAATGTTACATACCTCTAAACCTCTGCACTCTGCGCTAAGGACTCACTCATGACCACTGCAATCTGCATTGAATGCTAAACATACTCTGAACTATGCATTACTTACTGATTACCTTGCACTTTGTATTACTCATCACTGATCTCTAAACTCTGCATTACTTTCTACTGTCCCCTAAATTCTTCAAACCCTGCTAGGTTATTACCATGTTGTTCAGGTAGATCTCCACCTTCACCAGGTTGCCTGCCCCTGCTTTACTGTTTCAGAGCCTGAGCAGCTTGCAGTTTCTGATTCAGCTATTTTTTTACATTTTTTATCATGTCAAAGTGTGTTTGACGAGAATGTAAGGCCATTTGTCTGAAAGTTGCAGTTGAACTGGAAATTCTCAAGACCAGATCCTGGTCCTTGCAGTTTAACATTCTGGCCAGTAATGGCCATGGAGCGGCACCAGGAATGGGAGGTTGTGCTGGCACTCTATGTGCCCGTTCCACTGCAAAAGCATTTGAGAAGTTTGCATCAGGGAAGGTGTGCATAAACCACTTTTTCACAAAGTCCCCAGGATTCTGGCCCTCAGCTTTTTCAGGGATGCCTACAATCTTGAGATTATTCCTCCGCAGGCAGTTTTCAAGGTCATCTGCCTTCTGACACCAGAAGGAGATCTGTTCTGCTGCAGACATCTTAATAGGTATTGGTGAGAAATTATCCTCCAAAGAGGAGGTTCTAATTTCAGTTTCAGACACTCTCTCCCTCATTCTCTGCTCTCAGTAGGCTGATATCAACCTTTATTTCATCCATTTTACCTGTAAGGGAGGTGCCAGAGGCTGAGATAGCACTCAGTAGCTGCGTATGGACCTGCTTCAGGGTGAATTTTCTCAGCTGCTCTGCTGTGGAGCTGTGCTTGGGAGTCTCTGAAGCGACCGCACTGCTGCTTCTTGTGTGTGGAGGGCTGTGGACGCCATCTTGCTTTTCAGTCCAAGCAAAGTCTTTTAGCCGATCCATGGCTGATGAGGAGCTTTTGCCTTGCTCATGGTGGCAGCTGGACACACAGGCAACCCAGGGAGCTGTTAGATGTAGCTGGAGCAGCTAGCAGACAGCGGGATTCTGGCAGATTCTAAAGGCGGCTGGTGGAGCTCCTTCTAAACGCGTCCAGCCATCTTGGCTGTAGCCACTCCCCCCAGATCAACAATGTAAAAGCAGATCAAAGAAAAGGCCTAGGCTTCTCTTCAGCTCTATGTCATATGGCATAGCTAAGGTGAGATGTGGGAGGTCTTCTTTTACCCTGTCGAGCACCTTTATTTTATTTGAGATCTGTAAGTGCATTTCAGGAAAGGACTACAACTACATTCTATAATGCCTGACCTCTGAATTCTTTGTTACATACTGCTGACCTCCGCATTACCCACTACTGACCCTTGCATTTTGTTTTACATACAACTGGCCTTTAAACTCTGCTTCCCTTTCTCCTGACCCTTGAGCTGAACGTTACATATTTCTAAACTTCTGCACTCTGCGCTAAGATCTCATGACCACTGCAATCTGGGTTACATGCTAAACATACTCTGAATACTGCATTACTTACTCTGACCCTTGCACTTTGTGTTACTTACCACTGATCTCTATACTCTGCCTTACCTACTACTGACCTCTTAACCTTGCAATTCTATATCACTGACCTCTGACTTTTGCATTACTTACTACTGACTGGTGAACTCTGCATTACTTATTATTCTCCCCTGAATTCTTAAAACCCTGCTAGATTTTTACTTTAAAAAAAGAGAGAAGCACACCCTGGTGATCTTTGCCCTCTCCGTGTTGTTCAGGTAGATCTGCCCCTCCACCAGGATGGCCTGACCCTGCTTTACTGTTTCAGAGCCTGAGCAGCTTGCAGTTTCTGATTCAACTATTTATTTTTTGTCATGTCAAAGTGTGTTTGATGAAAATGTAAGGCCATTTGTCTGAAAGTTGAAGTTGAACCGGAAATTAATTGTTGCGCCACCCCCAAAGGAGCCATTTGAATATGTTTGGTTCTGTACTCTGCATCTCAACTCCAAGAACAGTCGCAGCCCCTCTGGCACACCTAGTAAACAATGTTGATGCAAGCACAGTAATAAAGAGACGCAAACTGTGGCGAACCAGAAAATTTGTTTACTGGGAGATTTTCCACCAACAACAAACAGTAATAAGGTGACCGAGTAGTTAGAGATAGCAAGACTCTGATTTATAACAGTATAACACAAAGCCACATGCAGATTTCAAATAGCACAATCAAACCAACTGAAATGGCTCTAATGTGGCCTATGTGCTCAGTAGGGATGAGCTTCGAGTTTGAGTCGAACTCATGTTCTACTCGAACATTGGCTGTTCGCAAGTTCGCCGAACAGCGAACAATTTGGGGTGTTCGCGGCAAATTCGAGTGCCGCGGAACACCCTTTAAAAGTCTATGGGAGAAATCAAAAGTGCAAATTTTAAAGGCTTATATGCAAGTTATTGTCATAAAAAGTGTTTGGGGACCTGGGTCCTGCCCCAGGGGACATGGATCAATGCAAAAAAAAGTTTTAAAAACGGACGTTTTTTCAGGAGCAGTGATTTTAATAATGCTGAAAGTCAAACAATAAAAGTGTAATATCCCTTTAAATTTCGTACCTGGGGGGTGTCTATAGTATGCCTGTAAAGGGGCGCATGTTTCCTGTGTTTAGAACAGTCTGACAGCAAAATGACATTTTGAAGAAAAAAACACATTTAAAACTACCCGCGGCTATTGCATTGCCGACAATACACATAGAAGTTCATTGATAAAAACGGCATGGGAATTCCCCACAGGGCAACCCCGAACCAAAATAAAAAAAAAAAAATGATGTGGGAGTCCCCCTAAATTCCATACAAGGCCCTTCAGGTCTGGTATGGATATTAAGGGGAACCCCAGCCAAAATTAAAAAAAAAAATGACGTGGGGTTCCCCCTAAATTCCATACCAGACCCTTCAGGTCTGGTATGGATTTTAAGGGGAACCCCGCGCCAAAAAAAAAAAAAAAAACGGCGTGGGGTCCCCCTAAAAATCCATACCAGACCCTTATCCGAGCACGCAACCTGGCAGGCCGCAGGAAAAGAGGGGGGGACGAGAGTGCGGCCCCGCCCCCCCATCTGAACCGTACCAGGCCACATGCCCTCAACATTGGGAGGGTGCTTTGGGGTAGCCCCCCAAAACACCTTGTCCCCATGTTGATGAAGACAAGGGCCTCATCCCCACAACCCTGGCCGGTGGTTGTGGGGGTCTGCGGGCGGGGGGCTTATCGGAATCTGGAAGCCCCCTTTAACAAGGGGACCCCCAGATCCCGCCCCCCCCTGTGTGAAATGGTAAGGGGGTACTTACCCCTACCATTTCACTAAAAAACTGTCAAAAATGTTAAAAATGACAAGAGACAGTTTTTGACAATTCCTTTATTTAAATGCTTCTTCTTTCTTCCTTCATCTTCTTCTGGTTCTTCTGGCTCTTCTGGTTCTTCCTCCGGCGTTCTCGTCCAGCATCTCCTCCGCGGCGTCTTCTATCTTCTTCTCCTCGGGCCGCTCCGCACCCATGGCATGGGGGGGAGGCTCCCGCTCTTCTCTTCATCTTCTTCTTCTTCTTCATCTCTTCTTCCTTCTTCTCTTCTTCATTTCTTCTCCGGGCCGCTCCGCAGCCATGCTGGCATGGAGGGAGGCTCCCGCTGTGTGACGGCGTCTCTTCGTCTGACGGTTCTTAAATAACGGGGGGCGGGGCCACCCGGTGACCCCGCCCCCCTCTGATGCACGGTGACTTGACGGGACTTCCCTGTGACGTCACGGGGAATGCCACAGGGAAGTCCCGTCATGTCCCGTGCGTCAGAGGGGGGCGGGGTCACCGGGTGGCCCCGCCCCCCGTTAGTTAAGAACCGTCAGACGAAGAGACGCCGTCACACAGTGGGAGCCTCCCACCATGCCAGCATGGCTGCGGAGCGGCCCGGAGATGAAATGAAGAAGAGAAGAAGGAAGAAGAGATGAAGAAGAAGATGAAGAAGATGAAGAGAAGAGCGGGAGCCTCCCCCCCATGCCATGGGTGCGGAGCGGCCCGAGGAGAAGAAGATAGAAGACGCCGCGGAGGAGATGCTGGACGAGAACGCCGGAGGAAGAACCAAAAGAGCCAGAAGAACCGGAAGAAGATGAAGGAAGAAAGAAGAAGCATTTAAATAAAGGAATTGTCAAAAACTGTCTCTTGTCATTTTTAACATTTTTGACAGTTTTTTAGTGAAATGGTAGGGGTAAGTACCCCCTTACCATTTCACACAGAGGGGGGGCCGGGATCTGGGGGTCCCCTTGTTAAAGGGGGCTTCCAGATTCCGATAAGCCCCCCGCCCGCAGACCCCCACAACCACCGGCCAGGGTTGTGGGGATGAGGCCCTTGTCTTCATCAACATGGGGACAAGGTGTTTTGGGGGGCTACCCCAAAGCACCCTCCCAATGTTGAGGGCATGTGGCCTGGTACGGTTCAGGAGGGGGGGGCCGCACTCTCGTCCCCCCCTCTTTTCCTGCGGCCTGCCAGGTTGCGTGCTCGGATAAGGGTCTGGTATGGATTTTTGGGGGGACCCCACGCCGTTTTTTTTTTTTTTTTGGCGCGGGGTTCCCCTTAAAATCCATACCAGACTTGAAGGGTCTGGTATGGAATTTAGGGGGAACCCCACGTCATTTTTTTTAAAATTTTGGCTGGGGTTCCCCTTAATATCCATACCAGACCTGAAGGGCCTTGTATGGAATTTAGGGGGACTCCCACATCATTTTTTTTTTTAAATTTTGGTTCGGGGTTGCCCTGTGGGGAATTCCCATGCCGTTTTTATCAATGAACTTCTATGTGTATTGTCGGCAATGCAATAGCCACGGGTAGTTTTAAATGTGTTTTTTCCTTCAAAATGTCATTTTGCTGTCAGACTGTTCTAAACACGGGAAACATGCGCCCCTTTACAGGCATACTATAGACACCCCCCAGGTACGAAATTTAAAGGGATATTACACTTTTATTGTTTGACTTTCAGCATTATTAAAATCACTGCTCCTGAAAAAACGGCCGTTTTTAAAACTTTTTTTTGCATTGATTCATGTCCCCTGGGGCAGGACCCGGGTCCCCAAACACTTTTAATGACAATAACTTGCATATAAGCCTTTAAAATTAGCACTTTTGATTATTCATGTTCGTGTCCCATAGACTTTAACGGTGTTCGCGTGTTCGAACGAACTTTTTTCCTGTTCGCATGTTCTGGTGCGAACCGAACAGGGGGGTGTTCGGCTCATCCCTAGTGCTCAGGGATGAAGGGAAACAGGACTGGCTTAATGACGGTCAGTCCGTTTCCCTAAAATCGTGAAATCACAGGCCCAGGCGGTAAACATGTGATGCAACAGGCAATAATATGAATTATCAACTTTAGGGTTAACGTTAGAGTTCCTCCTTAGTGAGTATAACTATGATCACTGAGTCACTGCTAAATGAAGAAGAAACAGGAAAGTTCTCAAATGTCCAGTATCTTCAGCTAGCTCTGCGTTGGTGCACTTTGTGTCCTGTTTGGCAGGATAAGCAAAGTGTGTTTAAAGATATCCTGGCAGACAAAGTGATGTAAGTATGTTGCCAGTATCCTGGCAAACAAGATGGATACTATGACTGCTCAGCATAGTGTTAGTGCTTCTAGAGGTGTAGGCACAGGTAAGGAAACATTGTCTGCATGCAGTATCTTTAAGGTGGGCAAGTGCCCGCTCACCAATCCTGCGACCAAGGGGTCAAGGGAGATGTCCTGACAAACAGGTTCTTCAGGTGACCTGACTGGCTACCTTGGAACCAAAATGCCTCTCGTCCTCAGAAACTCCTGGAGATGCACCCAGAGTCTTCCCTCGGGTGGAATGTCTGAACTGTCTGACCATGACACTTTGGCAGAAGGCACAACGACACCTGGAGCTGTGGCAGGATGGTTGCCCTGATGGATAGTGGCAACCCCTCTGGTCACGTCCGTCTTCCCTTCTCTCCTCCTGGTGTCTCCTCACCTTGTGGTCAGATCCTCAGCTCCCAGGCAGCCTCTAGTCCTCCCCTCTCCTGTGTACAGGCTGAGGAGTGTAGTCTCTGCCCTCAGGGATTGCTATGGGGCTGCTGGTGATAGGGACTACATGTCCCACAATGCTTTGCAGCTGCTGGAGTCTTTCTGGTTATTGGCTCCCTTCCTCCTGCCAATTGGGAAGCAGGGGAGGGAGCAAGGCAGGCAGGAGTGTGCAGAGTCAGCGAGGAGATGGAGGGAGAGAAATCCCACGCAGCAGCTGACAGGCTTTCTCTCTTCCTGAGGAGGTGCAGGGCCTCGGGGTGACAGAGCAGCACCCACTGCAGAATATTTCAAAATGATAATGATTTGAAGCACACTTGCAAATCCACGGAGTAATATGGATTTGCAAGAAATATTGTGGGAAATTTAAAATGTACATGCAAGGAAACCCACAAACATCTTGCAACTGATAGATTGGTCCAAAATTAGCAGTTATGCAAATGTCATTTTTGCTAAATGGGACAATACAACCTTTTCTTTGTATTTTTGTTCAGGCATTCACCTTCAACTGTAGGCACCGTTTGAATGAAGAACTAATGTATTCCTAGTCAAATATGTTGCAAAAGTGAACAATTTCCAGGTGTGGATTGCTTTTTAACATAGGTAAATACTTCTGTGATTCAAGACATCTGTAAAAGCCTTCATCACACATTAGGCAGCACATTTGAACAAATGTCAGACTGTGGATGTGGCACAGAAGACCTCCAAAGATTAAAAACATGCTACAGGAAACCACAGACATACCACATAGGATTACAGACAGGAAACACAAGAATGCAGACATGTTCCTGGGGATTGCCAGATACCCTCTTTTGTGCAGTATTTTATACTGAGTTTAAATAGACTCCTGTAAACTGAACATTAGAAAATGTCTTATTGGTTGGCTACAGAGCTTTTTTTCTCAAACAATAGGTGCTGGAACTTAATCACGGCCTTCCAAAACCCCTCTCCCTACACACACCCTCCAAATCACATTAAATAGTGGGTGTGTTCAGTCAAATTTCACGAAAACAGTAGGAGGGTCTTAAAGGGGCATTAAATACCAGGATTGCATTACATACAGAGTGCAGAGCTGTCACTTGTAAACACAGAAACCAGTGTTTCTGTGTTTACAAGTGATTGTGGTGAGCAGGCACCAAAGGGTCTGAGCTAGAGGTGGTGGAACTGAGTTCCACCAAGTTCCCCCTGAAAAAAAGCCCTGGTTGGCTATAAGTATTATACACAAAGCAATACATTTCTCAGAGATATCAAAAGGGCTAATTTATGTCATGAATGATAATGTCATTGATACACCAAGTAAAGAATATCATGTAAATTACAGTATGTAACCCTTATTTATTCACATGGGGAGACAATATTTGGGTGCCCCCTTTATGTTAAACGGTCCTTCTAGATTCCCATAAGCCCCTACTTGTAGACCCACACAGCTGCTAGGCCAGGGTTGTGGGAAAGAGGTCCTTGTCCTCATCAGCCTAGTATCCCCCATGTTGAGGGAAAGTGGCCTGGTATGCTTTAGGATGGGGCAAACGCTCATCCCCCACTTTTCTGACCAGACAGGCTGCATGATCAAAAAAAAGGGTCTGGTATGGATTTTTTAGAGTGACCCCACACTTCTTTTTTCTTGATTTTTGTGTGGGGTCACCCCCTGACGGGTCTGGTATCTAATTTTTGGGGGATCCCACAGCATTTTTTTTTTGGGTGGGGTCCCCCTTGACATCCAGGATCTGGTATGTGTTTTTAGGGGAACTCCATATCATTATTTTTTTTGTGTGGGTTCCATCATCACCATCTATACCAGACCCTAATCTAGGATAAGGGTCAGGTATAGATGAATGGAATTCCCAGCCATTTTCTTAAGAACAGATTGAAGCGTCCAAAGCTGTCATTTTGATGACAAATTAAATAAACTTTTTTCTTTGTAAGTGTCAGTGTTACTGTAGTAGGTTGTATACAGTACATCGTACAGATTAGCCACCTTACAGGCAGGGTCAGGACATCTCCCAAGCATTTTATTTATAGGAATCTTTGTATTTCTAATGTTGACCCTAAAGCATTACTAAAATAGCTGCTCCCCACAAAACAGACGTTTTAAAAAATGTTTTTTGCTTTGGCACATGTCCCCCAGGACAGTGTCTAACACTCATGCCATTTGTTTGACAATCCCTTGCCTAGTAGTCACTGCACTTCACTGCAACTACAGTCTGAGCCTCCAATGTGCCATTTCTGTAGCCGCTACTTCCAGTCTCCCCCCTGCTTAAAGCTACATGGTGCCCCTTGCTTCTTTCTTGTTCCAGTACCTGACACCTACCCTCCTTCATGACTGTGAGTACCTGTTGCATAACCTGTGGATAGTTTGCAGCCAAATCTAAACTCCTGTGAGGGGATCCCTGGCAAACGCCAACTACATCTTAGATTCCTCTCTCAGGAAAAGCATGGATGCTTTTACTCATTGAGGAGCAAGGTGTAGTTGGACTTTTAATTAACAGGGGTGCTTTCAATTGATTTCCAGTCCTCGGTTTTGTTATCTTTATGGTAGGGCCAAAGGCATGAATTTCTATTCCACATATGAAGTCCGACATGCTAAGATGGACAGATTGTTATGAAATACTTTCAGGACTCAGTCGATGTCTGTGGCAGCACTTCCTGCAAACATTAATCCATCTCAGCACAGCTATATTCATTAAAAACGTTTTATTGGTTTATACTTCAAAAAAAGGAAAAACAAAAACAAAATGCATCTATCCCTTAGGACTGATTTATTGAAGGCAAATATTATGTTCACTTTTCAAGGGATTTCCCCCCTCAGCTATGTTCAGAGGCTAATCACCAGGCCCATGCACTGTCATGTATGGAAACAGGACTGTTCTAAACTAAGTGCAAGTACCAATTTAAAGAAAATAAATTTATACAGTATATATGAACTTCAGAGCTCATTTACATTAGCCCTCTGAAGAGTGCTTCTCTGTGGATAAGCGTTTGATAAGCAGGGAGGAGGCTCTATCTCGTCTACTCACCACCTGTTTAAACCCCCAAGAAGTCACACCACCACACAGCAACCACATGCACTGCACACGGTTGTGATGCGGCCCCATGAAGTTTAATTGGTTACATTCAGTGGGTGCTACGGCCCACTGAACTTGACGGGGGGACAATTTTAGGCATGTTTATACTCCTGTCCGCTGTCTTTGCACAATTGGCTTGGGCTCAACTGGATTTTTTTACTGATCCTCAACTGCAATTGTAAATTAGGCTTTAGGGAGTTGCATCCCTAGATCAGGTACAAAGGTGTCTCCTATGCAGTTTGCGTGTCTTAATGACAGGTTTGCTTTAATGAGCTCAAACCCTTAAATAACTTAACACCCTGAAGTCAAAAGAAATTATCTATTTTCTTGGAAACCCACTTTAATCGGTATTTTTTGCCTCTTTTTAGATTTTCATCTGTATTTTGTGTCTGCGTGGCAAAACCAGGCAATTGATGACAAAATCATTATTAAAGTGGATGTAAACACAATGTCATCCTTTCTAAACTACTGCCATAGGGGTTATCTATAAGGATATACATGCCTCCTGCATGTATCCTTACCTGTCAAATGTCTCCCCTCTGTCTGTTATTAGACCCGAAAAACTGCAGATTCTGTGAGGTGGGTCTGTTGTCTGGAGCTTGGTGGGTGGAGTCGTGATGTCAGTAGACTCCCCGCCCACCTCTACACTCCCCTGTGTATTTCTAACACTGAACTTCTGCTATGATCTCTAACATCCAGTGAAAAGACAGGAAAGTAACCACATGACTTCAGCATGCCAAATCATGGTGAGGTGTGGAACAGCCAATCCTTGCAGAGCTGCTGAAGAAAGGAGTGGGGGAGGGAATTTAAAAATACTGCATGTCTCTTAGGCTAGTGCACGAGATGTAAATCACCTGTCACTCACAGCAAGGGGGAGTATTTGACAAAGTTTTTCTCAGTTTGTCAAGATTTATCTCACTGAACAATAAAAGAGGATTGCTCAGAGATGGATTAACTCTGTGTGGCAAGGCTCAAATGATAGCAAATCTTATACTCTACAGTATGATATATATATAAAAAATTTTTTTTCCGGGTTTACATCCACTTTAAACATGAAATACATGATAAGCTCCAAACATTCTGCTGGGTTTTACTCAGCTTTGATACTATAACATAGATAGGTTGCTAGACCATAAAGATGTACGTTGGACTAATGAAAGGTGAACGCTCATCTACTTTATATCTTATACATTTATAACATACATTCATATCAGACAAAATTCTACTAAGTCCGATTAATAACTTCTGGTCTGTAAGGGAATAAATACATGCATGGGGAATAGCATTGCAAGTTCTTGTAAAGGAAAGCAGCAGAATTTTTTCTCTTTTCAGTTGTATCACTGTGCCTGTGCCACAGACGTAATAATTCTGAAATAAAACAAATAAATGAATTAATTAATTTTAAAAAAATGTCAAACAAGAAGCTTAAAAATACAGAGGGCAATGTTGTTCCCAAATAAAAAATATTTTCAATCATATCTCTATTTATTATATACCTTAAATTGAATTGTCACAGTCTATTGGCTATTTTTCCCCTGATAAGGCTCGCGTTTGGTCACTGCAAATACTTGTATGCTTTGCTGATATTGGCAAGCATGTCCATGATTGTTTTAAAAAAAAGATTGGTTGGCAATCAGGTCTATCTTTGGGCACCTTTGGATATGTATAGTTAATAGTACAGCATCTCTAACAAGTCACAGTGTCCTCATTCTTCTGAGTAGGGACGCCCTCCCAGTTAGGCCCTACTCTTCCCACCAATGCACTGTTCATTTCAATGGTAAGTTTGTACACCTCTTGTCCCTCTAGCATTAGTATATAAACTTTCTATTGGAATGAATGGAGATCGCAGCATGCATAGCCCTATCTGGGAGGATTTTGAGGAAGTTGTGAAGCACTGAGCAGGTCACACAGTAATGATCTCAGAAGAGTGGGGACACTTAGTTATGTGGTTTTCTGGGGGTTCTGAGGGAGGGCTGAAGCACCAAGGGTAACTGCACTAAAAAATGCAATTACCCTTTAATTACAATAAGGTCAGTTTGAAGAGAAGCTTTAGCAAACAATAATAATCAGAATACAGATTAATTTAGTCAGCTAAAAGATTAATTACATGTGTTTGCATGTAACTGGTCACCTTTCCTACAGCATATGTACTAATTCAGTAAGCCAGCACAAAGTGAATGATTATGTGCACAATGCTGTAAACTATTAGCACCCAATCAAGATTATTGTGTTGGTCTATGGTAAACTAAGATCTAATTGATTCAGTGGGTTGCTCTACATTACATTACTGTACTCAACAATTATGTTTGCCATTCTTTGTACTGTCCCAATGGACAAGCCCAATCCACTGCCCTTCTGGCACTGGAGCACATGAGCCTGTGCATCCAACAACTTCCACCATCTATTAGACACATAGAAAATCCCTGATACCCACAGAGTTAAAGAATGGGACAGATTATTCATACACTATGCCTGTTAGGATTGCATTCACCTGCTGGTGGCATTGTGCTGCTCTGGGCGCCCACCAAGGACCAGATCTGCTACATTTGGGAACTGGGAGTCAGTTGCTTGAGCTTTTTGCTTTGCCTTGTCAAGATGCTTAGAGCTAGGGTTATTTGTCATGTGCAGCTCGCGCTAGAAGTAGATAAAGATCATTGTTGCTTCATGTGGCAGAATCTCACTGTGGAGGAAGTTCTGACAGCACATGCCTTAGCTGTTGAGGGCAGATTCTCCCTTAGCAAAGTACAACCCTTGATTCAGGTCTGTTCTGAGCTATATTTTCTGGTTATCTCTCAGTACCAGGATGTTTTCACTCCTCCATTTACTATGTACCAGGTTGGATTTTTGGGATGGTTGCTGGAACATTGCGCAGGTTCTTTTTTCCAGCAGTATTCAGCCTATTCACAACAGGTGTTGTTGGATTATATTGCTGCTGTGCACTGTTTAATTGAGCAATGTGAGCAAGGGAGAGATGAACTGACTTTAGTTCAACCTCTGCTACAAGCTTGGTCAGAGATCATATACCCAGTGCTAGATGAGCCACACAAAGTCAGATCTGCTGCTAAAAATCAAGAATCTCTTCCTCTGTTACCTTTAGCAACCACAGCTTCTACTGTTCTTTACTTCCTGTAGATCAGTATCATGCTACCAGTAATCACACTTCCTCTGTATGCAATCCATTGAATGCTCCCCCTGCAGTACCATTACCCATAGCAACGTCTCAGGCCTCTTCCTGTACTTCTGCTACTCTCCCCTCTATTCACCCCATTACTCTTACTACCTTTCCATCAGCAGTGCACTCTGGTCAGCACAATGCAACTACGTGCAGGACTCCAGTATCTAAGCCTTTTCTCCTGCTCTTACAACTCTGCCACTATCCATGTTGCCTGCTGATCTTGTGCCTGCTGATCCGGTGCTCACTGATCCGGTGTCTGCTGCCCAGCCTGCTCATCTGGTGCCCGCTGCCCACCCTGCTGATCCAGTGCCCGCTGCCCAGCCTGTTGATCCAGTGCCTGTTGTCCAGCCTGATGTGCTGCTGACTGCTGCCAATGAGATCCAGAACTCCTCCATGCAGATGACTGCTGCCGATAAGATCCAGTCCTCCTTCATGCAGATCACTGCTGCCGATGAGATCCAGTCCTCCTCCATGCAGAGGACTGCTGCTGGTGAGTTCCAGTCCTCCTCCATGCAGATGATTGCTGCCGGTGAGTTCCAGTCCTCCTCCATGCAGATGACTGCTGCCAGTGAGATCCAGTCCTCCTCCATGCTAATGGCTGCTGCCGGTGAGATCCAGTCCTCCATGTTGCTGCCTGCCGATGGTGCCTGTGCCTCCTCCATGTTGTCGCCTGCTGATGGTGTCCATGCCTCCTCTGTGTTGCCACCTGCCGATGGGTTCCATGCCTCCTCCATGCTGCCGTCTGTTGCCAAGCCTGCCACAGGTGACCTGCATCCTGCCGGCCAGCTAGACTATGCTGATTTCCAGGCTGCTGCCCAGCTGGACAATGCTGATTCCCAGGCTGGCGCCTAGCTGGACTATGCTGATTCCCGGGCTGCCACCCAGCTGGACTATGTTGACTCCCAGACTGCCGCCCAGCTCTACTATACTGATTCCCGGGCCGCCACCCAGCTGGACTATGCCAATCCACTACTTGCTGTGAAGTCGGACTCTGTTGATGGGGTTAAACTCCTGCCTGCTGATGTGTCTGGGGCTTCTCTAGTTCCTGTGTTATATGGCTTAAATGGGTTATCCAGTGGGTTAAGATCCCTCCTTTTGTCCACTCTAAGCTCTTTTCGCAGCCAGCTGATCCTGTTATGCCAAGACCAGGAAGTCCTGATACCCACTCTGAACCTGAGAACTGTCTCTGCTGTTACAGCCCCAGTAGTAGAGGTCCTATGGGAAAGGGCAGTGTTCCATATGAACTTTTTCCTGACCCAGGATTCATCTCTGCGATCCCTAGCGCATTTGGGGACCCGAGTGGAGTAACCTATGCCCTGGGTAGACCTGAGTGGCAGGTAAAACACAGAGCAGTCTTTAGCATCAGAGAGAGAAGAGGTCCAGGTGTGATGGGACACCCTGGCGTCAGGGTACCTGCATGGACCAGGGACTCTGACATTAAGTGTCCAGTTATATTTTAGTGTCCCAGCATTGGGATATAGGCTGTGTTTAAGAATTGTAAGCCTTTGGTGTTGTACCTCAGGGATCTAACCAGCAGAAAACCCAGACAGTTTTGGGACTCCGGCGGCGGGGTTCTCAGCCAAATTCCAGACCTTGGCAGTGGGGTACCCAGTCGGCCTGAAGACCCCAGGGGTGGGGCCCTAGTGTCCAGAAACTGCTCCCTAAGGGGGGGATATGTTAGGATTAAGTTCACCTGCTGGTCGCACTGTGCTGTTATGGGTTGTTTGCTGCAGTTCTAATGTCCACCAGCAGGTGTCCCCCAGAAGCCAGCAGGCCATAATAATCAGCCACACCTGCATTCAGCCATTGGGTGGCTATTTAAGGCTGCTCCTCCCTTACCCCGATGCATCACTATTCTGATCGCTTCCTTGCTGCCAGTTGTGCCTGATACCTGTCCTCAAGCTTCCTGTACCCCTCTGCCTTGCCTCCCTCTGCCTTGCTCCTGCTCGAGTACCCAGTCGTGAGCCCTTATATTGTATTTTGTATATAGTCAGTTGTTAGGGTCATCGGTTACTTTGTCTTTGGAGTTTTGCTCACTTTTTGCTGTTTATGTTTATTGGTGTCTGTTCACTGTTAATAAACCTCACTTTAACCACTTGCTGACCAGGCACAGTATATATACTTAGGCAGGTCGGCTCTCCTGCACAACAGGGGAACAGCGATCTCTGTGGGGTTCCAGTAAGCCCATCCCCCACACAGTTAGAACACACCCAGGGAACACAGTAAACCCTTTGATCCCCCCTAGTGTTAACCCCTTCCCTGCCAGTGTCATTTATACACTGAACAGTGCATTTTTATAGCACTGATCAATGTAATAATTTCACTGGTCCCCAAAAAGTGTCACTTGGGGTCAGATTTGTCCACCACATTGTCCCAGTCCTGCTAAAAAAAAAAAATCGCAGATCGCCGCCATTACCAGTAAAAACATAAAAAAAAATAAAAGTCCATAAATCTATTCCCTATTTTGTAGACGCTATAACTTTTGCGCAAACCAATCAATATACGCTTATTGTGATTTTTTTTTACCAAAAATATGTAGCAGAATACATATTGGCTAAACTGATGAATATTTTTTCTTTTTTTTGAATATGTGTTATAGCAGAAAGTAAAAAATGTTGTTTTTTT
Source organism: Lithobates clamitans (assembly GCA_037952925.1). Taxonomy (NCBI): domain Eukaryota; kingdom Metazoa; phylum Chordata; class Amphibia; order Anura; family Ranidae; genus Lithobates; species Lithobates clamitans. The sequence continues at coordinate 4,085,890 of JBBGZY010000659.1, read as the reverse complement.
CAAAATGGTCTATCTTTTTTTGTTTATAGCGCAAAAAAATAAAAACCGCAGAGGTGATCAAATATCACCAAAAGAAAGCTCTATTTGTGGGAAAAAAAGTATATATATTTTGTTTGGGAACGTCGCATGACCGTGCAATTGTCAGTTAAGTTGACGCAGTGCCCTATCGCAAAAAATGGTCTGGTCATTAAGGGGGTAAAACCTTCCGAGGCTGAAGTGGTTAAGGATATATACTTTGTTTGGTCTCAGTTTCCTCGTGTAGCTACGTGTCTGGTCTGCTTGCTGCAGAAACCTGACACTGCCTCATTTACCTGAGAATGCCACATTCACTTCATTAATTAGCATTTTCTGGAGTATTCTGACAATTTTACTGGTTGGATTTGTAGACTGTGTCATAAACATACCTCCCAACTTTTACACTTCAGAATGAGGGACACTTAAGGTAGCAAGTGACTGGCAGTGTGCTACACTCACCAGGGCAAAAATGGGTGTGGTCAAACTTTTAACAATGGGAGGGGCTTAATGGATACAGAGTTTAGGAGAGTGCTAGATACAGAGTACAGGGTTCTGGAGTCTGTTATGTACAGGAAGGTGGGTTCTGGAATGTGTTATGCACAGGGTGCAGGGTTTTGTAGTGCATTATGTAGAGTGCAGGAGAGTGCTAGGCACAGAGTACAGGGTTCTGGAGTGCGTTACGTACAGAGTGCATGGATCTGGAGTGTGTTACGTACAGAGTGCAGGGTTCTGGAGAGCGTTACGTACAGAAAGGTGGGTTCTGGAGTAAGTTATGCACAGGGTTCAAGAGGGCGCTAGGTACAGAGTCCATTCATGTATTAACATCTCACTATTGCACCTCTCCTCAGCTATAACCTCCACACATACAAAACACACACATATAAAACACACACATACAAACCACACACACATATATACACACACACACAAACCACACACACACATACACATATACATACAAACCACACACACACATACAAACCACACACACACATATACACAAACCACACACACACACACACACACACACATACAAACCGCAAACACACACACACATACACATATACAAACAAACCACACACACACACACACACACACACATACAAACCACACACACATACAAACCACACACACACACACACATACAAACCACACACACACATACAAACCACACACACACATATAAAACACAACGTCTCTCAGATGCCCTCCCCTTCCCCAAAGCACTACCATCTTCCACATGGTTATCTTTGTAAAAGTACCTTTCTGTAGCTGGCACTGTCACAGCGTTGTTTACTTTTTTGTGCAATAACTGTACACTCTTCTCATTTCCAGCTCCCAATCTCCCCTCCCTGAGCAGGAAGGAGATAAGGATAATGATGCAGCTCACCCCTTTCCTCCCCTACTTCCCTCGATCATGCTGCACTCACAGACCAGCTCTTCCCTCCGCTCTCAGTGCAGAGCAGGGAGGCTGCTATAGGAGCCGTGGGGGAGAGCTCAGCTGTTACTTTTAATGGCAGAAGCCATGCTGTGAGTGCATGGCTTCCACGTGTCCGAAAAAACCCCGGTCAGCAATGTATAAACGTGCTGTTTGCCTATACGCTGATTGCTTGACAAAGGGACAGGTGAGAGTAGCAGTCCCGCCCATCCCGACATCAAGGCTTTAATCTGACAGCTGCAGCTGCACAGACCCCATCCAGTGGGTTTTCTGGTCAATCCCTGGTTGTGCTTGATATTCACACTTGCGCTGTAAGTTACTACATAATTAACTGATGGAGTGATGCGGGACAAAGTCCTTGTACAGTGGGATAGCGATAGCGCGACAGAGTTATAAATGCGGGAATGTCCCATCCAATCCGGGACTATTGGGTGGTATTATTAAACAGTTGAGACTGGTTGTCCTACTGTGGAGTGTAAAAAAGGAAAACATATATATATAGTCTGATACTAACATTTTGGGTTATTTTGCAAACTGAGTTCATCTTAAATGCTGTAAATGCTGATTATACCTTTGTTGAATTACAAGTAAGTAGACACCGAAGATAGTAAGTACAGATATCAAGACTATAATTTTTCCAGCAAGTAGGCTTCCATAAAACTTTAAACCTGTGAAACAAACAATAATGTGTATTACAAAGAATTTATAATATTTTTATTCATTTTTTGATATCATGCCTGATAATCATAATTGCCATGTGGACCGATGTACAGTGGGGCAAAAAAGTATTTAGTCAGCCACCAATTGTGCTAGTTCTCCAACTTAAAAAGATGAGAGAGGCCTGTAATTATCATCATAGGTATACCTCAACTATGAGAGACAAAATATGGAAACAAATACAGACAATCACATTGTCTGATTTTTGAAAGAATTTATTTGCAAATTATGGTGGAAAATAAGGATTTGGTCAATATCAAAAGTTCATCTCAATACTTTGTTATATATCCTTTGTTGGCAATGACAGAGGTCAAACGTTTTCTGTAAGTCTTCACAAGGTTGTCACACACTGTTGCTGGTATGTTGGCCCATTCCTCCTTGAAATGCTTCTTACGAAGTCACTCCTTCGTTGCCCGGGCTGTGTGTTTGGGATCATTGTCATGCTGAAAGACCCAGCCACGTTTCATCTTCAATGCCCTTGCTGATGGGAGGATCAAAATCTCACTATACATGGCCCCATTCATTCTTTCATGTACACGGATCAGTCGCCATGTTCCCTTTGCAGAGAAACAGCCCCAAAGCATGATGTTGCCACCCCCATGCTTCACAGTAGGTATGGTGTTCTTTGGTTGCAACTCAGCATTCTCTCTCCTCCAAACACGACGAGTTGTGTTTCTACCAAACAGTTCTATTTTGGTTTCATCTGACCATATGACATTCTCCCAATCCTCTTCTGGATCATCCAAATGCTCTCTAGCAAACCTCAGATGGGCCCGGACATGTACTGGCTTAAGCAGGGGGACACGTCTAGCACTGCAGGATCTGAGTACCTGGCGGCGTAGTGTGTTACTGATGGTAGCCTTTGTTACGTTGGTCCCAGCTCTCTGCGGGTCATTCACTAGGTGCCCCCGTGTGGTTCTGGGATTTTTGCTCACCGTTCTTGTGATCATTTTGACCCCACGGGGTGAGATCTTGCATGGAGCCCCAGATCGAGGGAGATTATCGGTGGTCTTGTATGTCTTCCATTTTCTAATTATTGCTCCCACAGTTGATTTCTTCATACCAAGCTGCTTGCCTATTGCAGATTCAGTCTTCCCAGCCTGGTGCAGGTCTACAATTTTGTTTCTGGTGTCCTTCGACAGCTCTTTGGTCTTCACCATAGTGGAGTTTGAAGTGTGACTGTTTGAGGTTGTGGACAGGTGTCTTTTATACTGATAACAAGTTCAAACAGGTGCCATTAATACAGGAAATGAGTGGAGGACAGAGGAGCCTCTTAAAGAAGAAGATACAGATCTGTGAGAGCCAGAAATCTTGCTTGTTTGTAGGTGACCAAATACTTATTTTCCACCATATTTTGCAAATAAATTCTTTCAAAAATCAGACAATGTGATTGTCTGGATTTGTTTCCACATTTTGTCTCTCATAGTTGAGGTATACCTATGATGACAATTACAGGCCTCTCTCATCTTTTTAAGTGGGAGAACTTGCACAATTGGTGGCTGACTAAATACTTTTTTGCCCCACTGTAAATATATGACAATATCCATACCTGGTATACTTCTTAACATGCCCAACAGCTACAGTATATGAATAAAAGCTTTTACTATTTTTTGCTTTTAAAGTTATTAGTGCTAATTACGGGCTGTATAACGTAGTAAATGCGTGCCCATGGCATAGTGAATACATACAATTATGGTCATTTATATCACAGGAAGCATTCTTAAAAGTCTGATTTATAATATGACATGCCCCTCTTTAACATTTCTGCTTGGTTTTACTTGTATGTGGTTGAAAACTGAAGCATACCTTGTTTAATAACGTTTTCTTTTATAAAAGACAATAAAATGGAAGAGCTCTTAAACATATCTACTGGGATAAATGTCTGTAAAACTATACCTGGTTTTGACAGGATGCTGCCTTCGGAAGTATTCTCCTGGCATTGTCTTTGGTCTCCTCCTAAAACAATGACATCATTATTCAATTAGATTAAAAAAAAAAAAAAAGATTTGCTACATTATAGATAAAATCCATACTTTGGGCTTAAAGAGAAACTGCAGTCTGCTCACATAATTTGTAATAAAAAACATCTTTGCCATTCTGAAGCTTCCCTCCAACTACTTTGCATATTATTTTATATATACTGTGATTCTGTACTTGCCAAATATGCTGCAGAAATCTCACTCCACTAAGTCTGGCTAAGTCTGGCTGCAATCATTTTAACTGTGGGCAGCTAAGGCTGCTGCCTGTTCACTTCCTGGATTTACACAGACACAGAGGCACACCTCCAGCTCTGCAGCTCTGATTGGCCCTCTTTTGACTCAACCCCCCTCCCTTCCTGGCAAACTCTCACGAGAGTGAGAGAGAGAGCTGTGCATGACGTCATAAGCCTAGGCTTTTTACCAGACAAGAAACAGTATGTGGGCTGTATAAAGTATTTACTGGCAGAAAAAAAAATGTTTTACTATCCAAAGTTAAAACAACAAGAGCAGAAGATTTAATAGATGGAAAGTTTAAAAAATGACTGAAGTTCTGTTAGGGCCCTCTCACACTGGGGGGGGCGGCGTCGGCAGTAAAGTGCCGCTATTGTAAGCGGCGCTTTTTCCGTCGGTATTCGGCCGCTAGCGGTTTTACCCCCGCTAGCGGCCGAGAAAGGGTTAAAAACCACCGCAAAGGCGCTTTGCCGGCGGTATAGCCGCGCTGTCCCAATGATTTCAATGGGCAGGAGCGGTATACACTCCGCTCCTTCACCGCTCCGAAGATGCTGCTAGCAGGACTTTTTTTTACCGTCCTGCTAGCGCACCGCTCCAGTGTGAAAGCCCTCGGGGGTTTCACACTAGAGAGACAGCAGCGGCACTTTCGGGTCGGTTTGCAGGCACTATTATTAGCGCAATAGCGCCTGCAAATCGCCCCATTGTGAAAGGGCCCTTACGTTTAGTTTACCTTGCCAACAGCTGGCCTCCCCAATGTGAGCTAAGGCCTTGTGTATATACAATATAGGTGTATACAGTGCCCTAAAAAGGTATTCATACCCCTTGAAATTTTCCACATTTTATCATGTTACAACCAAAAACGTAAATGTATTTTATTGGGATTTTATGTGACAGACCAACACAAAGTGGCACATAATTTGTGAAGTGGAAGGAAAATGATAATTGGTTTTCAAAATTTTTTACAAATAAATATGTGAAGAGTGTGGCGTTCATTTGTATTCAGCCCCCTTTACTCTGATACCCCTAACTAAAATCTAGTGGAACCAATTGCCTTCAGAAGTCACCGAATTAGTAAATAGAGTCAAACTTTGTATAATTTTTTCTTTAAATACTCCTTATTAAACTTTTCCTTTTTCTTTTTTACACAACATATACATACAATTTAATAAACAAAGCACTTGTCTCCAGTTATCTTGATAATTCACAAAAAGGAAGTAAACAGGGTCACTTTTCAGGTAAGACTCATGCCGCGTACACACGGTCGTACTTTTTACGGCAGACTTTGCCCGTCTGACTTTTCGACGGACTTTACGACGGACTTTCTGAATGAATGGACTTGCCTACACACAATCCACCAAAGTCCGTCGAATTCGTTTGTGATGACATACAACCGGACTAAAACAAGGAAGTTCATAGCCAGTAGCCAATAGCTGCCCTAGCGTGGCTTTTTGTCCGTCGAACTAGCATACAGACGAGCGGACTTTTCGAACGGACTCGATTTCGACGGATTGATTTAAAACATGTTTCAAATCTAAGTCCGTCCAGCTTTTGAGAAAACAAAGTCCGCTGGAGCCCACACACGATCGAATTGTCTGACGAAATCCAGTCCGCCGGGCAAAGTCTGCCGTAAAGTCCGCTCGTGTGTACGCGGCATAAGTCTCAGAGAGATTTCATCCAATATAAATCTGCCCTCCAAAAATACAATTCCAGCCTCCTCACTGCCAAGCAGACCTACTTTATCACTCTCATTAGCAACTTATCATCCCGTCCCTGTCAATTCTTCTCTGCCTTCAACTCTCTACTTCGTCCTCCACCGCCTCCACCCGTCAACTCACTTACTGCCCAGGAGATCGCCAATCACTTCAAACAGAAGATTGATACAATTCGTGAGGAGTTCTCTACTGTTCCGATACCCTCCACGCTTCACACTTCATGCCCACAGGCACAATCATTACTTCACTCTTTCAACCCCACCACTATAAACAAGGTTGCTAAACTACTACTACTAATGTCCACCTTACCACCTGCCCTCTGGATCCTGTTCCCTCACAAATGCTGCATTCACCCTCTGGCTCTATGCTACACTCTCTAACCCACATCTTTAATCTTTCCCTCTCTTCTGGCAGACCCATACTTAAAAAGACCTCACTGGACCCATCCAATCTTAACAACCTACGCCCCGTCACCTTGCTCCCCTTCTTATCCAAACTCCTCGAACGTCTGGTCTACAACTGGCTGAGCGACCACCTCGCTTATAATAGCCTTCTTGATCCCCTTCAGTCTGGATTTCGTCCTCAACACTCCACAGAAACTGCTCTCCTAAAACTAATGGGGCGTACACACGGTCGGACTTTTCGACCGGACTGGTCTGACAGATGCCGACGGACCAAATCCGTCGGACAATCCGATCGTGTGTGGGCTTCACCGGACCTTCAGCGGACTTTTCCAGTCACAAATCTGACAGACTTTAGATTTGGAACAGGCTTCAAATCTTTACGTCGTAACTCCGCCGGACCCAGAAATCCGCTCGTCTGTATGCTAGTCAAAAACCGATGCTAGGGCAGCTATTGGCTACTGGCTATCAACTTCCTTATTTTAGTCTGGTGTACGTAATCACGTACAAATCCGTCAGACTTTGGTGTGATCGTGTGTAGGCAAGTCCGTTCGTTAGAAAGTCCGTCGGAAGTCTGTCAAAAGTCCGTCAAAAGTCCGCTGGAAAGTCTGTCGGACCAGTCCGGTCGAAAAGTTTGCCCGTGTGTGCGCGGCATAACAAACGGTCTACTAATGGCCAAAACCAATGGACACTATTCTGTACTCCTACTCCTGGACCTCTCTGCTGCCTTTGATATGGTTGACCACCCCCTCCTCCTCAAAAAACTCCACGCCTTTGGTCTCCGTGACTGTACTCTTCGCTGGTTCACTTTCTACTTATCCAACTGCACCTTTAGCGTTTCCTACAACTCTACTTCCTCTTCTCCTCTTCCTTTCTCAGTTGGGGTCCCCCAAGGTTCTGTTCTTGGACCTCTCCTATTTTCAATCTACACCTCCTCCCTGGGTCAGCTGATAGCATCACATGGCTTCCAATACCACCTCTACGCTGATGACACCCAAATCTATTTCTCTGCCCCTCAGCTCACTCCCTCTGTCTCCTCACGTATCACTAATTTACTATCAGATATATCAGTCTGGATGTCACACCACTTCCTCAAACTCAATCTATCCAAAACCGAACTTGTAATTTTTCCTCCCCCATATGCCCCTTCCCCTGATCTCTCGGTCAAAATCGATGGCACAACTATAAGCCCATCCCCACATGCCAAGGTTCTAGGTGTCGTCCTGGACTCTGAACTTTCCTTCAAGCACCATGTCCAATCACTGTCCAAATCCTGCCGCCTCAACCTCCGCAACATCTCCAAAATAGGCCCCTTTCTATTCAATGACACAACAAAGCTCTTAATTCACTCGCTGGTCATCTCTTGCCTCGACTACTGCAACTCCCTTCTCATTGGCTTACCTCTACACAGTCTACCACCTCTTCAATCCATCATGAATGCTGCTGCCAGACTCATCCACCTTACCAATCGCTCTGTCTCTGCTACCCCTCTCTGTCAATCCCTCCACTGGCTTCCGGTCGGCCAAAGAATTTCATTCAAAATACTAACAACTACGTACAAAGCCATCCACAATTTAGCCCCCAGCTACATCACTAGCCTAGTCTCTAAATACCAACCTACTCAGTCTCTTCATTCCTCTCAAGACCTTCTGCTCTCTAGCTCCCTCATCATCTCCTCCCATGCTCGCCTCCAGGACTTTTCTAAAGCCTCTCCAATCCTATGGAATGCCTTACCCCAATCTGTCTGCTTATCTCCTACTCTATTAGCTTTTAGACGATCCCTGAAAACCCTTCTCTTCTAGCCTACCAGTATTGTACATTAATCCCTTCTGCATATTGGTGTACGATCCTCAGTGGTTCCCACCATGAAACAATCAAACTCGCACTATATAACCCTATTAGTGATATCAACCAAGGGTCAAACAGGCATTTTCGTAAACTGTGGGAATGGTGGCCGTCAAAACAAGCAGATTAACATGCCTGTTCAAAAAAAAGCCTTTGTCACCACTCTCCCCCAAAGTTACCAAAATGAAATACGTGCCCATACATATGAAGGCTCCACATATCAATTCATGATTAGTTAATATAAAGTGTTTCGTAGACCTTAAGCAACAATAATAATAATAATAAAAACTTGGTATATTAGAGGGAAACTACACAATCAAAAACTCTATACATTAACATATATTTCCGTTCGATAATGTAAACAGTTATTTAATCGATGAACTCCAATACATTATTCATTCTGCGAACATTATTATTTCAAATGTGTCAGCACCGCAGAAAAAATTGTAACCTAATGTGACCCAAATTCTAAAATATTACAAGAAAAAAATATATTAATAATAATAAGAAAAAAACGTATATTTGTTTTAAAATTGTGACATAAGTTTTAAAATTGAAAATTGGTTCTAAAATATTCAAATTATATTGAACCTCACGTAAATGAAACATTTTAAGTGTAAATAAGTTAAAATAAACCTAAAATAAAATTAATTCAAGAGACTGGATCATAAACCTATAAAATGTAATAGTATTTTAATTCCCACACCTCTCTAAACCAACCCTCAAAGGGGCGTCCACCCTAAAGGGAAACCCAAATGGGAAGGAGGGGAGGGGGAAGGGTACTGTTCGTACATTCATGACTAACAGGACAAATATGAATAACTATATTCCTCATGTATTCTTTTTGCTTGTACAGACAAGCATATGTCCATTGTTAGATATAAGAAGTAAAAAATGAATGAAAGTATTAGTGGTTAACCCACTTTTATTCACATGACTGAAATAGCTCATGATAACTAGGGCTTATATATCAGACACCTATACGGTAATATACCATGTAATGTGAACTCGATCAATAATCACTAATAAAGCAATTAAGATCGAGTTCAATATTCAAACCTGCAGGTTGGAGAGTATCAGTGAGATATATCCATTTTGTCTCACACTTGGATATCTCTCTTACCATATTTGAACCTCTCCATGTAGGGCTTAGTTTCTCTATGCCCCAGAACAAAAGACCTGAAGGGTTTCTACTGTGTCTGCGTCTGAAAAGGAGTGACAGACTATGATCCTTGAATCCAATCAGGATGTTATAAATGTGTTCTGAGACTCGTTTGGCCAGAGTTCTTTTTGTGCAGCCTATATCCATAAGGCCGCACGGGCACTGTAACGCATAAACCACGCGTGTAGAGTTGCATGATATAAATTAATTAATGTTGAACTCCCTGCCATTCGCCGTGGAAATAAAAGACGCTAATCCTCTAATATGAGTGTTGGTCTGTTGGCACACCTTACATCTTCTGCAGGCATAAAAGCCATTCCTATCCCAAAACATTCTCGGTTTTTGGGGTTGATCTAACACTTTTTTTAACGACTCTATCCCCGAAAGAAGGTGTCTACCTATAAATGAACATTGGTTCCTTAGGTATTGCTTTCTTGAGGATTTTGTCCATACTTAGCATCTCCCAGTGTTTTTTGAATATCTCCTCTACCTCTCTAGATTGAAAATGGAAGTTACTGATGAATCCCCACTCTTGTCTCTCATCTTTAACTCTCTCTTTGTCTTCCAAACACAGGGTTTGTGAAAATTTTCCCACTTGTTGAATTGTTGAATCCAAAACATCTGCTTGATATCTGATCTCCACAAATCTGTTTTTTAAGATTTCTGATTGGGTCTGATAGTCAGAGTCATGGGTACAGTTCCTCCTGATCTGCATGAACTTGGTATATTTCGTAGCCAGGTTGGGTGGTGACCGCTATGTATCGACACATAACTATTTTGATCTGAAGATTTGAAATATACCTTAGTAATTAGTTGTTTCGACTGTTTCAAAACAGTGATGTCCAAATAATTAACCTGATCTCTACTGTAATGGTAATCTAATTGGATGTTATTAGGATTAGAGTTTAAAAAGCTCATAAAAGCCTTTAATGACTGTTCCGTGCCTGCGCAGACCAGGAACAGGTCATCAATGTACCTCTTAAAAAACAGAAGTTCGGTCCTCCTTTGGGCATAAATTGTCCTCCCACTCACTCATAAAGAGGTTGGCTAGACTGGGCGCAAATTTTGCGCCCATTGCAACCCCCCTCTTCTGAGTGTAGAAATTACCACCGTACCAGAAGTAGTTTGGTGTCAGGCAGTACTCAAGTACCATCCTTAAAAACTTCTTTTGAATATAAGGAATATCTTCCCTCTGGCTAAACGCCCAGTTGAGGGCAAGCAGTGCATCGTCGTGCTGTATGATAGTATACAACCAGAATACATCTGCCGTTACCATATAAATCTCAGCTTCCTCCAGGAGCTTGATTTTACTAAGACACAAAAGAAAATCCTTGAGATAAGCTTTGGTGCTAGTCACACTAGGCTGCAAAAAACAATCTAGGTACTGTCCCAATCTAGCCGAGACCGAACCTATATTGTTCACAATAGGTCAGGCTGGGGGGTTAGACATATTTTTATGAGCCTTCAGGAGGGTGTATATTGTTGGTATGTGACTAAAACTTGGTATCAGGTATCTTTTTTCTTTTTTGTTAATACCTGGTTATCAAACCCATAATACACAAGATTCATTAAGTCCTGCCTATACTCTCTGGTAGGATCTCCCTTTAAACGAGTATATGTATTCTCATCTGTTAACATCTCTGTTAATTGGGAGTGATAAAATTCTTTAGTCAAAATAACCACACCTCCCCCTTTGTCTGCTGGGCAGACAATGATGTCCTTCCGTTCTTCCAAGGCACTGATCCCGTCTTGTATATATCTTGGATTTGTGTTCTGTTTGGGAACAATTTTGTCCAAGTCCTTCAAATCTAGTTGTTTGAATACCTCTATATGGTGTTTGAATTTAGAGGGAGGAGTAAATAATGATTTATTCCTCAAGCCACTATCCACTCCTACCGTGACATTTTCCAAAGGCCTACTAGGTTGGTTACTCAAAAAATACTTTTTCATATTTATTTTTCGTATTCGTATTTATGAATATTAATGTAGACATTAAATTTATTTATGGATTTTTTTGTGGAACATTTCAAACCTGTGTTTAGAATATTCATCTCTTTATCTGTTAAAGAAATGTTGGTAAGATTGTAAATCCCTGTTATTCTGTTTCCCTTCTCCTTTTGCTCTTGGACTCTTCACCCTACCCTACAACCTCTCATTGGTTTAGGTTCCTTTGTTCCCCTACCTGTGATGGGTAAGGTCTTTCCATCTCCAGGAGGCGGAGATGGAAAGGATATATGGTAATGGATAGAGCTTTTGATTGTGCAATTTTCCTCTAATATACCAAGTTTTTATTATTATTATTGTTGTTGCTTAAGGTCTACGAAATACATTATATTAACTAATTAGGAATTGATATGTGAAGCTCTTCATATGTATGGGCACGTATTTCATTTTGGTAACTTTGGGGGAGAGCGGTGACAATGGCTTTCTTTTGAACAGGCACTGACATGTTGATCTGCTTGTTTTGGCGGCCACCATTCCCACAGTTTACGAAAATGGCTGTTTGACCCTTGGTAGATATCACTAATAGGGTTGTATAGTGTGAGTTTGATCATTTCATGGTGGGAACCACTGAGGATCATGCACCAATATGCAGAAGGGATTAATGTACAATACTGGTGGGCTATACAGTTGCAAGTCCGTGCCGTGTGGGCCACGCCTATTGACAAAGATGGAATGACGAAACGCGTCTAGGCGTGACCACATGGCTTGCTGCATCTGTCACTGGCTTCGATCCCCTCCCGGGAACCACCACGGACAATCATATCTCCACGAGAGGTGGTAAGTGTATCGGACCTGAATACACAGTGCAATATTTTATACTGAACGATTTTTATATTATGTTGGTGTAACAACACCCCGAGTATGAAAGGGGTTAAAGCCGTTTAGGACATTCCATTTCCGAACACAAGGGCAGTTACGGAACACTCCAATCAGCCGAACAAGAAACCCATACAAATAATTCTTCCCCCCCAAGTACGAGACAAGGCTCTGTACGGAGGGTCAAACAGAAATCAGACTCTTTATTAGAACCAAAATTTCAAGTCTTTATATACAGTTAAAGAGGAGGTTCCTACCTCCTGCTCATATTACTCTAAAAATACACCTATAACCAGAAACCTAATTAACATGAGCTAATTTACAAAATCATTTACCCAGACTAGGTGACTCAGAGACATGACCTTTAGGACAGACTTGCCGTCTTCACACAATAGCAGAAGCTAGTTACAATTAACAATACAAACAGTGATCTCCCCCCTCCTCAGCCTAGTAGGCAACAAACTATAGTATGAGTAGACTGTCCGAGTCCTACCCAGTTCTAGAGGCCAATGTTGACTTCAGAATTAAACAACCCAAGAATAGTCTTTACATATATTCTTGAGAGATATTGTTAACGAATATTACTGTCCCATTTGAAGTAATCCAATCATATTCTCAGGGTTTATTCTTTTCTTGGTCACCCTGTGCCCAACAGTGACTCCCGTCACAGTTGGTAAGTGCATTGGCATAAGGGAAGGGGTTTATTTTGGATAAAAGTTTTACAGTTTCACACTATGAGGATTCTTTTCCTTCCTTGTGCCCGAGCTGCTTAAAAGGTTTCTGGCTTGCTTAATCTGAGTGAATCATAGGACCAGAATGTTTGATATCCTTTGGTTGATCGTTATTGGAGATCCGGACTGATGTTCTTTTGGCAGTGATCGTAAAGGCTTAATATACAGTACATGCAAAGGCGATTGTTAATTGGGAATTCGGTGAGTGCAATTCCTAAGGGAGTGGAATCACTTAGTGGGGTGATGGTCGTACATCCAAACAGCTGATGTTTTTTATATGAACTGTCACACAGTTATTTCAAACTATCCCTCACCTGGATTCACATACTATCCATTGATTTATTGTGTTTTAAATGTTTTAGCGCTGCTTAAGCTTGAACGACTATTTATTAGATCTTTTTGCTTACCCTTTATAATATCTTGATAGTTAGTGTAATTTAATCTTAGTATAAATACAGCGGTTCTGTGAAGCCCTTTAGAGGTTTGTTAGAGAACCTTAGTGAACAAACAGCATCATGAAGGCCAAGGAACACACCAGACAGGTCAGGGATAAAGTAGTGGAGAAGTTTAAGGCAGGGTTAGGTTATAAAAAAATATCCCACGCTTTGAACATCTTACGGAGCACTGTTCAATCCATCATCCGAAAATGGAAAAAGTATGGCACAACTGCAAACCTACAACGACATGGCCGTGCACCTAAACTGACAGGCCGGGCAAGAAGAGCATTAATCAGAGAAGCAGCCAAGAGGCCTATGGTAACTCTGGAGGCGCTGCAGAGATCCACAGCTCAGGTGGGAGAATCTGTCCACAGGATAACTATTAGTTGAGCACTCCACAAATCCTTTATGGAAGAGTGGCAAAAAGAAAGCCATTGTTGAAAGAAAATCATAAAAAGTCCCGTTTGCAGTTTACAAGAAGCCATGTGGGGGACACAGCAAACATGTGGAAGAAGGTGCTCTGGTCAAATGAGATCAAAATTTAACTTTTTGGCCTAAAAACAAAACGATATGTGTGGCCCGAAAACTAACACTGCACATCACCCTGAACATACCATCCCCACCGTGAAACATGGTGGTAGCAGCATCATGTTGTGGGGATGCTTTTCTTCAGCAGGGACAGATAAGCTGGTCAGAGTTGATGGGAAGATGGATGGAGCCAAATACAGGGCAATCTTAAGCCCCATACACACTATCAGATTTTCTGCTGATTTTTTCCTTCAGATTTACCAAAACCATATAATATGAGGTCAAACTTTAGGAGTTTCAATCTGTATGCAATCAGGCAGGCCCTTGCACTACATGGTTTTGGTAAATCTGAAGGAAAAAATCAGCAGAAAATCTGATAGTGTGTATGGAGCTTTAGAAGAAAACCTGTTATGTCTGCAAAAGACTTGAGACTGGAACGGCGGTTCACCTTCCAGCAGGCCAACGACCCTAAACATACAGCCAGAGCTACAGTGGAATTGTTTAGATCAAAGCATATTCATGTGTTAGAATGGCCCAGTCAAAGTCCAGACCTAAACCCAATTGAGAATCTGTGGCAAGACTTGAAAATTGCTGTTCACAGACGCTCTCCATCCAATCTGACAGATCTTGAGATATTTTGCAAAGAAGAATGGGCAAAAATGTCACTCTCTAGATGTGCAGAGCTGGTAGAGACATACCCAAAAAGACTTGTAGCTGTAATTGCAGCGAAAAATGGTTCTACAAAGTATTGACTCAGGGGGGCTGAATACAAATGCATGCCGCACTTTTCAGATATTTATTTGTAAAAAAATTTGAAAACCATTTATCGTTTTCCTTCCACTTCACAATTATGTGCCACTTTGTGTTGGTCTATCACATAAAATCCCAATAAAATACATTCACGTTTTTGGTTGTGACATGACAAAATGTGGAAAATTTCAAGGGGTATGAATACTTTTTCAAGGCACTGTATATACAATGTGTGTGTATATACAGTATCTCACAAAAGTGAGTACACCACTCACATTTTTGTAAATATTTTATTATATCTTTTCAAGTGACAACACTAAAGAAATGACACTTTTCTACGATGTAAAGTAGTGAGTGTACAGCTTGTATAACAATGTAAATTTGCTGTCCCCTCAAAATAACTCAACACACAGCAATTAATGTCTAAACCGCTGGCAACAAAAGTGAGTACACCCCTAAGTGAAAATTTCCAAATTGGGCCCAAAGTGTCAATATTTTGTGTGGCCACCATTATTTTCCAGCACTGCCTTAACCGTCTTGGGCATGGAGTTCACCAGAGCTTCACAGGTTGCCACTGGAGTCCTCTTCCACTCCTCCATGATGACATCACGGAGCTGGTGGATGTTAGAGACCTTGCGCTCCTCCACCTTCCAATTAAGGATTCCCCACAGATGCTCAATAGGGTTTAGGTCTGGAGACATGCTTGGCAAGTCCATCACCTTTACCCTCAGCTTCTTTAGCAAGGCAGTGGTCGTCTTGGAGGTGTTTTTGGGGTCGTTATCATGTTGGAATACTACCCTGCGGTCCAGTTTCTGAAGGGAGGGGATCATGCTCTGCTTCAGTATGTCACAGTACATGTTGTAGCTCCCCAGTGCCAGCAGCACTCATGCAGCCCTAGACCATGACACTCCCACCACCATGCTTGATTGTAGGCAAGACACACTTGTCTTTGTACGCCTCACCTGGTTGTCGCGACACACGCTTGACACCATCTGAACCAAAAAAGTTTATCTTGGTCTCATCAGATAACAGGACATGGTTTCAGTAATCCTGAAAACTGTTTGCGGGCTTTCTTGCGTATCATCTTTAGAAGAGGCTTCCTTCTGGGACGACAGCCATGCAGACCAATTTGATGCAGTGTGCAGCGTATAGTCTGAGCACTGACAGGCTGACCCTCCACCACTTTAACCTCTGCAGCAATGCTGGCAGCACTCATATGTCTATTTCCCAAAGACAACCTCTGGATATGACTCTGAGCACGTGCACTCAACTTCTTTGGTCGACCATGGCGAACCTGTCCTGTCAAACTGCTGTATGGTCTTGGCCACCATGCTGCAGCTCAGTTTCAGGGTCTTGGCAATCTTCTTATAGCCTAGGCCATCTATGTAGGGAAACAATTCTTTTTTCAGATCCCTAGGGAGTTCTTTGCCATGAGGTGCCATGTTAAACTTCCAATGACCAATATGAGAGAGTAAGAGCGATAAACCAAATTTAACACACCTGCTCCCCATTCACACCTGAGACCTTGTAACACTAACGAGTCACATGACAACAGGGAGGAAAAATGGCTAATTAGGCCTAATTTGGACATTTTCACTTAGGGGTGTACTCACTTTTGTTGCAAGTGGTCTAGACATTAATGGCTGTGTGTTGAGTTATTTTGAGGGGGCAGCAAATTTACACTGTTATACAAGCTATACACTCACTACTTTACATTGTAGCAAAGTGTCATTTCTTCAGTGTTGTCACATGAAAAGATATAATAAAATATTTACAAAAATGTGAGAGGTGTACTCACTTTTGTGAGATACTATGCATGTGTGCATATATATATATATATATATATATATATATATATATATATATATATATATATACACAGTATATACTGAAAAAACGCATTCACTTATTCTTAAAAAAGCAAGCGCTTCCCCAGCTGGTCAGTGTCAAACTGAGGGATATTTGCTGTTACAGATAAGTACAAGTCCATCACAGTTAGTTTTGGTCATGAAACAATTATGTTCCAGAAGTTATTGTCATTTGAAATGCATTTCTGTAAAAAATGTAACTAGGCTAATTACTAGTTAGTTTCTGTAGGTTGTACATTGCTCCTTGCCTTAGGCTACCCTTACACAGGCAGAATAGGCTACTTAAGACTTCATGTCAGCCATAGAAGCCATAGAAGCCCTAAATGACAACTGCCTTGGCTGCCCAAGGTGATAGACACTGATACTGTCCATCACTCAGGTGAAATAAAAATGATCACACAACGTGCCCAGTAATCCAAACCTTCTGGAAGGAAGTCTTCGTGATTGCATCTAAAATATTTAAAAAAATAATACAACCAGATCCATATTTAACTTTACTTAATCTAAAACCGGAATGGTTAACCACTTGACGACCGCCTCACGCCGATGTACGTGATTTGCCTTCCGCGGGTGGGGGGTCCGATCGGTCCCCCCCCGGTGCCCGAGGCGGTCGCCATTTCTTCCCGGGCAATGAGAGGTGAGGGGGCGGCCATCCATTGTTGGCCACCCCCTCCCGATCGCTCCCGGCGAATGAAATGCTTCCGTTCCCTCTGTAATGTAAACAGAGGGAAAGGAAGTGATGTCATCTCTCCTTGAGCCGGTCTTTTCGTCGCCGCGCCGAGGAGAGAAGACATCCAAGTAAGTCTGCACAACACTACACATTCAGTAGAACACGCCAGGCACACTTGTCACCCCCCATCACCCCCCGATCACCCCCTGATCACCCCCCTGTACCCACTGTCACTCTGACACCAATAGCATTTTTTTTTTTTTTTGCATTGGTGTCAGTTTGTGTCAGTTAAAAGTTTTAGGGCAGTTAGGTTAGCCCCCTTTAGGTCTAGGGTACCCCCCCTTAGGTCCAGGGTACCCCCCTAACCCCCCCTAATAAAAGTTAACCCCTTGATTACCCCCCGTCACCAGTGTCGCTAAGCGATCGTTTTTCTGATCGCTGTATTAGTGACACAGGTGACGCTAGTTAGGGAGGTAAGTATATAGGTTCGCTGTCAGTGTTTTATAGCGACAGGGACCCCCATATACTACCTGCTAAAGGTTTTAACCCCCTGATTGCCCCCTAGTTAACCCTTTCACCAGCGATCACCGTATAAGTGTTACGGGTGACGCTGGTTAGCTAGTTTGTTTTCTGTAGTTTATTACAGTTTATTACAGTTTATTATAGTTTATTATAGTTTTAGGGCACCCGCCGTTTATTACCCTATAAAGGTTTAACCCCCTAATTGCCCGGCGGTGATAGAAGTTAAGTTTTTAGGATCTGATAAGGTCTGCGTCGCCCCAGGCAGCGTCAGGTTAGCGCTAGTACCGCTAAAACCCACGCACGCAGCATACACCTCCCTTAGTGCTATAGTATCTGAACGGATCGATATCTGATCCGATCAGATCTATACTCCCCAGCAGTTTAGGGTTCCCTGAAACGCAGTGTTAGCGGGATCAGCCCAGATACCTGCTAGCACCTGCGTTTTGCTCCTCGGCCCAGCCCTGCCCAGCCCACCCAAGTGCAGTATCGATCGATAACTGACACTTACAAAACACTAAGCACACATAACTGCAGCGTTCGCAGAGTCAGGCCTGATCCCTGCGATCGCTAACAGTTTTTTGGTAGCGCTTTGAATCAGTCGCCAACAGTCAGGAGCTTTTTTGCCTGTGAGTCTCACTAGTGTACCCCTAAATTTAGAGCCCAAAATGGCAAATAGAAGGTACACTAGTGAAGAGGCCTACACGTTTCTGAGTATGACAGATAGTGAAGAGGAAGTCACTCATCTGTCAAGTTCAGGCTCAGAATACGATCCTGTAGAGGACAGCGGCTCCATGACAGATAGCTCTGACGACAGAGTTGTGGTCCCTGCTAGGGTCAGGCGTACCAGACCCCAATCTTCTTCTGTCCTTGAAGTGCAAGAACCGCAGGGCTCTCGTATGGAGCAGAGCAGTACTAGCGCCGCTACTCCTTCTGGTGAACTGGCAAGCACCAGCGGCCTAGTACACCCTGGTCGTACATCCAGCACTGCAGTATCACGTGGTGACGTGGCGAGTCCCATAAGTGCAGTTCAAGCTGGCGAGGTGGCAAGCACTAGTAGTGTCCCGCTGCCACCAAGAAGACAAAGACAGGCCCGTCGTGCCCATAGTGCCCTTCCTGCTGCATTGGCCAATCCGAATTGGGAACCTTCCACTTCTGCAGCACCCGTACTTCCCCCTTTCACTGGCCAACCCGGAATTCAGGTGGAAACAGTTGACTTTATGCCACTGGATTTTTATTCACTGTTTTTCACCGAAGATCTCTATAGATCTATTGTGGACCAAAGCAATTTATACGCTGGTCAATACATCGCCACTATGCCCCAGTCCACCCCTGCCAGAGATTGGAGACCAATTACGGTCTCCGAATTTAAGACCTTTCTGGGCCTTTCCCTCCTCATGGGGTTGAATAAAAAGAGTAAGTTGCGGTCATATTGGTCCACTGACCCAATTTACCATTCACCCTTGTTCTCTGCTTCCATGGCCAGGGCACGATACGAGCAGATTTTGCGGTTCATGCACTTCAACGACAATGAACTCTGTCGTCCTCGTGGAGACCCTGCATACGATCGGCTCTACAAAATTCGGCCCCTCGTAAACCACTTCAACCAACGTTTTGCAGACTTGTTTACCCCCCATCAAGTTGTCTGCGTTGATGAGTCCCTGATTAAGTTTTCTGGCCGCTTGTCCTTCAAACAGTACCTTCCCAGCAAGCGTGCCAGATACGGGGTCAAGATGTATAAGCTCTGTGACAGGGCCACAGGCTATACATGTAGATTTATGGTTTACGAGGGAAAAGATAGTCACGTAGAGCCGACAAACTGCCCTGACTACATAGGAAGCGCTGGCAAGATAGTGTGGGACTTGGTGTCACCCTTATTCGGAAAGGGGTACCACTTGTACGTGGACAATTATTATACGAGCGTGCCACTTTTTAGTCACTTGTTTGATCAGCAGATTGGAGCATGTGGCACCGTGCGACCTAATCGCCGGGGCTTTCCCCAGCGGCTTGTAGATTCCCGTCTTAGGCTGGGGGAGAGAGCCTGCTTGAAGTATAATAATTTGCTCGCTATGAAGTGGAGGGATAAGAAGAATGTTTTCGTTCTCACCTCCCTTCATGCAGACACGACGACCCAAATTTCTACGGCGACTGGTGTTGTGGAGAAACCCCTCTGTGTCCACGAATACAACCTTAATATGGGAGGGGTGGACCTCAACGACCAGTTGTTGGCGCCGTACTTAGTTGCCCGTAAGGCCAGACGCTGGTACAAAAAAGTGTCTGTATACTTATTTCAATTGGCTTTGCTGAATGCTCATGTGCTATACAGAGCTTCAGGACAGACTGGATCCTTCCTTAAATTCCAGGAAGAGATCGTCAGAGCCCTTCTGTTTCCAGACGGTGCTCTACCTCACCTTCCCCAACCAAATGCAGTAAGCCGGCTGCATGAGCGGCATTTTCCTTATGCCATCCCGAGTACCCCTACCCAACGAGCCCCCCAAAAAAGATGTCGTGTCTGCAGCAAGCGCGGATTTAGGCGTGACACCCGGTCTTATTGTCCCTCCTGTCCTGGCAATCCTGGTCTTTGCATGGGTGAATGCTTTGAACGCTACCATACATTAGTTGAGTATTAGCGTAGGGTTCAGCACTGCACAGACTAGGCACACTAACACAGGGTCTCCCAAGATGCCATTGCATTTTGAGAGACCCAAACCTGGAACAAAAGTTACAAAAGTTAAAAGTTACTAAAAAAAAGTGTAAAAAAAAAAAAATTAAAAAAAAATTAAAAAAAATAAAAACACAAAAAAAAATATAAAATAAAAAAACCAAAAATAGTTGTTGTTTTATTGTTCTCTCTCTCTCTATTCTCTCTCTATTGTTCTTCTCTTTTTTACTCTATTCTATTCTGCAATGTTTTATTGTTATTATGTTTTACCATGTTTCCTTTTCAGATTTTTCATACTTTACCGTTTACTGTGTTTTGTTGGTAACCATTTTATTGTTTTCAGGTACGCCATTCAGTTGCAGCGCGGATTTATTTATCTTGACAGCAACAGCGTTTGCTCCCACGATATATAAAGCCGTGACTCCAACGCTGTCGGAGGTGATTTCACCACCACAGTTACATACTTCAGCATATATGCCGAAGCGTGGGGGCAGAAGTGGGTGGAGGAGCGATTTGCTCCTGCCTTTTGCGGGAGGATGCCCCCATGCTTCGGCATATATATATTTTAGGCACAGGTTGCGTTAAATGTTTTATTTTTTACTATTTTTTTTTTTGTATTTGCTTTGCAGGTATGGTAAGTCTTACTGTTATACTGTAATGTTGCTTTGTTTTATTGTTAACCATCATTTGCTTAGCAGGTACGCCATTCAGTTGCAGCGCGGATTTATTTATCTTGACAGCAACAGCGTTTGCTCCCACGATATATAAAGCCGTGACTCCAACGCTGTCGGAGGTGATTTCACCACCACAGTTACATACTTCAGCATATATGCCGAAGCGTGGGGGCAGAAGTGGGTGGAGGAGCGATTTGCTCCTGCCTTTTGCGGGAGGATGCCCCCATGCTTCGGCATATATATATTTTAGGCACAGGTTGCGTTAAATGTTTTATTTTTTACTATTTTTTTTTTTGTATTTGCTTTGCAGGTATGGTAAGTCTTACTGTTATACTGTAATGTTGCTTTGTTTTATTGTTAACCATCATTTGCTTAGCAGGTACGCCATTCAGTTGCAGCGCGGATTTATTTATCTTGACAGCAACAGCGTTTGCTCCCACGATATATAAAGCCGTGACTCCAACGCTGTCGGAGGTGATTTCACCACCACAGGTACATACTTCAGCATATATGCCGAAGCGTGGGGGCAGTAGTGGGTGGAGGAGCGATTTGCTCCTGCCTTTTGCGGGAGGATGCCCCCATGCTTCGGCATATATAAATGGTGCATGTATGCCCATCATTAGAAGTGGGTGGATGAAGGGAGGTATTCTAATGGTGGGCATACCCACCGATCAATATCTTTTTTTCGTTCAGCCCACAGGCTGCATGAAAAAAAAGTTTACAATATATGCCTAACAAGGACCAGCAACGTACTGGTATGTTGCTGGACTTTGAGTGGTTATACCAGAATGATGCCTGCAGGTTTAGGTATCATCTTGGTATCATTCTTTTCAGCCAGCGGTCGGCTTTCATGTAAAAGCAATCCTAGCGGCTAATTAGCCTCTAGACTGCTTTTGCAAGCAGTGGGAGTGAATGCCCCCCCTCCCCCACCGTCTTCCATGTTTTTCTCTGGCTTTCCTGTCCCAACAGGGAACCTGAGAATGCAGCCGGTGATTCAGCCAGCTGACCATAGAGCTGATCAGAGACCAGAATGGCTCAAAACATCTCTATGGCCTAAGAAACCGGAAGCTACGAGCATTTCATGACTTAGATTTCGCCGAATGTAAACAGCGCCATTGGGAAATTGGGAAAGCATTTTATCACACCGATCTTGGTGTGGTCAGATGCTTTGAGGGCAGAGGAGAGATCTAGGGTCTAATAGAGCCCAATTTTTTAAAAAAAGAGTACCTGTCACTACCTATTGCTATCATAGGGGATATTTACATTCCCTGAGATAACAATAAAATTAATTTAAAAAAAATAAAAATGAAAGGAACAGTTTAAAAATAAGATAAAAAAGCAAAAAAATAATAAAGAAAAAAAAAAAAAAAAAAAAAAGCACCCCTGTCCCCCCCTGCTCTCGCGCAAAGGCGAACGCAAGCGTCGGTCTGGCGTCAAATGTAAACAGCAATTGCACCATGCATGTGAGGTATCACCGCGAAGGACAGAACGAGGGCAGTAATTTTAGCAGTAGACCTCCTCTGTAAATCTAAAGTGGTAACCTGTAAAGGCTTTTAAAGGCTTTTAAAAATGTATTTATTTTGTCGCCGCTGCGCGTTTGTGCGCAATTTTAAAGCATGTCATGTTTGGTATCCATGTACTCGGCCTAAGATCATCTTTTTTATTTCATCAAACATTTGGGCAATATAGTGTGTTTTAGTGCATTAAAATTTTAAAAAGTGTGTTTTTTCCCCCAAAAATGCGTTTGAAAAATCGCTGCGCAAATACTGTGTGAAAAAAAAATATGAAACACCCACCATTTTAATCTGTAGGGCATTTGCTTTAAAAAAAATATATAATGTTTGGGGGTTCAAAGTAATTTTCTTGCAAAAAAAAATTATTTTTTTCATGTAATCAAAAAGTGTCAGAAAGGGCTTTGTCTTCAAGTGGTTAGAAGAGTGGGTGATGTGTGACATAAGCTTCTAAATGTTGTGCATAAAATGCCAGGACAGTTCAAACCCCCCCCAAATGACCCCATTTTGGAAAGTAGACACCCCAAGCTATTTGCTGAGAGGCATGTCGAGTCCATGGAATATTTTATATTGTGACACAAGTTGCGGGAAAGAGACAAATCTTTTTTTTTTTTTTTTTTTTTTGCACAAAGATGTCACTAAATGATATATTGCTCAAACATGCCATGGGAATATGTGAAATTATACCCCAAAATACATTCTGTTGCTTCTCCTGAGTATGGGGATACCACATGTGTGGGACTTTTTGGGAGCCTAGCCGCGCACGGGACCCCGAAAACCAAGCCCCGCCTTCAGGCTTTCTAAGGGCGTAAATTTTTGATTTCACTCTTCACTGCCTAGCACAGTTTCGGAGGCCATGGAATGCCCAGATGGCACAACCCCCCCCCAAATGACCCCATTTTGGAAAATAGACACCCCAAGCTATTTGCTGAGAGGTATAGTGAGTATTTTGCAGACCTCACTTTTTGTCACAAACTTTCGAAAATTGAAAAAAGAAAAAAAAAATACATTTTTCTTGTCTTTCTTCATTTTCAAAAACAAATGAGAGCTGCAAAATACTCACCATGCCTCTCAGCAAATAGCTTGGGGTGTCTACTTTCCAAAATGGGGTCATTTGGGGGGGGGGTTTTGCCATCTTGGCATTTTATGGCCTTCAAAACTGTGATAGGTAGTGAGGAGTGGAATCACAACTTAACGCCCTTAGAAATCCTGAAGCCGGTGCTTGGTTTTCGGGGCCCCGTATGCGGCTAGGCTCCCAAAAAGTCCCACACATGTGGTATCCCCATACTCAGGAGAAGCAGCAGAATATATTTTGGGGTGTAATTCCACATATGCCCATGGCATGTTTGAGCAATATATCATTTAGTGACAACTTTGTGCAAAAAAAAAAAAAAAAAAAAAAAAATTGTCACTTTCCCGCAACTTGTGTCAAAAAATAAAATATTCCATGGACTCAACATGCCTCTCAGCAAATAGCTTGGGGTGTCTACTTTCCAAAATGGGGTCATTTGGGGGGGTTTTGTGCCATCTTGGCATTTTATGGCCTTCAAAACTGTGATAGGTAGTGAGGAGTCAAATCACAACATTATGCCCTTGGAAATCCTGAAGGCGGTGCTTGGTTTTCGGGGCCCCGTATGCGGCTAGGCTCCCAAAAAGTCCCACACATGTGGTATCCCCATACTCAGGAGAAGCAGCTAAATGTATTTTGGGGTGCAATTCCACATATGCCCATGGCCTGTGTGAGAAATATATCATTTAGTGACAACTTTGTGCAAAAAAAAAAAAAATTGTCACTTTCCCGCAACTTGTGTCAAAAAAGAAAGTATTCCATGGACTCAACATGCCTCTCAGCAAATAGCTTGGAGTGTCTACTTTCCAAAATGGGGTCATTTGGGGGGGTTTTGTGCCATCTGGGCATTTTATGGCCTTCAAAACTGTGATAGGTAGTGAGGAATGAAATCAAAAATTTATGCCCTTAGAAATCCTGAAGGCGGTGATTGGTTTTCGGGGCCCCGTACGCGGCTAGGCTCCCAAAAAGTCCTAAACATGTGGTATCCCCATACTCAGGAGAAGCAGCAGAATGTATTTTGGGGTGTAATTCCACATATGCCCATGGCATGTTTGAGCAATATATCATTTAGTGACAACTTTTTGTAAATATTTTTTTTTTTTTGTCATTATTCAATCACTTGGGACAAAAAAAATAAATATTCAATGGGTTCTACATGCCTCTCAGCAATTTCCTTGGGGTGTCTACTTTCCAAAATGGGGTCATTTGGGGGGGTTTTGTACTGCCCTGCCATTTTAGCACCTCATGAAATGACATAGGCAGTCATAAACTAAAAGCTGTGTAAATTCCAGAAAATGTACCCTAGTTTGTAGACGCTATAACTTTTGCGCAAACCAATAAATATACGCTTATTAACTTTTTTTTTACCAAAGACATGTGGCCGAATAAATTTTGGCCTAAATGTATGACTAAAATTGAGTTTATTGGATTTTTTTTATAACAAAAAGTAGAAAATATCATTTTTTTTCAAAATTTTCGGTCTTTTTCCGTTTATAGCGCAAAAAATAAAAACGGCAGAGGTGATCAAATACCATCAAAAGAAAGCTCTATTTGTGGGAAGAAAAGGACGCAAATTTCGTTTGGGTACAGCATTGCATGACTGCGCAATTAGCAGTTAAAGCGACGCAGTGCCAAATTGGAAAAAGACCTCTGGTCCTTAGGCAGCATAATGGTCCGGGGCTCAAGTGGTTAACACTCTCTCAATTCAAACTTATGATCCAACTAATAACGGCTGCAAAACAAACAGTGGCCAAGGCATGGAAATCTCCTACATTGGTACTAGCAGAAACAATTCACAGAATGAATAATACAATGTCCCATGCTAAGATGGTAGCCATCGATCAAAATCAAATTCCAAAATTTGAAAAACTTTGGCATCCTTGGATAAAACAACAGTTCCTGTCAAACTTCAATGACTCTGTCCTGTTGCCATAGTAAAAGATTAAATGACTTACAGAGACACCCATTCTAAGGCTTCAAAGAGAACTAAAAAGAATAATAAACTGACGAGCGGGACAACCTTGTGGACCATACCTCTACCTTTCAACCCTTTTTCTTCTTTCTCTTTCCTTTTCTCCACCTTACGATTAAAGCTCATTATCAGAATTTATTTGACCTATATACACTCTACTTGTAAACAATATGTATAGTAGGTATAAATCATTTAAATACCTACAAAAGTAACTAAGGAAATGATATGGTTTACGTGAACCCAATGTTTAATATTTGAAATTTTATGATATTTACCTATATAAACCCTACTGTAAAACAATGAGCTTACTTTATAGATCCTTGTAAACTTACTTTATGTATCTTTATAACATTGTATACTCAATAAACTTCTTTTGACAAGGAAAAATGATCACACAAGAGTTGCATCCATACTATGCTGCACTTATCAAAAAATCACAACTTCCATCTTGGCTATTTAAAGTGGTTTTAAAAAAAAAATACCTGCAAGACAAATCATAATGAGCTAGTATGCATAGCATACTAGCTCATGATGAAATACTCACCTGAGATCGAAGCCCCCGCAGCGGTCCCAGTACACAGCCCCGGCCAGCGACATTGCTCCAAGAGTTACTTCTGGGTATCGTGGGCTCCGGCACTGTGATTGGCCGGAACCACGATGACGTCACTTCCGCGTATGTGCGCGGGAGCCGCCGGTAACGGCACACTAGCTGCAGCAATGTCACAAATGAGCCATTGCTTCAGTGCACATGTGCCGATGACGTTGGCACATGCTGATACAGGGGATATCTCCTAAACCGTGCAGGTTTAGGAGATATCTGGGGTAGCTACAGGTAAGCCTTATTATAGGCATACCTGTAGTAAAAAGTGGATTGTAATGCTGTGTACACACGAGCGGAATTTCCGTCAGAAAGAGTCCGATGGGAGCTTTTCATCGTATATTCCGAACGTGTGTATGCCCCATCGGACTTTTTCTGTCAAAAATTCAGACGGACTTAGATAGAGAACATGTTCTAAATATTTTCGGACGGAACAAATTACTATCGGAAAAAACGTTCATCTGTATGCTGTTCCGACGCACCAAAAACGACGCATGCTCTGAAGCAAGTACGAGACGGAAGCTATTGGCTACTGGCTATTGAACTTCCGTTTTCTAGTCCCGTCGTACGTGTTGTACGTCACCGCGTTCTGGATGATCGGAATTTGGTGTGACCGCGTGTATGCAAGACAGCTTGAGCGGAATTCCGTCGGAACTCTGTCTTGCAAACCTTCAGAGTATTCCGATGGCAAAACCAGTCGTGTGTACAGGGCATTAGGGTTTACAACCACTTTAATATACTTAAGCATTTGATAGAAATTTCAGGTGTACAGAATGTGCCTATCTGATTGCTAGGAAAAATACTAAAGTCAACTTTTTAAATATTAACCAAGGCGAAAATTTCCCTTTTCTTTCTGTATAAAATTACCTGAGGACCCTGCCAGTGCAAGGCATTTTCTTCAACAGGGTGACAGTGCAGCCTGCAGAATTCCCTGCAGTGAAATAACTGCAGCAATGCAGCATTGTTAATCTAATGAACTCTGCACAGTCACACAAGCAGAGTAGAAGGGTTCCTAATTAGCATAGTTACCACTGAGAACCATCCTTCTCAAAACTAGTGAGTTTTGGCCATGCTTACAGTATCTTCCCCCCTAAGGTGTTGTGATTGACAGCATAGCACTGCCCATACCACTTTGAGAGGAGGCCATTGGAAATCAGGGAGCTTCTATTATCCTTCCTCTCAGCTGCAATGGTGAGAAGAGCGTGGTAGCCCATCTTCTGAGATGACATAACGAAGGCTATGAAGGGGATTTCCAGCATAAGGTAATATAATTAAAAAAAGGAGTGGCCATAATTAGGGGCAAAGAGAGCTGAAGTAAAAAAAAATCACTATAGGTGTACTTTAAAGTGGATGTAAACCCTCACATATACCCAGTGAAGTGAATAGACTTAGATGATACACAGAGATGAAAGAAATCTCCCTACATACATTTTCTACAGCTTTCTACACTCTTGAGAATGTGCAGATCGTGAAATTTTTCTTCCTGTTTCAGAAGTGGGTGTGGGGTCTGGGCATACACTGTGTGTGTGCTGATTGGAGGAAAGGCACACCCACTCCACCCACCCACTCCACATATGCAGAGAATTGAAGAAACATGCAGAGCTACAGTGTGAATAGACAAACTCTATGCTATCTCTAAGCTGCCTTCCTGACACGAATTTCCAGCTGCTTTTATCTCCTGTGTCGGAGAACTTGTCAGAAGTTATCGTGCTGAAAACAGAGGAACGGAGCAGTAGAAAGACACAGTACTTAGTGCTTTGGAGAAAAATAAGTAAACACTACAGATACATGTGCCTAGGTCAGATTTCATGAATGGGGTTTGCAATAGACATGTGCACTGACAAAAAATTAGTTAGTTTTCATTTCATTCGTTTTTTTTTGCTTTTTTCGGAAATTCGAAAATTTGAAAATTCAAAAATTCGGAATTCGGAAATTCGAAAATTCAGAATTCAGAAATTTCAAAATTTGGAATTCGGAAATTTGGAAATTCGAAAATTCAGAATTCAGAAATTTGGAAATTCGAAAATTTGGAATTCAGAAAATCGAAAATTCGGAAATCCGAAAATTCAGATTTTCGGATTTCCGAAATTTTCAAATTTCCGAAATTTTCAAATTTCCGAAATTTTCAAATTTTCAAATTTTCAAATTTCCGAAATTTTCAAATTTTCAAATTTTCAAATTTCCGAAATTCGAAAATCTGAAAAAAACAAAGAAAATCAGTAAAATTTGAAATAATAACAAACTAATAATAACTATTAAATTATAGGTATTGAAATTTCCTTTCAAATTTGGCTGTTTGTGAACGTAACGAATACAAATTTATCTGAAGTTATGAATTATCCAAAATAACGAATGCCGCAAATAAACACATGGAATGGAACAAATTAATAATAAATAATTATAATATAAAGGTTTTATTATTATTGTTATTTATTATTATTAGATCGTTATGTTCCATTTTTTTAGATACGGCATTCGTTGTTTCAGATAATTCGTAACTTCGGATGAATTCGTACTCGTTACGTTCACTAACAACCAAATTTGAAAGGAAATTCCAATACCTATAATTTAATAGTTATTATTAGTTATTTCAGAATTTCGGATTTTCGAATTTTTGGATTTTCATTCTTTTTAATGTTCAGATTTTATTTCTTATTTTCGGATTTTCAAATTTCCGAATTTCCGAAATTTCGAATTTCCCAAATTCCGAATTTCTGAATTCTCTCATTTTGAATTTTCAAATTTTCCAATTTCCGAAATGTTTGAATTTCCAAAATTTCCAATTTACGAATTTCAAATTTACGAAATTTCGAATTTACGAAATTTTGAATTTCCGAAATTTCCGAAATTTCAAAATTCTGAATTTTCGTAAATTTGAAAATTTCGGAAATTGAAAAATTCGTTAATTCCGAAATTTCAGAATTAAAGAATTTGTCAAAATTCATTAAAAAACGAATTTGTAACTAACGAATTGCGCATGTCTCATTTACAACCACTTTAATATACTGATGTAATAATAATTGTATTATTGATCTATGTACATTACAAGGATTTTTAACAAACTTTGTTGCAGATTCCTATCTTTTGTTATTCTGAAGAAATCCTTGTGTGTTTGTATGTGTCCATGTGGTAAGTGTATCTAATGGGAGTGGTTTCATAATTATAAACCAGCTGCTGCACCAGCAGGGCTCCAAAGAGGAAAATTGCAGGGCCTGCATCCATTTAGATGTGATTTCCTATCAGGAGTATCGCACAAAAAATTACATTTTGTTGCAAAGGATGCCAGAAATCATACATTTTTAATGCAGACTTCTGGGAAAATCAGTGAGTCAATCACACAAGCAGGAAATAACATACCTGGGGGCGTTCTGTACACATTCTGTGTACAGAACACCTCCAGGTTGCCATGTTGCATTGCATTTTACAAAATATTACAGAGTTGCAGACTGAAAAGGAAAGGTAATTTTTATTAACATTCAATTACAATATGAACGGGTTGCAATTTTGATCTAGTGTGAACCGAGGCTAAAACTTCAAATTTCACAATAGAAGCACTAAAATGTTTTTTCCTGCTTACTTTCTATTGCAGCAGCTTGCCACTCCTCTGCCAATAAATACACAGCAGGTATTTCTATGCTGTTAGAAATCAACTGAAACTTGACTTTTAAGTGGATGTAAATGCCCAAAAAATTTTTTTCATTAAGACTCATATCTGTTACAGCAGAGGATGTCATTTCATCTGTGCCTAGTCTTGCCACAAAGAGTTAATCCAGCTCTGAGCAATCCTCTTATCTTTCTTAAAAAAGTAAGATAAAAATGGACACACAGAGAAATAGGTGTCAATTCTTCCCCCTTGCTGTGAGTGACATATGATTTCCTTATCTCATGCACAAGTGTGAGAGAGGCATTCTGTGTACTTCACATCCCCCCTCCTTTCTTCTCCAGCTCTCCCAGCATTGGCTGCTCCACACCTCAGCATGATTGGGCATGCTAAAGTCATTTGGTGACTTTCCTGGGTTTTGACTGGATGTTAATGATCATGGGGCATAATCCACAAGACCAGCAGAAGTTCAGGGTAAGAAATATCGATGCCTGGCAAAGGGGAATGTTAAGTCTACTGACATCACGACTCCACCCACTGAGCCCTGGACAACAGACCTGTCCACAGAATCCGGAGTATTGCAGGGCTCCAAACAGCTAAAGGGGAGGTATTTGACAGGAAGGGATACATGCAGGAGGCATGTATATCCTTATGGAAAAGCACTATGGAGGTAATTTAGAAATGATGAGAGTGGGTTTACATCCACTTTAACCACTTGACCTCTGGAAAATGTACCCCCCTTCATAACTAGGCCATTTTTTGCAATACGGCACTGCTTTATTTGAACTGACAATTGCACAATCTTGCAATGCTGTACTGTGTAAATAAAATTTATGTATTTTTTTCCCCACAAATAGATCTTTCTTTTGGCGGTATTTGGTCACCACTGCGGTTTTTATTTTTAGCGCTATAAACAAAAAACCACTGACAACTTTGAAAAAAAATATATTTTTTACTTTCTGCTATAAATCATATCCAATAAAAAAAATTTTAAAAATCGAAGTCCTTCATCAATTTAGGCCAATATGTATTCTGCTACATATGTTTGGTAAATACCAATAAGCGTATACTGATTGGTTTGCGCAAACGTTATAGCACCTACAAACTATGGTATATATACAGGAATTTTTATTCATTTATTTATTTTCTTATACTAGTAATGGCAGGGATCAGTGACTTATAGTGGGACTGCAATATTGCCGCAGACAATCTGACACTAACTTACACTTTTGACACTTTGTGGGAACCAGTGACACCACTACAATGATCAGTGCTAAAAATATACACTGTCACTGTACTAATGACCCTGGCTGGGAAAGGGTTAAACTTCTAGGGCGATCAAAGGATTCAATGTGTGCCTAACCAGTGTTTTTATGTTTACTATGTGGTGCTTTCACTGGGCGATGTGCTGGTTTTTACTCCCTGCTTTACAGGGATACAAAATCCAACACATCCCCACTGACAGGACAGAGCTCTGCATTGTTTACACAGGCAGAGCTCTGTCCTGTCTTCCTCCTTGCCGATCAGCGGGTGCCGGTGGTCATCCATTGGCCGGCACCTGCTGATTGGCTAGTGCTTTGACTAATCACAGCACTAACAGCGGTGCGCTTGAAGCCCCCTACCCGGTAGAGCAGAATAAAGTATATATATGCACATTTCTGCGCAGCTGGCCCGCACTGAAGCAGTACAGCTACAGTGCATGGTCGACAACTGGTTATCGTCTTTATGGCAACATTTGAAAATGAATTACCTCTCAATACAAGCAGCTAGAGAGGTCAGGGATGGGTTGTTTTAAAGTGGATGTAAACCCAAAGTCATCCTTTCTAAACTACTGCCATAGGGGTTATCTATAAGGATATACATGCCTCCTGCATGTATCTTTACCTGTCAAATGTCTCCCCTCTGTCTGTTATTAGACCTAAAAACTGCAGATTCTGTGGCTGGGTCTGTTGTCCGGAGCTCGGTGGGTGGAGTTGTGATGTCAGTAGACTCCCCGCCCACCTCTACACTCCCCTTGTCAATACGCATTTTCTCTGTGTATTTCTAACATTGAACTTCTGCTATGATCTCTAACATCCAGTGAAAAGACAGGAAAGTAACCACATGACTTCAGCATGCCAAATCATGCTGAGGTGTGGAACAGCCAATCCTGGCAGAGCTGCTGAAGAAAGGAGTGGGGGAGGGAATTTAAAAATTCTGCATGTCTCTTACTTAGGCTAGTGCACAAGATATGTAAATCACCTGTCACTCACAGCAAGGGGGAGGATTTGACAAAGTTTTTCTCAGTTTGTCAAGAATTGTCTCACTGAACAATAAAAGAGGATTGCTCAGAGATGGATTAACTCTGTTTGGCAAGACTGGGCTCAAATGATAGCAAATCTTATACTCTACAGTATGTTAAAAAAAAAACAAAACATTTTTTGGGTTTACATCCACTTTAAAGTAGAGAGATTCCCTAATTGTCATCAGGGTCACCAGCAGGGGCGTCGGGAGGGGGTGGCTAGGGGGGGCTGAAGCCCCGAATTGGCCCCCGAAAAGCCCCGAGTGTCAAGAAGGCACCGTTTAATTGTTAGCCCTGAGCGCCGCCGGCTGCTGACGAGCGGGGACCGATCTGATCCGAGTGCGGCCGAGTGTGGCCGAATGACATACAGGTCCCGCCTTCTGGAGCTATGATGGACATCCCACTGGTCCAATGCTGGGACCGTGGGACGCGTGACGTCCATCATAGGCGCTGCACGCTCCAGAAGGCGGGAATTACAATCCGCCGCGCCACATCACTGAGATCCCCGCTCCCCGCTCAGATAGATCAGGGCAGCGGAGGAGCGATCTGGCGAGATGTGCCACTGCCAGTGACTGCACCGATTATTGTAGAGGAGGCGGGGATGAGAAGCTGTGCTGGGGGCGGATGGCAGAGTGAAGAGCTCCGGATCTTGGTGTGTTTGATCATGGGCACCGGAGTGTGCAGCAGGAGGCAGAAGAGTCTTCTCCATACCGCCTTGTGCCTGCTGGCCGTGCTGGGACTGGGAGGCAGGCTCTACTTTGTATATCTACGTGCAGGACAAAGCCTGGAGCTCCAAGGTCCAGGTGATGAAATTCAAGCAGTCTCCTCTCCTCTCCTCTGGCTGCCTGCTGTGCCACATGATGCGTGGGCTGCACACCGCACACTACAGCTGAACTGAACTGCAGGACACCTGGACACATGAAGTCTGTCTCCTGGTCAGGTAGGTGAGGTCAGTGTATGTATGTCACGGTATGTTAGGTTGGTCAGTATATGTCAGGTCAGTGTATGTTAGGTAGGTCAGTGTATGTTAGGTAGGTGTATGTATGTATGTCAGGTCAGTGTATGTTAGGTAGGTCAGTGTATGTTAGGTGTATGTATGTATGTCAGGTCAGTGTATGTTAGGTAGGTGTATGTATGCATGTCAGGTCAGTGTATGTTAGGTAGGTGTATGTATGTTAGGTAGGTGTATGTATGTATGTATGTCAGGTCAGTGTATGTTAGGTAGGTGTATGTATGTATGTCAGGTCAGTGTATGTATGTCAGGTCAGTGTATGTTAGGTAGGTGTATGTATGTATGTATGTCAGGTCAGTGTATGTTAGGTAGGTGTATGTATGTATGTATGTCAGGTCAGTGTATGTTGGGTAGGTGTATGTATGTATGTCAGGTCAGTGTATGTTAGGTAGGTGTATGTATGTATGTCAGGTCAGTGTATGTTGGGTAGGTGTATGTATGTATGTCAGGTCAGTGTATGTTAGGTAGGTGTATGTATGTATGTCAGGTCAGTGTATGTTAGGTAGGTGTATGTATGTATGTCAGGTCAGTGTATGTTGGGTAGGTGTATGTATGTATGTCAGGTCAGTGTATGTTAGGTAGGTGTATGTATGTATGTCAGGTCAGTGTATGTCAGGTCAGTGTATGTTAGGTAGGTGTATGTATGTCAGGTCAGTGTATGTTAGGTAGGTGTATGTATGTATGTATGTATGTCAGGTCAGTGTATGTTAGGTAGCTGTATGTATGTATGTATGTCAGGTCAGTGTATGTTAGGTAGGTGTATGTATGTATGTATGTCAGGTCAGTGTATGTTAGGTAGGTGTATGTATGTATGTATGTCAGGTCAGTGTATGTATGTCAGGTCAGTGTATGTTAGGTAGGTGTATGTATGTCAGGTCAGTGTATGTATGTCAGGTCAGTGTATGTTAGGTAGGTGTATGTATGTATGTATGTCAGGTCAGTGTATGTATGTCAGGTCAGTGTATGTTAGGTAGGTGTATGTATGTATGTATGTCAGGTCAGTGTATGTATGTCAGGTCAGTGTATGTTAGGTAGGTGTATGTATGTATGTCAGGTCAGTGTATGTTAGGTAGGTGTATGTATGTATGTATGTATGTCAGGTCAGTGTATGTTAGGTAGGTGTATGTATGTATGTCAGGTCAGTGTATGTATGTCAGGTCAGTGTATGTTAGGTAGGTGTATGTATGTATGTATGTCAGGTCAGTGTATGTTAGGTAGGTGTATGTATGTATGTATGTCAGGTCAGTGTATGTTAGGTAGGTCAGTGTGTCAGGTAGCTGAGATTAGTGGTCAAAATTGATGGGCACTGCTAAGCCCCAGGCAGCAACCAGCAAGTAAGCTTACCCCCCGCCACACAACCCCAGCGCTCAGCCAAAAAACCCTGTGCCATGACCACTCACGACCCCCCCCCCATCGGTGCCAACATCGGACTTCGGGCTGAAGCCCCTGGTCTTCTTGCCACCTAGCAACGCCCCTGGTCACCATAACTAGTGTCCCCATTGGAAGATTTCACCTCTATGCCTATTGTGCTAACAACCAAAAATTTGGGATATTCTTTCACTTTCACTCTAGGTGATAACTGAAAACAGGACAAATTGAATGCATGAATCTTGCTAATGGGGCACAGACAGCAATAAAAAATTGGCAAATGTTCTATTTCCTCTCTACTTCATCCAAAACTAACTAAAAAACTGTTTTTTATTTGCTTTGTCAAGGCATTTGTCTGATATATTCAACATTTAATTGTCTCTTAGCTAAAAACAAAACCTACCTTCTAGTGACAAGAATTGCTCAAAACTCCTTTGAGATAGGATCTCTTCTCCTAATAGTGTTACAAATGTCCGACAGGAGTAGCATCCATCAAAAATCAGCGTGTAATTAAAGGTAAAAGGATTAACCTGATTACTTGATTCAATTTCTATTCCATTTCGATAAAAACGATATCCATGGATTTGGGAAAAAGAAGAATTCAGTACGTCACATACCAGTTCTACTTTCTGAGTTTGGCTTTGAAGGCTGTAGGCGTAACGCAACCTTGGCATTGGAGGCTGCTCTGAAAAACAGTTTATTGCATGATATAGTGACAATTACACATATGAAAACAAATAACCTTAAATCCTTATTAAAATACAGGCTTTATGACAGAGATTGGTTACATGTAAATTGAATAAGTACAGTTGAGATGAGCTGGGGGAAAGAATGCTTAGAATGAAAAAAGTCTAGGTAAGTTAGGAGTGAATGTTAATGATTTTTTAAAGCTAATGATAAGGTTAAAGAAGAACATGTTAAACCTTGCATGGGAACCAGTGCACATAATAGACATATGCAGAATGGCAAAATGTGTTTCTTTTTGTTTCAGATAGATTCGTTATGTTACTAATTTAGTTTTGTTTATATGTCTCGAAATTAGTTTTGTTTAATTTAGTTTCGGAACGATTCAAAATCGGATCGGTTGAATTATATTTGACCGGTTCGATTTCTGTGTGAAAAATAGCTGGAAGTTAAGGAGTAGGCCTGGAAGCCGGCCGTCGCATCCTTGTCAGCGTGGGGCCCCCCCAACCCCCAACCCAAAGCACCTTTTTTCCATGTTGGTGGTGACAAGGGCCTCTTCCCCACAACCCTGGGTGGTGGTTGTGGGGATCTGCGGGTAGGGGGCTTATCAGAATCTGGAAGCCCCCTTTAGGAAGGAGGTCCCCAGACAGTGGCGTCACTGGGGGGGCCTGAGGGGGCCATGACCCCCCAATATTATAGTGTGTCCCCCATGTGCCCCCAAGTATACCAAGTATACGGCCGATGCTGCGGCTGTCCGACTGACTCATCACTTGTCTGTCAGTCTCGGAGCCGCTGCCTCAAGGAAGTTGGGGCTAGGTGACGTCACGTGACGGCTGCTGGCTGCCGCCCGCCGCTGTTGTTTTTGGGAGTTGTAGTCTGCGGCGGTGGCTCCGCGCTGAAGCTCTCTGCTCCTGGTGGATGGAGTCTAGAGAGCCAGCCTGAAATAGCTACAACTCCTGGTCGCCGTGGTCGGATCTCTTGAAGCTGGACAGAGGACACACACGTGGCTGGCCTGGGCATGCTGCTGGTGGCTGCAGTACACTGTGCAGTGTGCACACGCCAGAAGTTGATCCCAGGAGACAGGAGCATCACCCACCCCCCTAGGACTGGAGGAGGCCATGCAAGGAGGAGGGACCTGTCCTGCTGAGCTCTGAGCCTGAGCTGGCAGCTGCCGATTCGGCCCATAGCTGAGGTGAGAGACCCTGACACCCCCAGCTGACCCCCACATGATCATACCATCTATCTCTACCCCTATACACCTCATTTACCCTAACCCAGTGCCCACGGCCTGTAAATCCTGCTGGGAGCTGGTCACAGACCTGTGGGTCCTGCTGGCCAGTCATCTGTGGGTCCTGCTGACTGCTGGCCATGGCCTTCAGGCCAGCGGCCAGCAGGACCAACAGGCCAGCAGGACCCATAGGCCAGTGGCCAGCAGGACCCATAGGCTATTGTCCACTCCCAGCAGGACCCACAGGTCCACAGCCAGCCTGTGGGTCCTGCTGGGAGCTGGCTGTGGACCTGTGGGTCCTGCTGGCCCCTAGCCAAGGGTTTCCAGGTCCCTGGACTGAGGACACTGCCCCATACCAAGTATGTCCCTGCAACCCTACCATGGGTCCAACTGGACCCATTGGGCTGCCTTGGAGAGGAAGGGGGGGCAAGTGCCGTGGGATTACACAGATCTCCCGCTTACAGACACGTCACGGCCGATGTGTGCAGTCTATCATAGGAACCCGTCCAGGAGGTGGGACTTCGTATGACAGCGGCCGCCGGGTAAGTGGGAGATACCTGCTCTGTGTAATCCAGCGGCACTGCCCCCCCTTATCCTCTCCTCTCTCTAATCACCATGCACTGGTGAGGCTGCATTGATGGGCACTGGTGAGGCAGCCATGGATCTACATTGGTGAGGCTGCATTGATGGGCACTGATGAGGCTGCGCTGATGGGCACTGGTGAGGTTGTATTGATGGGCACTGGGGAGGCTGCTTTGATGGGCACTGGTGAGGCTGCAAAAATGGGCACTGATCAGGCTGCCTTGATGGGCACCGGTGAGGCTGCAAAGATGGGCACTGGTGAGGCTGCATTGATGGGCACTGGTGAGGCTGCATTGATGACCTCTGGAGTGCATTCTTTTCTTGTAATATATATAATTGCGTTTTATGGTTGGCTCCCCTACTTTTGTCCCTGTCCCCCCCCCCATGTGCGCCCCCCCCCTAAATATGAAATCTGGAGACGCCATTGTCCCCAGATCCTGCCCCCCCGTGTGAATGAGTATAGGGTACATAGTACCCATACCCATTGACCAAAAAAGTGAGTAAAGACACAACATGAGTTTTTGACAATTCCTTTATCAAAAAATAAAAAAGTTCCCCACTGTAGATCCATTGTCAATCATGACGTCTGCCGTGTTGTTGGACCCGTGAAAAATAAAAAAAAATGAAAAACCCCCTGTTCTCACTGAAAGCTCCCGCCCGCTACCTGCTCCGCCGTCTGACATTTGTTAAATAGCTAAGGGGCCGAATCCCCAGATGATGCCAGAGGATGACCTCGCCCCCTTGTGATGTCACAAGAGGCAGGCTTCCCTGCTGATGTCATTGGGTGACTCCTCCCCTTAGCTATTTAAGAAATGTCAGACGGTGGAGTAGGCAAATGGCGGAAGCCTTTGACGATACTTTTTTCCCCTCCGGCGGTGGCGACGAATGGTGTAATTGATGATCGATCTATACTGGTGGACATTTTTATTTTATTTAAATTATTTGAATTGTCAAAAACTTGTGTTGGGTCTTTCTTTACTTTTTAGGTGAATAGGTAGGGGTACCCAATGGAGTGGGGAGGCAGAACCCCAAAGCACCCCCCATGTTGACAGCATGTGGCCTGGTATGGTTGGGGGGGCGTTCGCTCGTGCCCCCCTTTCCTGGCCTGACAGGCTGCATACTATATTAAGGGTCTAGTATGAATTTTGGGGGGGACCCCACGCCGTTTTTTTTTTACATTTTGGCACGAGGTTCCCCTTAAAATCCATACCGGACCCAAAGGGCCTGGTATGGATTGGGGGGGCCCCACACTGTTTAATTTTCTGAATTTTTCATTATCAGCATTCTTTTGTTTACATTTCAGCTCTCAGTGGGAAAGCCAACTGGCAGCTGATGAATCACTGGTTGTTAAGGACGTGGCGGCCGGCTTCCCGGTTTGCTCCTTAACAACAAGCTATTCTTCACACAGAATTAAAAACGGTCAATCATTTTTCAGCCGATCCGAATATGAATTGTTTTGAAAATTTGGAATTCATTAGAAAACGAATATATGAAATGAAATTAACCACTTACTTACAGGGCACTTAAACCCCCCTCCTATCCAGACCAATTTTCAGTTTTCAGCGTTGATGCACTTTGAATGACAATTGCGCAGTCATACAACACTGTACCCAAATGAAATTTTTATCATTTTTTTTAACCACAAATAGAGCTTTCTTTTGGTGGTATTTGATCACCTCTGCAGTTTTTACTTTTTGTTAAAAAAATGTAAAAATCTGAATTAAAAAAAAAAAAAAATGTTTTTATTTTTTTATATTTTGTTATAAAAAATGTAAAACGGGTCATTTTTCTCCTTCATTGATGTACGCTGATGAGGCGGCAGTGATGGGCACTGATAGGCGGCAGTGATGGGCACTGATGGGTGGCAGTGAAGGGCACTGATGGGTGGCAGTGATGGGCAGCACTGCCAGGTGGCACTACAGGTGGGCATTGATAAGTGGCACTTGTGGGCATTGATAGGTGGCACTTGTTGGCATTGATAGGTGGCACTGTGGGCACTGTTAGGTGGCACTGTGGGCTCTTTCAAGTGGGACTAGTAGGTGGCACTGATGAGGCAGATGTGCCTCTTCCATCCCAGCCGGTGATCGGCTTTTTTTTCTACTCATGCTGTCAGCGTGACTAAAAATAAAAACGATTACCGATCTTTTGTTTACATCATGTGATCAGCTGTCATTGGCTGACAGCTAATCACATGGTAAGGGGCTGGGACCGGTACATGGTAAGGGGCAGGGAGCGTGCACAGGGGAGGCCGTCATATGACGGCCTCCCAGAAATTCAGGTCCGCGCTGTGGCCGTCATTCGGCCATAGCGCAGACATCAGGTGGTTAAATGAATTTCAACTAAATTTATTACTATGTTATTCGGAGATTCCTATACATCCAAATAACCAAAAATTTGCCCGAATTTACATTCGCACTGAAACAAATTGCACATGTGTAGCACATAACACTTGCCTTGTTAACATCTGTGCACTGGGTGCCTCAGATACTTTACATATTGCATAGTTTTTCAATCTGTATCCTGCATAAAACCTTTCAAAAAATGAACACCCTATTCCATGACCTGATATAGAGGGAAAAAAAAACACCCAAAGATATCCGTTTGGAAACCTACCAAATACCCCAAAATACCCATATCCAAAAGATTTAGATGGTCTATCAGTACCCAATCCCAGCTTATATTTTCTCACTTTCCAGCTCCAACATATTGTGGGCTGGGTCCTGGAAGACATACAGTTTTCAGCTTATATCATTCTTGAGTACCTATTTGGAGGTCTTATCCACTTACCACTATATACCAAAAATTCACTCCCAGTGCCCTACTGTACAACTTATGAGGAAGGTCTGTGAGACATGAACTGTAAATGCATCCTTCATACTGGCAGCTCCACAAGACCCGCTCACATATGGGCAAATGACTCACTACCAGAACTAACTTATTTTGTTATTTTGTTGTTGGCCTTGTGGTCATCTTACCTATCACAAGCAAAACTTCTTCTTTGGTGAGTTGAGATTGGATGATTCTTCCTGATATATTAACTGTATACTCACAGGAGTAATTTCCAGCGTTCTTTATCTGTAGTTCAGTATATCTCAGAACTCCAAAGTTATCAGATTCATATGTTGCCCTTCCATTTTGATAAAGTGTGATTCCAGTTACTGCTGAAGACTGTCCTTTGGGTAGTTGACATTGAAGGACTGCTGATTGATCTTTTATAAAGACATGTTTCTGGGGTGTCACAAAGAGCGATGATGTGGGAGGTTGCTCTGGAAAATAAACCATTACATTGAACAGAACCAGTCAGTTCATTTCAGTAAATTGTTTTTTGCTTCACAGTTTGTAATTTACATAGACTTCTAGATGTTATACAATATATACCATAAACTTACAAGAAAGTATCTATACCAGTACCAAACAGTTCTAAAAACAACAAGATCTATAATACGTCTAAAGAGGCCTTGATATAGGAAAGTTGGGGGGCAAGCTGTCTCTTTTTTTAATCATTTTTTTACACATATAGGGGTCAATATATAAAATGTTCACTGTCCAGATGTCATAAGTGTAGCGCTACCCCCTTAAGGGCCGCTGAATTTTTGGGTCCCCTTTGTAACCACATCCAGGCAACAGGAATTTTTAACATTCACTGAGTAGTCAAAAAAACAGTCCATGGTGCTTTGTTTTGTTTTTAATTTATTGGGGAATACATTTGGATAGGGGTGGTATGTATGGGATGCCCACAACTGTAGTTAAATGTAACCTGAGGACTAAAAATGGTTTCTGCTATCCAAAAATCACACGGCTGTCCTCCCGTAGGATGTGCTGATCAGCTTGGCTGGTAAAGAAAGGATTTCAAACACTGAATGCAGGTGCTTTTCCTTTGTAGAAAAATGCCAAGGCACCTGTTTTCTCTTTAGAATCCCCAAGCAAGAGGTGTAGGGTAACTGTGCTGGCTCAAAGCTGTCCCTCTGTAGATGGCTGGCTGGGTATTGCACCTGGCTGCTTCTCCTCTATAGGCTCTGGGGTGTAGTTGGTTAAGGTACTCACCCAGTCTTTTTAAAAGATCCTGTAGCTGATGTGATGACTGCTGAACAGGCCTCCTGGACAAGTCCCAATGGCTTCCAGGGTGACTCAGCTAAGCCTAGCTGAGGTTGAAAGAGTGTGAGGCTTCCTCTGCTGTTCCTCTTTGGCTCTTTCTTCTGGCTCCTTTTGCCTGGAGGCAGAGCTCCCCAGCACAGGGATCCCCTCCCAGGTCACTGGGCTATGGACTCTGCTATCACGTGGCCAGGCTCCAGATGACTTGTGGTCTATCTCTCCACCTTCTGGGCCATCCTCACCCAGGGATTGGAAGATACTCCATAAATATTCAGGCCTCTTCTCTGCCCTTCTGCCCTTTAAGTTCTAGAACTCTCCAGGAGCTTATAGAATCCATGAGGTGACAGAGACCCAGTCCTTGGAGCTCTGCCAATCTAACTCTCAGCAAATTAACCCTGGCTCCTCTGGCTACAGCAGGAGCCTCAACTAAATTTACCTACTGTACGCAGAGGGTGCATAAGCATAATACGTGTCCAAAATGCAGTATCATCCTGAAATATCTAAAAAGCAACTGTATTATGGACACTAGATGGAACTGAAGATTCTAGGAGATAAATGTAATACAAACAATATGGCAGACTTTCATGATTCCCATATGAAGTCTTAAAACATCCGCACAGCAAATGTTTATTACATAGCCCCCTTAAAGAGGAAGTAAACCCTGATGGGTTTTACATCCTCTTTATTCCCCTGCAAAGTAAAAGCATTGCATACTAGCCCATTGTGTGGCACTTACCTGCAAACGAGGCCCGCTATGTCCGTGATGTCCCCGCTGGTGGAAGCATCCATTTTCACCCCTCTTCCTTCCGGGGCCATGGACTCCAGCTCTGTGACTGGCCGGAGCCGCGTGACGTCACTCTCGTGTTTGTGCACGACGGAGCCCCCAGTCACAGCACATGCTGGGGAAAAAAACGTCTCGGGGGGCTGTTTCTTCACTGCGCATGCGCTGATGACCTCATTGGCGCACTACAAGGTAAATGTCTCCCAAACGGCGCACATTTAGTAGATATTTTCAGTACATATAGGTAAGCCTTATTATAGGCTTACCTATATGTAAAAATGTCTCAGGGGGGTTTACAACCACTTTAAGGTATATTTTAAGCCAATATTTTTTTTTTAAATAATAAGTTCACCTTTCTGAGCAGATTACATGTCACACACGTATTTAGGGTGTAACATGTAACATGTTGAGCATCTACCACCTCTCTGCCAAATCCACCTCCTCGTTGTGACAGCGGGCGGGGGAACTTTTCCGTGCACCCACTGTCAGAATTTCAAAACAGCATGGCTTTGCAGGGCCTCACCCACACAGCCAGGTCATTCATTCACAGAGTTCTGTGAATGAATGCCTACAAGTACCGTCAGCCATAGTGGCGGACTGCTTGTAGTTCTCAATGTAGTTCTCACCTGCAAGGGTGCTGGTGAGAGCTCTCATAGTCTATTGAGCTGCCTGTCAGTAACTGCCTGCCAATATCATAGGTATGGGCAGACATTGTACTGACAATCTGCAAGAGCCTGACATTGCATCCATAATCTGCTGATCACGGGTGCAATGCTCTACAGGCTCCCAAGGAAAAAAATTAATAAATGCACATTTTTTACCTGAAAAAATGTGAATTTATATATTTTCTTTTCAA
The DNA here is from genome assembly GCA_037952925.1 of Lithobates clamitans. Classification (NCBI taxonomy): domain Eukaryota; kingdom Metazoa; phylum Chordata; class Amphibia; order Anura; family Ranidae; genus Lithobates; species Lithobates clamitans. The sequence continues at coordinate 4,043,096 of JBBGZY010000659.1, read as the reverse complement.
TATTTTTTTTTTTGAATTATAAGCAGAATACAAAAACGTATACTTGAAAATTATCAGGTAATCGTCAAAATGAGGATGCATTAACCAAAGTGATCAGAGACCCTGACCGGCTATACAGAAGAGCTACTACAAGAAGTTTCAGGCCTAGCAATCCGGGTCTATTTGTTAGCATGACCATTTCTCTAAGGCTATAAGCCAATAGATATCAACCACTAGACACCCAAAAGTTCCACCAATAGGAATAATTATCAAGTGACATTGCAGCAAGTTGTCGGTCATGCATATTTCCAGAACATGGTGAAATATAACATTAGCATCTGAAATGGATCCTGATACCTCAACCCAAGTGTAGCACCCTCTAGTGTGCTAGAAGGATAATACAGGTTTTTTTTTTTGAGAATGGGTAAATTTCCAGGCTTAGCTGGTAGCATCTCATAAGTTTCCTACGCCCCCATCCAAGTTTAATTCCCCTCACTAAAACATAAAAAACAAGTGCAAGGACTGCCTCCATCTCTCTGAGTGAGTGAGAGTGAGTGAGGAGTGTGTGCCTGGCTGGACAGGGTGACAGACAGACCACTACATTCAGTAGCTCCTACAGGGGTACCACTACATTTGGGGGTTCAAGCCTTGGCGTCTGTTCACAGGAAACCTGCCAGCCTTTGCCCCTAGCAACCAAAGTTGAACGAGCTGGGGAATTGCATTTTGTTCTGCCAATTTAGGAATTGAACCCAGGGGAAAGATTTATGTGCTTTGCCTGCATTCAGTAATATAGCATTGAGTGCCGACTCCCATACCAACCAGCGGGAGCCATTTGCCAAGTTATTGCTGCCCTGCTTACCCAATTGCCCAATCGCAGGTGGGACTGACACTTGTTCTAAACCTGCAAAATCAGTAACTTTCTACCATGTGCTGTCACCCATGGCAACCACGGCGGGTGATCGTGCTCATGGATTACAAATATGTTCAGCGCTCTGCTATTGCTGGACATCCTGAACTTTTGCTCCAAACTCCTACATTATACAATAAAGTGTCCCTGGTAGTGTCTACTGTTGCCTGGGGTGATCGGGGTCAGCCTGCGCTTGACTGCGGGCGGGACTGTACTAGTAGTGGGTGGTTATGACTGAGGCCCTATAGGCTGAAACGTGTCAACTGACTTAATCTGCGTTTGTTCGCTGTGGCTATTTAATAAAATGAAGACATTTTAGGAGCAAGAACCAGAGTGCGGATCATTTTTTCTACTGTGCTAGTAGTGTTCCCTTCAGTGAGACATGGGTTACAAACCACCGGGAAAGTCAACGGGAAAGTCATTTGCCCTCAGTTGCTTGGGCACAGTCGGTGCCGAGCGACATGCCCAGACAAGTCCTGCTAGTTCCAGTGTGCCTGCAAACTTCAGTTTGTCTAACAAGGGGTTACAGCAGCACACTGGGGGAGGGGCCTACCTACCTGTTTCACAGACGCCAGCCTGTCTGGAAGCAAGGGGATGGTGCCACGCCCTAGAGGAGACCCAGTGTTCCCTACTAGCAGACACCACGAGGCGGAGGAACAAGATGGCGGAGGATGCCCGTGTGTTTCCTGCGCTGACCTGGTTGCCTGAATTGCAGGAGTGGACATTGGTGGACACTGGTGTCCGGTTGGAGTCAGGGCCAGTGCAAGACTATTTTGCACCCTAGGCGAAACCAGTTACTTGCGCCCCCCCCTAAAAAAAAAATCTAAATGAATTCAATAATTTTAGCACCAGATCTCCTGGTGGAGTGATGGAGCCAGGTGGACAGGAGAGGGGGGTGCAGCCAGGTGGAGGGAGGATGGAGCCAGGTGGACAGGAGAGGGGGGTCAGCCAGGTAAGGAGATGGAGCCGGGTGGATGGGATAGGGGGGTGCAGCCAGGTGGACAGGAGTGGGTGCAGCCAGGTGGGGGGAGGATGCAGCCAGGTGGACAGGAGGGGGATGCAGCCATGTGGACAGGAGGGGGGTGCAGACAAGTGGAGGAATGGAGCCAGGTGGACAAGAGGGGGGGTGCAGCCAGGCGGAGGGATGGAGCCAGGTGGACAGGAGAGGAGGTGCAGCCAGGTGGAGAGAGGCTATAGCCAGGTGGGCAGGAGAGGGGGGCAGCCAGGTGGAGGGAGGATTGAGCCAGGTGGAGGGATGGAGTCAGGTGGACAGGAGGGGGTGTGTAGCCAGGTGGAGGGATGGAGCCATGTGGACAGGAGAGGGGGTGCAGCCAGGTGGGGGGAGGATGGAGCCAGGTGGACAGGAGGGGTGTGCAGCCAGGTAGAGGGATGGAGCCAGGTGGGCAGGAGAGGGGTGTAGCCAGGTGGAGGGATAGAGCCAGGTGGAACGGAGAGGGGGTGTAGCCAGGTGGAGAGATGGAGCCAGGTGGACAGGAGGGGGTGTAGTCAGGTGGAGGGATGGAGCCAGGTGGACAGGAGGGGGTGTAGCCAGGGGGAGGGATGGAGCCAGGTGGACAGGAGGGGCTGTAGCCAGGTGGAGGGAAGGAGCCAGGTGGATAGGAGGGGGGGTATAGTCAGGTGGAGGGATGGAGCCAGGTGGATAGGAGGGGGGTGTAGCCACGTGGAGGGATGGAGCCAGGTGGATAGCAGGGGGGTGTAGCCAGGTGGAGGGATGGAGCCAGGTGGAGGGATGAGCCAGGTGGATAGGAGGGGGTGGAGCCAGGTGGAGGGATGGAGCCAGGTGAATAGGAGGGGGGTGTAGCCAGGTGGAGGGATGGAGCCAGGTAGAGGAATGAGCCAGGTGGATAGGAGGGGGGTGGAGCCAGGTGGAGGGACGAGCCAGGTGGATAGGACGGGGGTGGAGCCAGGTGGAGGGATGGAGCCAGGTGGATTGGAGGGGGTGGAGCCAGGTGGAGGAATGGTGCCAGGTGGAGGGAGTCACACATTAGTGAAAAGGTCTGACTGGAAGCCCTCATCCCCAGCGCTTCCCCCCACCACCTGACAAGTTCCTACCTTAGGGCACTTCTTTCCAGCTCCCTCCACATGACAGCGGGCAGCAGTTGATTTGTCACAAGTCCCAGGATTAGAAGATGGGGTCTCCTACAGGCCGTGAGTCACAGCTCACGCACGGGAGACCTCCTCCAGCTAGTCCCCCATCCAGCTGATCGTTTGGTTCCACCCCCGGGCTCCGGCGGACGACCACAGAGAGACTGGGTAAGCAGGGCGGGCTGCAGAAGCAGCTTTGTTTTGGGCTCCTCCAAGACAAGTGGCCCGGTGGCCTCAGCCTGTGAAGGAATGTGATGTAGATAATAATAGTAATCTGAAAATGTCTATTTTCTTATGTGCATACATACTTTTCTCCTTACTCATTATATAAGTATACAGGTTTGCTCTGTTCCTATATTTTCTCAAGATGGCGTGTACCCCCTACCTCCCACACACAGAAGAACGCGGAACTGGAGATAAGAACAAAGACAGCCAAACCTCGTTATGAAAATTCTCCATCTTCTTTTTTTATCTTAACCAATAAGATGTACCTATTAGACTAACATAGCAATGACGTATTTGTGTGTATAAAACATTAACACCGCCTTGAATAAAACACAAGTGTAATGAGTTAGCAGTTCTGAGCGTGTCTCAGAGTGTTTACTTTTATATGCATGCATATCAACACTTTTCAAATTAGAGACAGCAGCAGATAACCTTGAGCTCGATTGTAGCTCTTAAATCATTACCATAACAGATGGTGCCGAAACCCGGGACCTCAGGCTACGGTCGAAGTTATACCGCGACAAGCATTCGGGCGTTAATTGAAAGATAACAGACGGGGTTTGCGCAGCCCTAACAGTACGGTAAGTTTGATTGATATTCTTACCACTGTACGACTCTCTTATCTTTCGGTTGACGGCTGGATTCTGTCGGTATGCTGAGACTGTCTTAGAGGCAGGTATTTCCTCGCCTGAGGTTGTTTAACGAACCTGTCAATGGGTTTCTGCTGTCTGTATTTGTTCACTGTCTGCCATTCTTTGGGCTACGAAACTCAGCAGTCTAAGGGTGCTACATGTGTGAATGTTGTTCTCATCTCCAGACGAGCTGTCGGCCTCTGGCATGAGATAGTTTCCCTTGTGGCAGTCGTTTATGGGACGGGTGTACTCTAGGTTCAAGGAACCTTTGAGGGTTAGCTCAGCTGCGGGCTTTGCAGTCTGAAAGCGTTACAGAGGACTCACCCCAAGAAGAGTTGTCGGCCTCTTGGTGTAGAGCTGTAGAAAAACGTCTATAAACGGGTTTATTTTGCAGGGTGGTCTGCCTTTGCGGTTATTTTAGCCTGCTGAAATTTTGCAGTTCGAAGAGTGGCAGGTGTAATGTCCTGTCGTGATTGTATTTGTGGTTTATTGTTTGATATACACGAGAGGGGGAGGGGGGCTGCCCAGGGGATCTGTTGGGTTGCGGGCCATTGCTCCTCACTACCCCTGATGTGTTTGTTCTTGTTCTGAGATTAACCGTACATTACAGGGTTATAGCAAACAGTAGCAACTTGGAGCGCAGTATAAGCCCCCACCGAAGGAATTTGCTGATAAGAACGCTGAGAAAAATATTAACTCCTTGGTTGTATGTATTCCCCTCTCAAGCCGTTAGCCGAGAAACAGAAAGTGATATTGTAATGAAAGTGATATTGTAAAGAAGGAGAGAAGAAGATGTTGAAATAGTTAACAAAGTTGAAAGAAATGGCGAAAGTTATGTTGCTGAAGAGACAGGGAGAAAAATCCTGTGTGATAAAGAAAATTGGATAAAGGAAGTTAAGAAAGATGGCGATTGTATTATGTATGTCTACCACAGATTGATGATATGTTGGAACTTTAAACAAAGGAGGGGAGGGACAGCACTGCCCTCCGTCTAACAACCACTCCTTTTTCACTACCCAAGCACAACCCACTGTGACAACTCAGCCCGGCGGCCATCTTAGTGCACCCATGCCTTCACTTTCTACCCAGTCCAGTGCACTTCCTGTCGGCGGCCATCTTGGTACACCCAGTAAGCTTAAACAGCCTGTACCCAGCCCAATACGGGAGCATCACATTCCCAGGCTGGATATGTTAATGATGAAGAAGCATCTGAGTGGGAAGCCCGACAGCAGGCAGCAAGGCCACCCACTGATTTAACCCCCAATCCGGCTCCAGACTCTCAGTTCCGAGAGGATCTCAAACACATGCTGGCAACCGTAAAGAACAGTGCCTCTTGTCAGCCCCTGCCCCAACAACAGTCTCGGTTACCAGAAGGGGCACCAGTGATGTATGTCGCTTTTACTCTATCACAAGCAGCGGCCTTAGTGACAAGTCTGCCTGACCCAGAGAAGCAGCCAATTCCCTTCTACCACAGGATAGTGCAGATAAAAGAAACTTACTCAGCTGCCTGGAGAGACTTAATCAGCCTATGCCAAATCAAAGCAGGATATGTCTTTTGGCCAGTCATGCAGATGGCCTTCAATGATGCCTGCCTGACAAGTGCCACTTCCTACACCTCAGGCGTGGAGTTCTGTGCACAACTCCACGACTGGGCAAAGGAGAAGTTGACGGATCAGAAGACCACAATCCAAGATATTACCCAAGATAAAGGGGAGTCTGTGAAGAAGTATCATGCTAGACTCATAAAGGCACACACACACATGTTATCAACTGCTTTTGTTTCAGGGCTCAGAGAGGATATCAGAAAAGGCCTGATGGTGGCCCGCCCTGAATACCATTCAATGAAAATGTCTGATTTATTGTTGGTGACCAGAGGTATAGAAAATCAAAAAGGTAAAAAACCAACGCCCCTCATGGTAACCCATGACGAAGATCCCGCCAACACTAGTCCACCACCACTGCTTAATACCAGGGAAAGGATCACCTGTTACAACTGTGGGAAACGGGGTCACTTCAGAAAAGAATGCAGAGCCCCAAGATGTCCAAGACGAAAAACCTACCACTTTCCTCATTGACGGGTACAGCCAGAAGCGTGTTGAAGGCTGTGGACCTGCCTGATAATTCTTTCCTTTCCACTATTGATGTTTCCTGCGTAGGAATGGATGGGGTGCCCCGCTCCAGTCCACTTCCTGATTTGCTTGCCAAATTTGTGGTGTCCTCTACATGTCCCTTGAATCTACTAGGAGCTGATCTGTAGTCCGGACTACAGGCCTCAATCAGGACACGCCTGAAGGGGGGGTGAAGTTACATACTCCCCTATCTTTAGAAGACTAATCTGTTTTGTGTTCTCTGTCTCTCCTGATGACACTTACTGAAGCAAAAATTTCAAGTTCAATACTGCAGGAAGTACTTGACAGAATCCCTGCGTGCCTATGGTCCACAGGACCGGAAGACAACGGTAACTTAAAGGTGCCACCAGTTTCAGTCAAGAGGGCGCTTCATTGCCCCGCAAACCACAATAACCCCAAGAAGAGAATCCTAAAAAGAGAACCAGGTACCTACTGTGGATGCCTTTGACTGCAAAGTACCTCACAGAGGTGGACCTTACAAACGTTTTCTTCAGTGTCCACCCTCACCCCTCCTGCTGGTACCTTTTCGCATTCATCCACGGAAAGAAACGGCAACATACCTAAACAGCTGTGCCACAAGGGGCACAGAACTTTCCAAGCCAGTTTGCAAAAGCTATGGCTATCATCCTTAACACATGACAAGAGGAACACCCGGAAGTGATTCTCTTCCAACATGTTGATGACCTTCTCCTTTGTGCAGCTGACTTACCCCCTGTTGAAGTCACCTCAGAAAGCCTGTTGTGCTATCTTGCCAACCAGGGCTGCAAAGTCTCAAAGCCCAAATTGCAGTGGTGCTCAACACCTGTCATTTTCCTTGGACACGACACCCCACTGAAGACAGGGTGCAAGTAATCTCTGACACCCCACTGCCACAAGGTCAGAAATTCCTTCATGCCTTCCTTGGACAAATTTCCTAGTGCAGAGCATGGATTCCAGAAGCCTTCCTACTGATGCTCTGCAATCAGACCCTTCCAGATGTCTCCTGAAGAAATATCTAAAGTTTGAAACCCTTGAGTGCGCCACCCCCGGCGCTAGGGCTCCCAGCCTACGACAAAACGCTCAAGCTCTTTGTATCCGAACGTCTGGGACATGCTGCAGGTGTACTCACCCAATCACACGACATCAGCCTACGCCCCATAGGATATTATTCCTGTCGGCTGGATGCGGTAGCAAGAGGAGGCCTATTGTGTCTGCGAGCTGGATTTGCTACACAAGCCTTGCTTGACAAAACTTTGAACTTGGTCCTCGGACACTGCCTCGTTCTGCTTGTTCCCCATGACGTTGTTGCCATATTCAACCAAGATCCAACCGAAACACTTGTCCACTACCAGACACTTGAGACTCCTGTGTTCCCTCCTACTAGACAGCATTACTCTATTAAGTTGTCAAACACTGAACCCTACCACCCTTCTTCCACTTCTCGAGGGGGGAAAGGAGGAGGAGGAGTAGAGTCTTGACTTGTCACCCCCGTGACCGCACAGGACACGCGGTCACCACTGAAAATACTGTACTACAAGCTGAAGCCTTACCACCGGTGATGTCTGCACAGGAGGCAGAGCTGTAAGCACTTACTACAGCACGTAAATGGGCAGAGGGAAAAAGAGCCAACATTCATATGGACTCAAGATATGCTTTCAACATTGCCCATGATTATGGTGTTATCTAGAACAGAGGATTCCTGATGGCTGCAGGAACACCTGTGAAAACTTGATTGATGCCTTGCTTCTCACAACCCAAGTGACTATTCTGAGTAAAAGCACACTACAAACTGAACTCAAAGGAAGCTTAAGGCAATCATCGAGCCAATACAGCTGCCAAACAGACAGCTGGTGGTCCACGGGAAGTGGACAGCAGGGTGGTAGAAGAAGACCACCCTGTGCTTACCTTACAGACTTTCCCAGTGGACAGAGTTTATCTAAAAGAACTACAGGAAACAACAAGTCCGGATAAGAAGGAAAGCTGGAAATGGAGAAAAGGAGCAACTCTCAGAAATGGACTATTTGAGTGCAACAAGAAGCCTTGTCTACTCAGGAGTATGTACCCAGCCGTGGTGCAATGGGCACATGGACTTTATGAACTCTCTTATCAACAAGTGTTGCACTAAGAGTTACTCCACTGACCGACAGCTTCTGCAGATCATGCATTATCTGCACCAAATGTAACCCAGGATGCACAGAAGAAGCACCTGGCAAAAGCCCTATACCCCATTCCAGAGGATGCAAATTGATCATTCTCAAGTGCCAAGAAGTGACAGATTTGAAAACGCCCTAGTGGAAGTGGTCATGACTCCAAGTGCCAAGAAGTGACAGATTTGAAAACGCCCTAGTGGAAGTGGTCATGACTCCCTTCTACCACAGCTAAGAAACTACTGAGTGAGATAGTATGTAGATTTGGGGTCCCAGAGGTGATATTGAGAGATCAGGGACCAGCCCTAACAACAACCCTTACAAAAGAGATTTGGGCAACACTGGGGGTTCAGTTGGCACTACACATCCCATACCACCCTCAAAGTAGCGGGAAGGTAGAAAGGATGAATGGGACACTAAAAAACAGGATGTTAAAGATGGCCCAAGAGACTAACATGAGTTGGCCCATTGCCCTGTTCAGTGTCAGACACACCCCCAGGGGAAACATGCCCTATCCCCTTATGAAATTTTGTTTGGTTCAGCTCCCAGACTTGGTTGTTACTTTCCACAACAGTTACAGTTACAGTCTGATGTGTTGACTAATTATGTAACCACATTATCACGAGAATTAACCTGAATGCATGTCCAGGTGTTTTCTTCCATTCCAGATCCTGAATTAGATACAGGAACACACCAACTACTGTCTGGAGATCCTTGAGCCAAGTTATGATGGTCCATTCCAAGTTTTGCTGACCACAGCCACCTCAGTCAAGTTGGCCAGGAAGAACACCTGAATGCACGCTTATCACTGCAGGAGAGAGTGTTTTCGGGTGCTGCATATCCTTTTTCTGTTTGATCTAGGGGGGAGGGGCCCAGGAGGTGGCCATCACAAAAATGATAACATAATTACGTTTTGGTGTAACTCTTCAGGTACACATGTGACCACCTTTACCTTAGATTACTGTGACATAGTACCTTGTCCGTTTGACCCTTCATGGTGATGCCATTGGTACAGTGATATCCCTGACGGTAAGGACATATATGTATGCCACACAGACAGTTACTGGGGACAGAGTTGTGGTTTCTGTGGGGGCCAGTGGGTTGGAACACAGGGCCAGACTGGGCGACCACAGAGTGCATTAGACAAAAAAGATGAAAATAGAAAGCCCCATATCCTAACCAAAGATACCCCTGATACATACACTGACCCAGCACACAGTCAGAGGAGGAAGCGAGCAGCTCTCTCCGGAAGCTTTGATCCTCATGTATACATACATGTCATAGGGGTTACAAGGGGGGTCCCTGATGAGTTTAAAGCCAGGGATCAGGTAAAAGCTGGTTTTGAGTCTTTGATCCCCATAACAACTCAGTAAGAATGTAGATTGGATTAACTACATGTCATGGTTATGCAATAGAGTTTGTCGATCAGCATACCTGTCTCCATGTGTTCATCTCTAGAGACCAGCTGACCCTCACCTGACTGCTTTTGTAACCTCCCCTCTAAGCATGGCCCCAACCCAGGCCCTATCAGGGAACCCTATATTAACCTGTGCACTGCAAGCCAGCAGTGCTGATCAACCACTGTGTGTCAGCCTCTGTGTGTACTTGCTATGTTTCCTACATATGATTTCTGTTACCGACTTTGGCCTGTTCCCGGCCATCCCTGTTTGCCTGTGACCCTGATGTTCCAGCCAGCTCCCTCCTTCCTCATCTCCTGTAGTCTACCGTGAGCGTGAGCTGTGAGACCCTGGGGACCGCGACCTGGAGCCAGACTGCAGCGCAGTCCATCCTCACCACTAGAGGCTCTGGTGAACACCTGCTGGCTCTTAGACTCCGCACCCTGGGGAATCTATGCTCTAGCTCCCAGTGGGATCTGTGTCAGTGATCCAGTAGACCTGCTTCCTGAACCTCCCAGGGTACAATCCGCAGCAGTCAGTGCTAGGGTCCACTATCTTGCGGTGCACTCCTGATCCCAACGGTGTACATCTGTCACCCAGCCTCTAGGTGACCTGACACTACACATATTATAACCAACAGAGATTTGTAAATTACACTAAAGACGCCCTCCAGGGAAACGGGAACCTGTTGTACATACATTCCTGATAATACTGGCCCAAATGGTAAGGTTACTTTAGCTATAAAGAAATTAGAAGATCTGTCACTAGAGTTGAAGAAGAACTCAGGTATCACAGACCCATGGGACCAATATTTTAGCTGGATGAGTGGGTGGCAGAAGGTGCTCGCCCAGATACGGGTAACGGTATTAATAATCCTGGATCTTTTAGCCCTGATTATATGCTGTATTCTACCTTTTGTAAAAAATTAATGAGCAAGGCTGTAGACAATAGCACACCTACATTTCTCCACCAAGAAGAAGAGGACCCCTTATGATGGAAGATGACAAACCCTTCACTCCTCTACAGTCACTCCTTGTCCATAATCTCACAGTCCTATAGGGTTATAGGGATAGATAGCGCCTGACTGCACCTCTCCAGCTGTATCGAGGAGGGAAGTGAACAGTTGCTGCCCAATTCTATATACAGCCTAAAAGAGTTGCTGAGGAGAAGGGCCAGGCCAAAATGGGACCTTTAGTATTAGGGACAGAAAAGAGAAAATAGTCATTTTAGGGGGGATTGTGAAGGAATGTGATGTAGATAATAATAGTAATCTGAAAATGTCTATTTTCTTATGTGCATACATACTTTTCTCCTTACTCATTATATAAGTATACAGGTTTGCTCTGTTCCTATATTTTCTCAAGATGGCGTGTACCCCCTACCTCCCACACACAGAAGAACGCGGAACTGGAGATAAGAACAAAGACAGCCAAACCTCGTTATGAAAATTCTCCATCTTCTTTTTTTATCTTAACCAATAAGATGTACCTATTAGACTAACATAGCAATGACGTATTTGTGTGTATAAAACATTAACACCGCCTTGAATAAAACACAAGTGTAATGAGTTAGCAGTTCTGAGCGTGTCTCAGAGTGTTTACTTTTATATGCATGCATATCAACACTTTTCAAATTAGAGACAGCAGCAGATAACCTTGAGCTCGATTGTAGCTCTTAAATCATTACCATAACAAGCCCAGCATGTGTCCTATGGCCAGTCCATCCGGCTGTCTCTGTGCACAATGCCGCTCGCCCTGCTCCTCCAATTGCTGCACATCACCCAGGGAGGGAGGCGGGGCGGGCAGAGGGCTGACACCCATGGCTACTGGACATTGGTATGGTTGCCCCTGGCTCTGGGGGATCTGCCTGCTCCTTCTCCCCGCCAAGCGACTCTGCAGCCAGCCAGATGGAGCCGTGGTAGCTGCCTCCCACTATACTTCAAACCGCACCAACCACCACCCGCCAGGGGGGAACCAATCCTCTTTAGGGGACCCAGCGGCTGTGGCTGCGCCCCTAGTCGGCAGTGCGCCCTAGGCGGCTGCCTAGTTTGCCTAGTGGGAGCGCCGGCCCTGGTTGGAGCATCGCGGGGGATTCGCCCTCGGGATGATTGAGGGGATGAAGCGACTGTGCCTGCTGTGTCCAGAACACCGGATACTGACAACGGTGGTCAGTGCCTGGATTCGGTGCAGTCATTGTGGTGAACCCAGCTTGCATCCAGCCAGCAGGAACCACAGTACTACAATGTGGACCTGCATTAACCACTTAAGGACCGAGCCTCTTTCTGAGATTTGTTGTTTACAAGTTAAAAACAGTGTTTTTTTTGCTAGAAAATTACTTAGAACCCCAAACATTATATATTTTTTTTCTAACACCCTAGAGAATAAAATGGCGGTCGTTGCAATACTTTCTGTCACACCATATTTGCGCAGCAGTCTTACAAGCGTACTTTTTTGGAAAAAATACACTTTTTTTAATTAAAAAATAAGACAACAGTAAAGTTAGCCCAAGTTTTTTTTATACTGTGAAAGATAATCTTATGCCGAGTAAACTGATACCCAACATGTCACGCTTCAAAATCGTGGAATGGCGACAAGCTTTTACCCTTAAAAATCTCCATAGCCGACGTTAAAAGAATTCTGCAGGTTGCATGTTTTGAGTTACAGAGGAGGTCTAGAGCTAGAATTATTGCTCTCATTCTACCGATCGCGGTGATACCTCACATGTGTGGTTTAAACACCGTTTTCATATGCGGGCGCTCCTCGCATATGCGTTTGCTTCTGCACGCGAGCTCGGCAGGACGGGGCGTGTTTCATTTTTTATTTTTTCGGTAAGCGCTGGAGGGAACCGGAGAGCGGCAGGAGTGGGGGGCCCTCTCCCGCCACCGATAAAAGTGATCTTGCAGCGAGTCCGCCGCAGAGATCACCATTATCGGAGCACCTGCCGAAGAAGAGGATATCAAGGTTATGGCAGCTAGCTGCTGCCATAACAAAGATATCATTTTTCAAAGTTAGGACAGCCACCTCTGTTCCTGATAAATTTAAACATCAGAGATTGCAACTTCCTGAAAAATACAAGTGGAACTGGAATCGGAAGGGACCTAAAATAGTGTAAAATTTGAGGTAGAACAATGGTAGAAAAGCAAGGTGCGCCAAAAACTAAATGCAGCAGAAGATGCAAAGAATGATATATTTAATTAAAATCAGCCAAATGGCTACACACACTTAAGTAAAGATCAATAGGCATAAAACAGTATAATACTGTGGTCACTCAGCAGGTCCCTGGTGGATGGAGGTGTGTAGATGTTAACACGAGAGGAGAGGAACAACCGTCCGGATATCCATCTCATCGTCTCGGAACCAACAAGGAACGCACTCGGAGTTGCATCGGAAGTGACGTCAGAACATGGAAATAATGTTTCAAAGCATTCGCTTCTTTGTCAGATCTGATGCATTTAGTTTTTGGCGCAGCTTGCTTTTCTCCCATTGTTCTTCCAGAGAGTGCTTCGCTCTCAAGGGAGCTGCCACTAAGGCTGTATACGTATACTTCCTGGACTTTATAGACTTTTAGTTGGTTTAACAGCGTGTATCGGAACCCTCTCGTGTGCCATTCGCTTTTGTCTTGTTAATATTCAAGGAATTTTAGAGTAGAGAAGGTTAAACCTTGTCGGGAATTTTTCTGTCATATGTGTCCCATTTTGTACCTATAGGTACACCCGGAAGTAAGAGGAAAATACTCTCATAGATAACTGTTGCCAGTGATCCCATTGGAAAATTTCCCTCTATTTCTGTTCTGGTGGCAGCTCAACATTTTTCCTTAATTTTAATACTGGTGACCGTACTTTCCAGGGCAAATAGAGAGAGTGAATTTCCCAGGGGGGACACAGGGAGCAATAAAAACATTGAAATAAAAAATGCCCAACACTCCAGCAACTATTTTGACGATATACTGGATTTAGGCCTAACAAGGTGCAATGAGTAAAACTTTTGATTGAATTGGGCCTTGTGTCCATCATGCATTTTGGTGAAAAGGGGTAAGTTTGATTAGTAAAGCAATAAAAACATGGTGGTTTCTAACCCCAAACCACTGTATTAAAATATGAAAAAAGTAGTGGGCTAAGTTACACCTGAAGTTATATGTAAGACTCAACACTAGATTGAAATGTATTAAACTTATAAAAAGTATTTGTAACTATGCAGCCAAACTATGTGTGATAACAGCATAACAGCATACAAAAACGGGGCCTTAGTGATTCCAAAATTGAAATCCTGTCCTGACCAAAGAGCATATAATACCATCCATTACTGTAAAGGGGGGACCAATATAATTCTGGATGGGATGAAGCAAGGGTAAGCAGAGTTCCCATCTAAGGCTGCCAGGGAGCCTGCATGGCATAGCATAAGTGCAAATAACTACAATAAAGTGCAAAAGGTAACAGACTTCTTCTACTTACCCAATACTCTAAGATCTACAAAGTTGCTTTCTGATGATTTACTTCCATTTTCTGTGTAATATATGCAGAAATAATTTCCAGAATCACTTGTTTTAAGATTAAAGGCCAGTATATTACTTGAAGTACTATTGGAGATTTCTGCTGAGTCTTTGTAAAAAATGTATCCAGTAACAGTGGATGGATTGTTAGCCACACATCTCATTGTGATACGTTCTTCCACTATGTATACCGCCTGCTCAGGATCAAACCGAATAACTGGACTGGTGAGTGCTTCTAGAAGGCAAAGGAAGTTACAATTATAGTATAAAAAATCATTAGGACCCATATCAGCAGACTTGTGTTGATAGTATTAGTTTGAGATCATTCAGAATTCATTGACAGGTGCATTTAAAGTGATAATAAACCCATACATAAGCCTGTTGGTAGAGTATTAACATGATGCGCTGGAAGCTTCTTGAATACAGAAAACGTACTTGCACGGAGGATAGCAGAACATGTCTTAACAGCATGGAAACAGGAACACAACTGAAAACTGAGGAAAGCACTTCCTCTCATTACATCATACCATAGATTTACATGCACATTACACTATAACGCTACAGTGCCACCTGCTGCATAAACAGGTATAATGCATATATTGTCACAGTATATAAGCAACTTGCTGTTGTTCTTCCAACAAAGCCCACTAAAGTAACTAGCCTCAGGGGGTTGACAAATCCTCCTACATACATTATCTGCAGCCCCCTCTTTTCCAGAGTCTTCGAAACATACAGAAATCAGATGGTATTTCTCAGCTCCCAGGAGTTAGGGGCAGGGATCTGATGTCACACGCTGCACAGAGCAGAGAAGAGAGCTGAGTGTAATATGACACCTGAGTGAAGGAAATTGAGTGTGGCCTCTGTAGTGAGTTACTAAAGGTAGGAATTATTAGAGACTTGTACCATCATCCAGGGATCTAGAAATAACAGGATTGGGAGCCTAGTCCCCAACCAGGCTGCCACAAGAGCATTTGGGCAATTGGACTATCGCGGTACAGTAAAGCAATACAATTTTGAATGATATAACAGATATATAAAAATATATAAGAGATTTTATTGATGCACGAGAGAAAATCAACAATTACTGATTAAAACAAGGTAGCAGTTCATACATATCACCAGAGAAATAATTTAACCCCAGAGGGGGAGAGAATCACAGTAGGACAATTGATCACAGATGTCATCTTTCTCAACTAGTTTCGCGGACAATAGCCGCTTCCTCAGGAGAGTATCTGTCACTTAATTAATAATTTAATCAGAAAGACAATGTAATTGCCGGAAGGCATAAACAATGCAAAAGACAATAAGAAACTTATAATACAGCATCATAATTGAATGATATATTTATATGGATAGAAGGGGGAGAAAAAGCGCCAGGCTGCTTACCCATGTCCCGGCGGACACCAGGCGCAGGGTGCCACCACCAAGGGGTGGTCCCCCGCGGCGACTCGGGGGAGCTACCAATCATAAGGAATTGGAATCTGGATAAATAAGACAAAAGGAGTAGGTATGCTGTAAACTTGAAGAACTACAAAGTAGTGGACCAGTGAGAATTAGTGAATGGGGTGGTAGAGAAGGATATGGGGCTGAAGTCGATTGTGAAAAATGTGGGGAAAGGTGAATTGAATTCAGATAGAAATGTGTGGTGTGCACATTAGGCATAATGTGAATAAAAAACATCAAGGGTGAATAAATGAAAAATAAAAATATATAAAAATGAAGTGAAAAGGGGTATTGAATGTGGGGCGTGAACGGAGTTGGGTAGTGAAAGGGTGGGGAGAAGGAGGGGGAAAGGGAAAAAATGGAACAAAAAGAGAAGAGAAACGCATAAAGTAAGGTCAGTGTGGGACAAAGGAAGGGGAGAGGGGGAAAAAAGGGGGGGGGGGGACAGGAAACAGGACCAAGCAGGGAGGAGGTAGAAAGTGGAGGAAGGGAGAAGGAAAGGGACATGGAAAGGAAAGAGAAAATAGGAAGGAGAGAAGAAAAGAAAACAGAGAAAAGAGAAAGAGCAATATTTGGCTGCATTGGTTGTACAGGGTTTTTATCCAATCCCTATATATTAATTATATTTACCTCATTGCTTATACACTTCTATTTACTTCTAAACAATCCCTATTGACTCTCTATTATTATTTATCCCCCCGATTTACTATTCCAAATAAGCCCTGCTGTTCCCCCCCCCCCTCTTTTGTCGCTACCTTGGTGGTGGCGCCCTACGCCTGGTGTCCGCCGGGACATGGGTAAGCAGCCTGGCGCTTTTTTCCCCCTTCTATCCATATAAATATATTGTTCAATTATGATGCTGTATTAAACGTTTCTTATTGTCTTTGGCATTGTTTATGCCTTCCGGCAATTACATTGTCTTTCTGATTAAATTGTTAACTAAATTACAGATACTCTCCCGACAAAGCAGCTATTGTCCGCGAAACTAGTTGAGAAAGATGACATCTGTGATCAATTGTCCTACTGTGATTTTCTCCCCCTCTGGGGTTAAATTATTTCTCTGGTGATATGTATGAACTGCTACCTTGTTTTAATCTGTAATTGTTGATTTTCTCTCGTGCATCAATAAAATCTCTTATATATTTTTATATATCTGTTATATCATTCAAAATTGTATTGCTTTACTGTACCGCGATAGTCCAATTTCCCCCATGCTCTTGTGGCAGCCTGGTTGGGGATTAGGCTCCCAATCCTGTTATTACCTGAGTGGAGGGCATGGGCACCTCCCCCACCTGCTACACAGCAGGAACATGCTCATGTAAGCCCGTCGATCACCTTCTGCGTGCAGGTAAGAGACAGAGGGGTGATATGTAACCCTAGATTACCTGGTGTCAGAGAAAACTATCAAAAGTGACTCATGAAGAATGCAGGGGAAGGAGAAAGCAGTCAATGTGCTATGGATTGAGGCAAATACACATTATATGAGAATATGCTTTGTTTTTTTTTCCTTTCAAAGGTTCACAAACACTTTAATCTGCAGTTGACCTCATTCTGACCTGCATTTGACCTGATTCAGGAGGATTTTGCATTTCCATAGACTTGCATGAAAATGCAAAACCCCCCTGAAGCAAAAAAGCCCAACAACAAGGGCCCTTAAAGCGTCCCCCAAAGAATGCATTGTATCATATAAATACTGGTAAATATTACACAATAGAATGCATTGGACACATTGGGGGGAATTAACAAAGAGTGGTACAAGCACAGTGCTTGCACTGCTTTTAAAATGGAACAGAAGCTGCCCCTAACTAACAAAGGAGCAGGCCCCTTTGTTAATATGATTGGACCCTGGGCAAAGATTTTCTTGCCCCCCCCCCCATTCAATTTCACTCTCCACCGGCTCTGAGACATACAATAAATAGCATCTAGATTTAAAATCAGTTTACAATATCAGATCAGGCAGCAATTGCGATTGCCAGCGGTTACAGCAAATCATTACTGCTTACTGACTAGTTGTTAGAGGTTACAGCACACATTACGGCTCACTGATTCGTTGCTAGAGGTTACAGCAAATGATTTCTGCTTGTTAATTTGTTGCTAGAGATTACTGTACAGTATTACCGCTCAGTGAATGGTTGCTAGAGGTTACAGCACATCATCTCCTCACTGCAGGGGGGCATGATATACATATGAATGCCGCCTTTATTTACATATCAATGCTGCAGGCCGCAGCTATTTACTTATGAATGCTGCCTATATTTACATATGAATGACGGTTATTTACATGTAAACACAGGGTCTGCAATTGAGTCATCTGTACACAACAATAAGGCAGAGCTGGGCAGCATTTGTAGCAG
The DNA here is from genome assembly GCA_037952925.1 of Lithobates clamitans. Classification (NCBI taxonomy): domain Eukaryota; kingdom Metazoa; phylum Chordata; class Amphibia; order Anura; family Ranidae; genus Lithobates; species Lithobates clamitans. The sequence goes on along the minus strand of JBBGZY010000659.1, from coordinate 4,025,310 downwards.
CTCTTCACACTGAGATATTGGGACACAGGACTAAAACTTCAAAGGATAAGGGAATTTAAACTGGGGTAGTTGGCAAGTATGAGGCAGCTGCTTTGGGCCCCACAACAATGACAGGGCCCAGGGCAGATGCCCCTTCTGCCCTGCCTTGAAGATGGCCCTCGGAATCAGCTGCAGTTTTCTATGTGGAAAATGTCACCATTCCCTCTATTAATTAGGGGCAGACCTGCGCTAGTTTCTATTTCATTCTGTAATAGAAACTAGCACAGGTGGCACAGATAGACCTTAAAAGAGAAGTATGGACTTTTTAAAATTTTAGAATCAAACTTACCTAGGTGGATGCAGCATCGGTCCGATGCTTAGGATTTCAGGTTCTTGAATCCTGTGTCCGGTTTTCAGGCAGGCTGAAAGCCGCACACATCATAAGAGGGTGCCAGAGCCTCGGGTCCTCCCAGGCAGCTGTATTGTGCTTAACAACTCACACAAACACTTGATAAAAGTGCATGGGGCGCTGTGACGGTCTGTGTGTTTGAATGTGGGGCCCCCTGAGCCCCTCTCCTCCCCCTCAATCCTAGCTGTGTGTCAGCCCCATGTTCGGCGCCTATGCCCGGGCCAGACTCACTCCCTATGCCGGCCCTGCTCTCCCACCTGTCCGCCACAGCATCATTGCAGATAAGCGAGATCAGCGATGCCGAGACTCCTTGATAGCGCTGCTCACACTCCCTAGGAGGCTGAGCACCAACATGGTGAGTGAAAGGAGCAGGTAGACAGCTGACTGACACTGTGCGGGGCTCACTCGTCTAGGGAGGGTGCTACCACTAGGCAAACTAGGCAGCCACCTAGGGCGCACTGCTGCCTAGGGGCGCCTGACCGCTGGTTTCCCTCCGTGTCTGCATGCTCTGCAGGCTGCAGCATGTAACTAACTCAGTCCGACCGGTAGTGTAATTAGAGGTGCAGCGCAGCACTGGAGCCAGCGCTAGAGGAAGCAGAACTGATGCTTCCTGTATAGTGGCGCCTTCTGTCACATAGGCAGGGCAAAGGGGGTGGAGTCAGGGGTGGGGCCAATGGGGCAGCAAAATGAGGTTTCTCCTAGGGTGTCAAAAATTCTTGCACCAGTCCTACACACGTCGGGGTGAAACGGGAAGGAGGTGCTTGTGAAAGGCTGCTAACGCTGATAATTTAGCTTGGGGGATGAGGGAGGTTAGCAGGCTGACTGTGCCTGGAAGCAGCACTTGTGTAATATCATGTGTGTAAGCTGAGTACAGAAAGGACTGCCTGGGTGTTCAGCTGGATGGAGACGACGAGATGTCAGAGTACAGCTTGGCTCAGAAGGGGCCTTTGAAGCTAAAAGGGGTTAGGGAGCTCAGTGTAGGTAAGAAAAAGAAAAATGAAGACCAAAACAAAATCATACAACAAATTATGACCAGCAAGAAAAATGAGGAGGATAAAAAGAAGCCAACTTAGGATAAAAGAACGCCAGCTCAGATTGCTTTTGAAAAAATGCAAGAGAAAAGACAAATTGGAAAGAATTTTGCAGAAAGCTTCAAAAACACACAAAGAGTTGAGGACTTTAATCGTCACCTGGACACACTGACAGAGCGTTATGACATTCCAAAAGTTAGCTGGACAAAATAAGATGTTTTATTTTATTATGTAACTTCTGTATTGTATTTGCTTCTTTTTGCTATTTGCTTCTTCGAATCCATGTAAATAAAAAAAAAAAAGGACTGCCTGATATTTCTATCACATGACTGGTCCTTTGGTTTCATCAGCCCAGGAAATAACTCCTTCCACCTGACCTGGGGGGATGGATTGTACTGGGGGGACAAACTGATCTGGGAGGTCAAACTGGGAAGCAGACTGACCTGTGGGGTCTTACTGAGAGGCAGACTGACCTGGGGGAGGGGGGGGTCATACTGGGAGGCAAACTGACTTGGGGGGGTCATACTGGGGTAAGGTATTGTCCTGGGGGGGCAAACTGATCTGGGGGGTCATACTGGGAGGTATACTGACTTGGGGGGGGGGTCGTACTGGGGGCAGACTGACTTGGAGGATTGTACTGAGGACCAGACTGACTTGGGGGGTCGTATTGGGGGCAGACTGATCTGGGAGTTGTACTGGGGGGCAGACTGACCTGGGGGTTGTACTGGGGGCACAATGACCTGGGGGTTGTACTGGGGGCCAGACTGACCTGGGGGTCGTACTGGGGCAGACTGACCTGGAGGGTCGTACTGGGGGCAGACTGACCTGGGGTCTTATACTGGTGGACAGACTGACTTGGGGGGTGTACTGGGGGACAGACTGACCTGGGGGGGGGGGGTGTACTGGGGGACAGACTGACCTAGGGGGTTGTACTGGGGGATAGACAATGTTTTGGCGGAAGGAATTTCTCCATCCACCTAATTTCTGTGGATAAAGGAATCTGTTTTTTCCATTCAGCCTGCTGGCTGAACAAGAGAAAACTGTCTATGGGCAGTTTAACAAAGTCCTACACTATATATATTATATTGTACATTATATACTTCACCAAAGAGTCCATTGTATCCACAGTTGCTGGTTGCTAAGTGGTCCGTTACTATTTTAATGAAGTTCTTCTTTAATGTCAGCTCAAATTGTCAACTCTTCAAAATCACATGTAATGGAAGATTATTATTTTTTTTTAAATGATTATGCTGAGGTTTATACATGTCTGTGAGACTGTTAATTGTGCCACAGCACTTTAAGCATATTTTATGGGTACAAGAATGCTTTTGTTTTATTTACCCATGCCCCTTTAAGCCCCTCCCACTGTTAATGCAATCTAACCACACTGACTGTTCGCCGCAGTGCACTTCTATTTACCTTATGACAAGCAAAGGTGTTCCAGGCCTTTTACAATCCTATAGTGTATACTACAAAAAATAATTGCCATGCAGTGCTAAAGTGTTTGGGTTTGGCTTAAAAAAAGTTGGCAACCCTACCAATGCTGCATCTGTCCCCGGCTGGCTCTAACACTGAGAACCGAGCAATCAAACACCACCTTCCTGAGAAGAGAGCTGTCTGGTCTGCCTCCTCCTCGCTCATTGGAACGCTAGGCCATGGAGGGGATGGCAGTGGCCAGCTCAGGCTCTCAGTCGCTCAGAGCAGCTGGGCCGGGAGCTGGTCCAGGCATGTGGGCGAATCCCGACTTTATCGATCATGTTGCGACCGGCTCTGTGACTTCAGAGTCACAGGAGTCAAAGGACTCCTGCATAAACTGCACTTCTGTGATCCACAGGGGAAGTACAGCCAAACAAGCTTTAAAGTGTTATTAAACACAGGACCCTGCATTCACTATATCTGGTCTCCCAGAGTACACAGAACGTGGAAATGTAATAATTTTAGTAAATATAAACTACAAAATACCTTTTTTCATTAGCAGTTAGAGCAGTCTTGTGACTTCTATCCGTGTCTGGTTAAAGCTTGTAGGAGGAGTTTTCATTCTGCTCTGACTGTCCTATAATGGCCCTCTGTCTGGACAGTGCTGATTGGCCCTGTGCTGATCACATGCACTCTCCCAAGAAAAAAAAAACTCTCTAGCAATAGACACCAAACTGAGCATGTACAGCTTGTCCCCAGCTTGTAGGAGGAGTTTTTATTCTGCTCTGGCTGTCCTATAAGGCTGCAGGACCCATGACCCTCTGTCTGGACAGTGCTCATTGGCCCTGTGATGATCACATGTACGTTCCCTAGAAAAAAAAAAAAACTCTTTAGCAATGCACACCAAACTGAGCCACGTGCAGCTTGTCCCCTAGCCGTTGTTCTATCAGTAGATGGTTTGGGGACAGTAGAAGAAGGGGAGGAACAGAGAAGACAGGATCAAACAGCTTTTTTACACAATGCATAGGATTAACCCAGTGTTTAAGCACAGTGATTAAATAACAAACATGTTACATTTACCTGCTCTGTGCAATGGTTTTGCACAGAGCAGCCTCTATCCTCCTCTTCTGGGGTCCCCTGCTGGTGCTCCTGGCTCCATCTCCATCCTCTTTTTTGCTATGGAAACCTTTGTATGTGCTTGCTCCCGAGCCCCGCTCTGAGTGTCCATAACACTCAGAGCGGGGCTCGGCCCTGACCCCCACTCATTTGTCATTGGCACTGACTGACAACAGCAGAAGCCAATGGCTTGGGGCAGAGTCAAAGCCAAAGCACCTTGTCCCCATGTTGATGGGGACAAGGGCCTCTTCCCTACAACCCTGGCCGGTCTTTGTGGGGGTCTTCGGGTGGGGGCTTATCAGAATCTGGGGCCCCCAGATCCTGCCCCCTATTTGAATGAGTAGGGGTACATAGTACTCGCTGTAGATCCATTGTCAATCACGTCACCCGCCACCACCGCCAACCCGAAAAAAGAAAACCTTCTGCCCTGAGGAAAGCTCCTGCCGTCTGCCTGCTCCACCATGTGACAGCTCTTAAGTAAGGGGTGGGGCTACCCAGTGACGTTACCAGGTGACAACGTCCCCTCGTGACCCCACTGACCAAGTGCATGCTGAGTCGGTGATGTTACAAGGGGCGTTACCACTCAGTGACCCCGTCCCTTGGTTATTTAAGAGCTGTCACACGGCGGAGCAGGCAGGTGGCAGGAGCCTTCGTCAGGGCTGGAGGTTTTTTCTTTTTTTGGGTTGGCAGTGGCGGGGAGCGTCATGATTGACAATGGATCTACATCAGGGGACTTTTTTTTATTTTTTAATAAAAGGACTAGTCAAAAACTACTTACTGTCATTTTTTACACTACACTTTTTATTGGTGAGTGAGTAGGGTACCCCTACTCATTCATATAGGGGCCTTCCAGATTCCAATAAGCCCCCTGCCTACAGATCTCCACAACCACTGGCCAGGATTATGAGGAAGAGGCCCTTGTCCCCATTAACATGGCGACAAGGTGCTTTGGAGGGACAGAGCCCCCCTGCCCCAAAGCACCCCCCCCCCATGTTGAGGACATGTGGCTTGGTATGGTTCAGGAGGGTGTGGCGCTCGCACATCCCCCCCTTTTCCTGACCCGGTGGCGTGCATGCTCGAATAAGGGTCTGGTATAGATTTTGGTGGGGGGTCCACGTGTTTTTATTTTCTCTAATTTTGGCGTGGGTTTCCCCTCAAAATCCATACCAGACCCGATGGGCCCACGCACTTAAAAAAAAAAAAAATGTATTGCCGGCATTCTTTTCACAAATAGCACACAAGTCACACCCAAATCGATATCATGCAGGTGCGACTTTCATGCGACTTTAGAGGGTTTACCACAAGTCACATGAAACTACTTTGAAGTCGCACAGATATGAACTGTTATTATAGGGAAACATGGTGTGCGACTAATCATGCTGCTTTGGGGTCAAGTTGCACAAGTGTGAATGGAGCCTTAGTAAATAGATAGGGACGTATATAATATTTACGTGTTTCAAACTTTTTTTGTACATTTCTTCAGTTACTTCCTGGTTTCTTGCCTAAGCAAATAATGTCATACTTTCCAGGAGTCTTCAGGAGGGGAGGAGTTTTTTTTTTTTAGCTAAGAACACCCCCCTGCATGCATGCCTAAGCTAAGGGCAGATGGATTCTAGGAAGTAAACGCTACATGAATCATTTGCCCTTACTCAAGATGGCCATGGCCAGAAATGCTAGGGGGTTGTTTTTCAAAGTAATTTCTCAACAAAATAAAGTAAGGAGATGTGGATAAAAGGGGTAGTTTGCTTCAAATATTAAAAATAAACGAAATTGTGTTTTTGGTTTGTGATTCTCAGATACAGTGAAGATCTGCCTTAAAGCGATATTAAAGCCTTTTTTTTAATGACAAACATGTTATATTTACCTGCTCTGTGCTGTGGTTTTGCACAGACTTCAACTCACAGAGTTTCCCGGATCCTCCTCTTTTTGGGTCCCACACCGATGCTCCTGACTTCTTCCTCCTGCCAGAGCCCCCACAGCAATCAGCTTGCTCTGTGGGCATCCAATCAGGTTCGCTCCTGACCCGCAGCTCTGTGTGTCCATTCACGCACGGAGCCGTGGCTCTGCCCCACCCCCTCCGGCTCATGATTGGCTCACTGACTGTGATTGACAGCAGCGAGAGCCAATGGCTCCTGCTGCTGCCAAAAGCCAATCAGGAGTGTGAGTCCCAGGAGAGGCAAGGCTCTCCTGGGACTCAGTGGACACCACTGGATCGAGAGAGGGCTCAGGTAAGTAAGAATACATGAAGCTTAAAAACCTCCTGACTTTACAACCACTGTAATGTTTACAGAGTTATTTATTTTGTATTTGTCTAGATTTCAGGTTTAAAGACCAAGTACAGCCAAAACTTTTTGGTGGGGCAGGTTTGATTATCCAGTGCCATAAAGAGGTGAACATACTGAGAGACTGCATAGAGTCTGACTTCTTCTATCATTATGAATTCTCTTTTGCAGACTTGATCTGGGTATTAAGACCCCTTTCACACTGGAGGCGGTTTTTTCAGGTGCTAAAGGGCTAAAAATAGTGCCTGTAAAGCTCCTAAAATATGCCTCCCCTGCAGCCCCCGTGTGAGAGCCCAAGTGCTTTTCACACTAGGGCGGTGCGCTTGAAGGACATTAGAAAAAGTCCTGCAAGCAGCATCTTTGGAGTGGTTTAGGAGCGGTGAATACACCGCTCCTCCACTGTTCCTGCCCATTGAAATGAATGGGCACTGCTGCCGAAGCGCCTGCAAAGTGCTTCCGCAGCGGCGATTTCCGGGCGCATTTAACCCTTTTTTTGGCCGCTAGCAGCGGTTAAAAGCGAAAAGCACCGCTATAACGATGGTAAAGCGCCACTAAAACTAGCGGCACTTTACTGCTAACGCCCGGCATGGCTCAGTGTGAAAGGGCTCAAAGAGATACAAATGCAGCAGATGAGCATATAGTGGCATAGCTGGAGAGGGCACAGCAAGGAAATCATCCAAGAATTTCATCCAATGATAAAGATTTGAAAGCGTAATGTTGCGTACACACGATCGGACTTTCCGCCAACAAAACCGTGGATTTTTGTTCGAAGGATGTTGGATCAAACTTGTCTTGCATACACACGGTCACACAAATGTTGCCCAACAATTCCAAACGTGGGAACGCGGTGACATACAAGACGTATGACGAGCCCAGAAAAAGGAAGTTCAATATACAGTGCGGCTCCTTCTGCTTGATTCAGAGCATGCGTGAACTTTTGTGCGACTGACTTGTGTACACACGATCGGACTTTCCGACAACAAAGTTTTGTTGGCGGAAAATTTGAGAACCTGCTAAGAAACATTTGTTGGCGGAAAGTCCGGCAGCAAATGTTCGATGGAGCATACACACGTTCGGACTTTCCGACAACAAGCTCACATTCAACATTTCCCATCTGAAAATCCGATCGTGTGTACGGGGCATAGGTTTCCACACAGAACAAAAAAAATGTGATATTACTAGAAGAGCAATTTGTGAACACCATACCTTCCAACTTTTTTAGATGGGCACGAGAGACACCTATTAGCAAAAGTATGTTGCCACGCCCCCATTAAGGAGAATTATATAAAAAATGATTAGTTAAACCCAGAAGTGCTTTTTTTTTTTTCTTACCACAATTATTCCTTTATACTGGCTTTTGAAATTTACATATGCAGAAATTTAGACATTGGATGAAATGTTTAGCACTGGGAAACACTTTTTGAAATAAAAAAAGTGTATTTTTTATACAACTATATAGATCAGACCAAAATGAGGAACAAATTAGGAGGAAAGAGGGACAGAGGGGTTGATTTACTAAAGGCGAATCCACTTTGCACTGCAAGTTCACTTGGAAGTGCAGTCGCTGTAGATCTGAGGGGAAGATCTGAATTGAGGGGAAGCTCTGCTGATTTTATCATCCAAGCATGTACAAGAAAAAATGCTGTTTTTTTTTAAATTTTCCTTGCATGTCCCATTCAGATCTACAGCGACTGCACTTCCAAGTGCACTTGCAATGCAAAGTGGATTTGCCTTAAGTAAATAAGCCCCAGACGTTGAAAAGTGCAGTTGCACTCTGCAAGAGCAGTTGCTCCGGAGCTTAGTAAATGAACAGAAGCTTTGCAGACTTCCATCATCCAATCATGTGCAAGAAAAAATGCTGTTTTTCTATTTTACTTGCATGTGATTGGGTATTCTTTGCAAAGTGAAGCTTTAACTCATTTACTAAGCTCTGGAGCAACTGCAATTGCAGAGTGCAACTGCAAAAAAAATAAAAAAAGAAGTCTATTTGCCTTTAGTAAATCAACCCCTTTGTTTGAAATCAGGGACAGTCGGGAGCTATGGGACAGATTTTGCATGTTTATAAAGAAAACAGTCCATGTCTATTTTTGATGAGGCAGATGTGGAAGGAGGGGGCTGCTTTCTATTTAACCTTTGTAATATGTCCTGGTGTATGGAAATGAGGAATTCAAACATATTCATCACAACGGTTTCAATATTTCACAATATTTAAAGGGCTTGTTCCTGTTTTTATTGTTAGAAAAATGACAATATGATGTGATTTTACTTGCTGCCTAAACATTGTAGCACTACATACACCACAGGACTCTGAGTGGTCAACACGTCCAGGAAAGGAAACAGATCATAGCGGAAGCCAACTATAGAAAACCACCAGATAGTACACTGTGCCATTAGTAATATAGTTTCATACAGGAAAAAATGACACATGCTGGTTCTAATACATGAAACCTTTGTGTATGTATACGTTGTTTTACCAACATATTCAATGAGAATTTATAATACATTAAGTGGGACTAAAGCAGCTTCAATGAACTATATTGCATCCTATATTTTGTCTGTCCTTATTCTTTCTCTAGCCTCTCAAGTACTTTTCAGGAAAAAAAAAATGATGTAATAAATAATATATGTAATTGACCAAATTTTTTAATGATACTTCTGATTTTTATGCTTTATAATAGCCATCTAAGATAGGAATGTGATAAATCTGGAATGGTTTGTTCTGTCACTTTTATTGTGACTTGCTAAAGCTCCTAAAAAAGAAAGAAAACCATTAATACAAATAGATTGTTTCTATTGAATACTTACACGTTATGTTAATTTGTCATAGAATAATACCCAAGCAATGTCCAATAACTCTTTAAAACCTTACTAAAAGAGAAGTATGTTTTTTTTTTAGAAATCATATCTACCTAGGTGGATGCAGCATCAGTACAATTCTGGATCTGTCTCCGTCGGCTCTAAGACTGAGAACTGAGCTATTAAAGACCACTGATTGCTCAGTGCTCAGTGAGCAGAGAGCTGTCTGCTCTGCCCTCCCCAGAGCTTACTGGAGCACTGGGCTGTGGAGGGGGTTGAAGCAGCTGTCTCAGGCTTTCAGCAGCTCACTGAGAGGCTGAGCCAGGTGATATTCCAGGCTCCTGGGTGGATCCTGACCATATGATCGCAATCTTTCCCCAGGCTGGACAGGCTCTGTGACGTCAGTGGACAGCGAGCTGAAGTCTGCTGTTGACTGAAAACTTGTCACAAGAGTTAAGAATGAACTGCACCCCTGTGATCCACAGGAGAAGAACAGACAAACAAACTTTGGCTGTACTTCTCCTTTAAATAAAGTGATATTTTTTAAGTGTTAATTCTTAAAGTCCAGCTAAGCTTAAATACAATCTAGGTGCATCAAAGCAAAATATGTGCAAAGTGCTTTTTTTTTTCTTTCAATAAAAAGCAGCCTGAGTCGAAAAGCATGTCCCCCCCCCAAAAAAAACTTGCTGTAGAAAAGGGACCTTAATCTATGTGTGGAAGCAGTGGTCTCTGTGCAAAGGTCCAACATGCACCCTGTTGAGTTAGATTTAGAGCTCTCCAATCAGCAAGGAGCATGAGCTTTGCTGATTAACCTGTTCATAACCAAGGGTAAAACAAACCTTAAAGCATAACTCCAAAACATTCCCCTCAGGGTGATCGATGTACATTGCAAGGGTTATAACAAACTTTGTTGCAGATTCCTACCTTTTGTTATTCTGAAGAAATCCATGTGTGTTTGTTTTATAGTTACATAGTAGGTGAGGTTGAAAAAAGACACAAGTCCATCGAGTCCAACCTATGTGTGTGATTATATGTCAATATTATATTGTATATCCCTGTATGCTGTGGTCGTTCAGGTGCTTATCTAATAGTTTTTTGAAACTATCGATGCTCCCCGCTGAGACCACCGCCTGTGGAAGGGAATTCCACATCCTTGCCGCTCTTACAGTAAACAACCCTCTCTGTAGTTTAGGATTAAACCTCTTTTCTTCTAATTTTAATGAGTGGCCATGAGTCTTGTTAAACTCCCTTCCACGAAAAAGTTTTATCCCTATTGTGGGTTCACCAGTATGGTAATTGTAAATTGAAATCATACCCCCTCTCAAGCGTCTCTTCTCCAGAGAGAATAAGTTCAGTGCTCGCAACCTTTCCTTATAACTAAGATCCTCCAGACCCTTTATTAGCTTTGTTGCCCTTCTTTGTACTCGCTCCATTTCCAGTACATCCTTCCTGAGAACTGGTGTCCAGAACTGGACAGCATACTCTAGGTACGGCCGGACCAGAGTCTTGTAGAGCAGGAGAATTATTGCTTTATCTATGGAGTTGATTCCCTTTTTAATGCATGCCAATATTCTGTTTGCTTTGTTAGCAGCAGCTTGACATTGCATGCCATTGCTGAGCCTATCATCTACTAGGACCCCCAGGTCCTTTTCCATCCTAGATCCCCCCAGAGGTTCCAGTGTATAGATTGCATTCATATTTTTGCCACCCAAATGCATTTTTTTACATTTTTCTACATAAACCTCATTTTCCATGTAGTGGCCCACCCCATTAATTTGTTCAGATCTTTTTGCAAGGTTTCCACATCCTGCGGAGAAGTTATTGCCCTGCTTAGCTGAGTATCTTCCGCAAATACAAAGATTGAGCGGTTTACCCCATCCTCCAGGTCGTTTATGAACAAATTAAACAGGATTGGTCCCAGCACAGAACCCTGGGGAACCCCTCTACCCACCCCTGACCATTCCGACTACTCCCTATTTATCACCATCCTCTGAACTTGCCCTTGAAGCCAGTTTTCAATCAATGTACTCACCCTATGGTCCATGCCAACAGGCCTTATTTTGTACAGTAAACATTTATGGGGAACTGTGTCAAATGCTTTTGCAAAATCCAGATACACCACGTCTGTGGGCCTTCCTTTATCTAGATGGCAAAGAAGGTTAATAGATTGGTTTGGCAAGAACGATTCTTTATGAATCCATTCTGATTACTAATGATACCGTTCTAATTACTAAAATCTTGTATATAGTCCCTTATCATCCCCTCCAAGAGCTTACAAACTATTGATGTTAGGCTAACTGGTCAGTAATTACATTTTGGTGCTACATTGGCTTTTCTCCAATCAGTTGGTACCATTCCAGTCAGTAGACTATCAGTAAAAATTAGGAACAATGGTCTGGCAATTACTTGGCTGAGTTCCCTAAGTACCCTGCAAGCTATCTGGTCCCGGTGATTTATTAATGTTAAGTTTCCCAAGTCTAATTTTAATTCTGTCCTCTGTTAACCATGGAGGTGCTTCCTGTGATGTGTCATGAGGATAAACACTGCAGTTTTGGTTACTGAAGCCCCCCCGATTCCCTCGTGAAGACTGAGAAGAAGAATAAATTCAATACCTTCGCCATCTCCCCATCCTTTGTAACCAGATGTCCTTCCTCATTCTTTATGGGGCCAATATGGTCTGTCCTCCCTTTTTACTGTTTACGTACTTAAAGAATTTCGTGTTCTATCTTAGCTGCCCTAATTGCACCCTTACATTTCTTGTTGCATTCTTTATAAAGTCTGAATGTTGATGATGATCCCTCAACCTTGTATTTTTTAAGGACCTTCTCCTTTGCTTTTATATGCATTTTTACATTGGAGTCATCCACGACTTTTGTTTGCTCTTTTAAATTTATTAGCCAATGGGATTAATTGGCTAATGCCCTTATTTAATATGCTCTTAAAGCAAACCCATCTCTCCTCCATGTTCTTTGTTCCTAAGATTTTATCCCAATTCATGCCTTCTAGCAAGGTTTGTAGTTTAGGGAAGTTGGCTCTTTTTAAATTCAGTGTCTTTGTATTCCCCTTATGTTTCCTATTTGTGTCATTTATACTGAAGCCAATTGACCTGTGATCGCTGTTTCCTAAATTGCCCCATATTTCCACATCAGGTGGAAGGTGATCAGGTCTGTATCGTTGGTAATCAGTAGATCCAGTAACTCTTTATTTCTAGTTGGTGCATCTACCATCTGAACCATGAAATTGTCCACCATGTTTGTCTGTGCCTCTGTACTGAGTGGGTCTAATGGGAGTGGTTTCATAATTAATTGTCAGGTGTGCAGCTGCAGGGCACTAAGGATGAAATCTACTGGGCCTGCATCCCTTTATACGTGCTCCTATTGAAAGTATCTCTCCAAAAATGACATTTTTGTTGCAGGGGATGCCTAAAATCTAACTTTCATCTTAGGCAGACTTCTGGGAAAATTGGTGAGCCAATCACGCAAGCAGGAGATTATGTTTCTGGGGAGTGGTCAGTACCCACTCTGTGTAGAGAACAACTCCAGGTAGCCATATTGCAATGTATTCTCAGAAAGTTACAGTGGCTGCAGATTGAAAAGGAAAGGTAATTTTTAATAACATTCAATGACAATATGATTAGTGTTGCAATTATATGTGCTATATTATTTTTTCTTTATTTGCTATTTATTTTCTCCATGAAAGGAAATAATCGTTTCCTGGTGAAGTAGCAGGAAGTAGAGAGAAGACATTGCTGGAACTGGCTGCAGAGGAGCTTTGAGTGATAAAGATCTGGCTGATTAGGATATTCGTTCAGGTTTCTGGGAGACCCAATTCCCTGAGCTTGGTGAGACCGCCATTGCGGTCATCCCTGCGGGTAAGGAGACTACATGCTCACTTTGGGTGGACAACCTATTTGGATGAATGCTCCCCACTATTCTTTTCACGGCGATCAGCTGTTTTCACTTTCATGAACATTCTTCAACAATTTCTGTCACCTCTTTGGGACTTTATTTGTTATAATTTTTTTTGCATATTTTATAATCATTTTTTTTTGGAATCCTTTCTGATGTTTTGTCATTTTACATTCTGCATCAATTTGCCTTTTAAGTTGCGACTCACATCATTGTCATTTATAAGTTTTTTATTTCTATATTTTTCATTTGTTTTCACTAGATTATTTTTTGTCAAACTTTTGCTTATTTTTATTTCCACATTTATTTTTGTAGAGATTCCGCTCTAGTTTTCCACCTACACTTTTTATTACCACTGCATCATCATTCAATTGATTGCTTGTGTTAATTTTTCTCAATCTTTTTTCCTACTTTAATTTATAGAAACACTGCTTTAGTTTTCCACTTTTCATTTTTCACCACTACTGAATGTTAATTCATTTAGTTTTTATAATCAAAAATTTTTTTTTGATCCACATTCTTGATGTGTAGGGACATTGTTTTAGGTTTCCACTTACATTTTTCACCACTACTGAATGTTAATTCACCTGGTTTCCATATTAATTTTTTCTGATCAACATTTTCAGTGCTGCACCCACCCCACGTTTTAAAACTGTACGTATGATCAAAACTACTTGGTGTACCTAGGCGGATTATACCTTGTTCTTTTCAGGAGAATTTGGGGTTTCATTTGGTGTTAAAGGTTCCAAGGAAAATTGACCCAAAATAGTAAAAAAAAAAATATTTTTTCTTTACATTTAGTGGTATAATTGTTGCTATTACCATAACTTACCACCAAAGAACAACCCAAAATAAATTCTCCTTCTCCTGACGATTGTAGTGATACCACATATGTGTATGGTTTTTGTTGTTTGTTCCCATAGCAGGGCGCAGAAGAAATCTTACACATTTTGCTTTTTATTCTACAGTACATAAAACACACTGACACTAATTGACACTGATACTAATTTTAAAAATGCAGCTTTTTTTTAAAAAAACTACCTAAAATATGCTGACCCTGTCCTTTGACCCTGACATTGATCTTTTACCAATACCTTGGCCCTAACACTAAGCCTGACACTGGCCTAGATCAAACTTTGATCTAGCTATTTTTTTCTTAATTCTTTACATTTTATTACTTTTTTTTTACACAATTTGTTTGTTTTCATCTTTATCTCCAGCAAGAAGAGAAAGATACCATGTACAATACCATGTACAATGTATCTTTCTCTAAATTAGGAAGAGAAAGCAAACCCATGGGTGGGCTGCGAAGAGACAGATAGCCCTATGATAGCCAATCAGAGGCTATCACAGCGATCAGGTGACTGGAAACTGGGAGTCCTGAGTCCCCATCGTAGTACGAGACCTGGAGGTCTTGGTGAAAGGTCAGTGTCTGTGCTTGGAAGGTGCTGTGCGGCACGTTCCCAGCACAAACACAGGAACATATATACGTGTCGCCCGAGTTTAAAGCCCACCTCCTGGATGCTGCATATATATTGCTGTGTCATTATGGGGTTAAAGAGTTATAGGTCTGACTCAGCAGGGGCTGCAGAAATCCCATTGTTTCCATACAGAAATCTGTAAGCTGTGAAGCATGACTTATCTTTTACAGTTGTGAATGAACAGTCAGCGCTGGTGGGGCTGTATGACCTATCTGACAGTGCAGTATTTGTTTACTAGCAGCCAGAAGATCTATCACACAACGCTGCAGTAACCACAATATTATATGATCAGTCAGGGGGTGGTGCCTAGTGCTGTGCTATGCTGTTGCTCCCCCTTAGGAATTCCCATAAATTGGGCTTCAGTCTGGGGTGGACCTACAACATAGCACAAACAGAAAAAAATAATTTAATGCACAAAGTGCCACAGATCATGATGGGAGATTAGTAGCAGTAGCGGTAGTTCCAATACTTATTCTTTAACTTCTGCCATAATGTCAAAGGCACCTGCTTTATGTTCTAGTTTCCCACTGCCTTCACAACTCCATCAGTTATTACAAGCAGAACAATTCTGCTGCAGCAAGAAATTACACTAGTTCTTATATGAAACCAATGTACAAGCGTAAACTGGTCTAAAACCAGTTATATTCTGGTAAGACCACTACAGCTGTTGCTGCAGTTACAGAAATATGATGTGGCTTACGTGTGCCCAGCCTAATGCATTAGGGTGTGCACCCTTAGGCTCAAACACACATGCATGTGTATGTATCTACATATATATGACTCCGGCACATTGATCTCCCTGCTGGCACAGTGAAAGAGAAAAGGATAAACACTTCTCTTATGGCAGAGCCGGTAAGAGGGAGATCTTTCCCATGTTCCTGTTGCTACACAGAACGATAACACTAATGCGCATGGGGGGATTAGGGTGTGCCTGGGCACACCCGGCACACCCTGTGCGCACGCCTATGGGCTTATGCCTTGGCAAATATATTCATTGAAGATGTAGAGACACTCTCCAAAGCAGCTAACACCAAAAGGATAATTGAGTGAAACATTTTGGTTAGAAAGTAGTTAACACTATGCAGTCATACAGTATAAAGTCCTGAGCTGTTACAAAACTTAAAGGAGGAAAAAAAAGCCGAATGCCAGTTTACAGGCAATTAAAGTATTGTATAAAAAAAGCATAGCTCACTTGAAAAAAAAAATGCATCTCAGCTTACTGGAATTTTGATATTGATTTTCAATAATCTTATTTTATTAGAGGATATAACCTTAGCTCTAGCTCTGAAGATCTGAACTATTAAAGAGAAAGGATAATGTGTTGCCTGCTTGTCCAGTGACATTAAACAAGTGGTGAAAAGCAGAACCTTTCCAAGAAACAGACTGCCCGACCAAGAAAAGGGGTTGTGATGTGATGTCCCATGACATACTGTACTTAATCTACAAGGCAAAGTATAGTAATGTATATATTTGTTTTCAGAGGACATGTTTTAATGCTGATTTTGGGCTGTTCAAAATACTCAGCAGTTCCAAAATGACCAAAATAAATATTTCACGCAATCATCTTAACATTTTAGTTCTATTTAGCATATAGTCATACAGTTTATTGGTTGGGAGGTGGTTTTAGAAACACAACTTTTTGCAGCAGAGAGATATTTTGCATCCCCATGGGCAATTCAACTTGTTCACTTGTTCACTCTAGCACTGTGTAGCACCCTCTTAGATAGGTAGTAGGATTAGTTAGATTTAGTGCTGACGGTGGAGCGGTGTGTGTTTTTGTTAGGTAAATTTAGATTGCCTCACTGTAACCAGCGTGGCTGTAATCTCTGTGTTAGGCATATCTAGCTATGCTCATTGTAACCAGTGTGGCTGTAATTATTGTGTAAGGTAAATCTAGCTGTGTTCACTGTAACCAGTACAGCTGATTCATTTGCTCAGTTCAGTGTTCTCTGCTGCTAGTCTGATAGCCCCCTCTGCCCTCCAGAGAGCTGTAGAATTCTCTGCAACATAGGTTGTAAATATTTTTGCAGACCTGGCCAATCCCAGGGAGCGGGACCCTGAAGGCTGCTGGGAGTCTTCATAAATACTCTGAGAGACTGGGCCTTTTCCTGCAGTGGATCAGTCCAGCCTGAAGGGCTGTTGCACTCCAGGACAATGCTGCAATGTGCTTGCTGTTCTGAGGCCTCAGATGGGCGACCTGAGGGCCTGAATGCTGAAGCTAGTTTGGTACCACTGGAGAAAGGTGTCGCTTTGAAAGAGGCAATTAACTGTCCCTGGACATTCAGGGAGTACAGACTGCTGTAAGAGATCTTAGAGACTTTTGGGCTGTTGCCATCCCTCTTGTGCTAGAGAGTCGGCTGTGTGTTTGTCTAAAGGGGACATCGACTGGTGTCCTAAAGAGCTCAGTCTATCAGATTCTATGTGAAGGGACTCTGCTCTTGTTGCTCTAAAAAAGGAAGTCTTCATTTAACTGTTTCCACAAGTCAAGTCTACAGTTTGCTATAAGCAAGGACCTCTGCTTCAGTTTTCCAGAAAGGAGTTTATTGTCCTTAGTCTGTACATAGTTCTGTTTTTGGAGTATCCCACTCAATTCTCTCAAACCTATCCAAGTTCTATGAAAATAACAAAAGCAGAAAGAAAGCAGGGAAATAGAGTAGGTTGCTGACCGGATGATAAGGAGAAGAGAAAGGAGGAATTGGAGATAGGATTTAATTGAAAACAAAACAATACGCTTTTACAACGATTTTCATTCAAACTGCTACCTTAAATTCCAATTTTATCGACCTAAGTTACACCTTGACTCAAAGGTAGATATAATTACATTGTACTGATATAATACACACCTTACCTTAGATGTAGACGTAAACACATTAATACCTATAAAGTCTGGGATGATAGCGTACTATGGTTTATTACCCTTTTTATCTTTATTTTTTTTTTTTTTTTTTTTTTTTTTTTTTTTTTTTTTTTTTTTTTCCATCCTTTTCTGCCACATTGGCAATGCATTTTAATGACAAGAGAATTTCGCAGATATATTTTACCACAACTCAAGGCTTATTCCCCCACCACATAAGATATCACCTACAAAATTTCTCATTGTAGTTCCTTCGTTCGTTTGTTCATACTATGTTATAGTACTTATAATGTCATGCATTCTGATGTAATGTTATATCTGGCTATGGGCTAATATGTGACATTTACTTTCATGCTTTCATTTATGTAACACTTGTGTAAACTCAATAAAATTATACTTTAAAAAAAAAAAAAAAAAAAAAAAAAAAAAAAAAAAAAAAAAAAAACAAAAGCAACACCACTAGACTGGTTATTGCGGAAAAGTGTGGCTGAGATAAGGTTGCCTGGCTGTGGGCAAATCCACTGGGAAAAAACCTGGGCAAATTTCTAGCTGCTCTTCAGGAGTAGGTGCTACAATTGTATTCTCAGTTCCCAATGGACAAGCTAAAGCGATATTTCAGATCGTAAAAATTCTATTCATAAAAATACTTAGTGTTAGTGTTAGGCGAGCAGTTTGGACAGAGCAAGAGTTTGGTCCGAACACCGCTTGCTTGTGTGTTTGGAGAACACCTGAATTTGCGGGGAGCTCGATGGGATGTTCACCCGCTGAGTGCCCCATAATGCACTGCGCACTGCACATTGCATTCTAGGGCCTTAATTAGATGAAGCAATGCACCTGACCATTGTTCAGGTGAAAGGCTTTGCCCAATTAGGACATAGAGCACTGTCAGACCCCTGACTGGACAAAGCCATGATGACTTTGCCCAGTCATGGCTCTTATAGTCCCACCCCACACTATAAAAGGCTCCTTCCCACAGGAGCCTTTTGCAGTGTGTTGTTTGAGATAGATATAGCAGAGCTCAGTGATAGCTAGTTAGTTTTAGTGAGTGTGTAGCGTGTCAGTGTAGTGTTAGTGCAGTGTGCATGGGCGGTTGTTTTTTTGGGGGGGGCGCAAACAAACTGAAAAATTCAGAAAAATACTGAAAAAAAACCCATCAGTTGAAACCTCACTGTGGCATAAATTGCAGCGACTGTGCCCATGAAATGCAGCCACTGTGCCCATGAAATGCAGCCACTGTGCCCCATAAAATGCTGCCACTGTGCCCATCAAATGCAGCCACCGTGCCAATCATATGCAGCCACTGTGTCCATCATATGCAGCCACTGTGCCCATAAAATGCAGCCTCTGTGCCCATCATATGCAGCCTCTGTGCCCATCAAATGCAGCCTCTGTGCCCATAATATGCAGCCTCTGTTTCCATCATATGCAGCTTCTGTGCCCATTATATACAGCCTCTGTGCCCATCATATGCATCCTGTGTCCATCATATGCAGCCTCTGTGCCCATCACATGCAGCCTGTGCCCATAATACAGCCTCTGTGCCCATCATATGCAGCCTCTGTGCCCATCATATGCAGCCTCTGTGCCCATCATATGCAACCTCTATGCCCATAATATGCAGCCTCTGTTCCCATCATATGCAGCCTGTGCCCATTATATGCAGCCTGTGCCCATCATATGCAGCCTCTGTGCCCATCATATGCAGCTTCTGTGGCCATAATATGCAGCCTCTGTGACCCCTCCACTCGCCCGCTCACCGTCTGACCTGCACTTACCCCATTCTGGTGGCGGGTCAGGCAGCGGGTGATGGCAGCGAGCTGTGGGACATGCAGCGGGTCAGGCAATGGCTCCTGATACCTCTATGCTTCTCTGTCCTCCTGTGCATCTCTTCTTCCATTCCGTATTAGACCCGTGCCTCCTGATTGGCTGAGAGGTTGATCAGTGTTAGAAAAGCAAATATTTTCTAACACACCTGAGTGGACTGCGAGCGCAATGCTCTGCGCTCCAAGTCCACCTTTTTTGAAGCCTATTAGAGCCTGTATTTCAGGCGCCCGAAAAGGGGCCGGACGCCTGAATAGGGGCTGGCTACAGCGGCCATGGATCGATTTATGCTAAGCAAGAATCTATCCATTTTACATAGAGGGTGGCATGACAGAGGGGGCGGCGCCCGTGCTCCCTTAATGAATGCACCACCACTGGTAGTTTGAGTATAGTGCTAGTATAGTGTAGTGTGAGTGTAGTGTGTCAGTGTAGTGTATATATATTGTGTCAGTGTAGTGTGAGTATAGTGTAGTGTCAGTGTAGTGAGTATAGTGCAGCGTTAGTTCAGTGTTAGTGTGAGTGTAGTGTCAGTGTAGAGTAGTGTTTAACATTATTACATTACATTTAGTGCTGTATACACTTTTTTTGGTTGCTGCCTCTTTTTTTTTAATTGTCAGCCGCAGTTTTTCTTACTACGATGCTGGTGTTCTCCATTTTTTTTTTATAGTTTTTTTTTTATTTCTGTCAGTGGCAGTCCTCAATTTAAAGTACACAAAACACCACTTTTCATTCAATAAAGTGCATCCAATCACCCATTACCTAGTATTTGTTAAATTTGGGTAATAAGCTCTACATCTTGTCTGGAAGGCCAACAAGGAGAAGCATACGTTCCCATGCCACTATGAGGGGGCAAGCAGCGTCTGTGTCCACAGGCAAAGGTGGACATTGTCCGTCCTCAGGCAGGGCATGTTTGTCTCTGTTTAGGGATGTTGCCCGTACTATCCAGCCACAGCATGCAAAGAAGGTGGTGAACTGGCTTACTAAACCATTCTCATCCTTCTCATCCTCTGTAACCCAAGCTGACACTAGTTCTCAATCCACCACAGCTGCCAGAGTGGCCTATTCTGCCTCCTTGTCCACAGCTTCTCCTGCCATAGCCCCACCATCATGCACGGAGGAGTAAGCTGAATTATTTGAACACACCATCAGCCACTTGCTACTTGAGGATGCACAGCCATTACTTGATTCTCATGTTGATTCTGAGGTTGAGGAAGGTAAGAACAGCCTATAGAGAGGGGAAAACACTGATAAACAATAAATTGGCAGTCATGTTCCCCCAGCTGAAGCCTAATGCCAAGTTGATTCCAGTGATAATGAGGATGGAGGGGATGATGATGAGTTCACTGACTCGACTTGGGTGCCTAATTGAGCAGAAGAGGAAAGTGAGGGGAAGCCACAACCCCAACAAGGCAGGATGTCCTCCAGAGGCAATCATAATGGTACAGCAGGGAGAAGCCACCCTATTCTATCAGATTGCAGATCTCTGATTCCATGGCCCACTTCCCACAGCTTAGCTGTGTTGGCCTTTTTTAGCACATGTTGCAATTTGCAATCTTTGCCACAAGCAGATCAAGCATGGCAAAAACACCAGCAATTTGGGTACCACATGCTTGCAAAGGCATTTAAACTCCCACCACTCGGCCTGTTGGCAAGAGCAGCTGAAAGCCGCACCAAAGGGACACAATTCTTCTCCTCACTCCTCACCTTTCATCTCTACCCCCGCTATGTCTTATGACCTCTCACCAGCCTCCACTGATAGGGATGATGGTATAGCAAAGGGTGTCACTGGTAGGGGAACCCCGAACCAAATTTTTTTTTAAAAAATGCGTGGGGGTCCCCCCAAATTCCATACCAGGCCCTTCAGGTCTGGTGTGGATATTAGGGGAACCCCATGGCAAAATTTAAAAAAAATGGCGTGGGGGTCCCCCTCAAAATCCATACCAGACCCTTCAGGTCTGGTGGGGATTTTAAGAGGAACCCCGCGCCAAAATATATTAAAAAAATGGCGTGGGGTCCCCCTAAAAATCCATACCAGACCCTTATCTAAGCACGCAACCTGGCAGTCTGCAGAAAAAGAGGGGGGGACGAGAGAGTGCCCCCCCCTCCTGAACTGTACCAGTCCACAGGCCTTCAACATGGGGAAGATGTCCCCATGTTGATGGGAACAAGGGCCTCATCCCCACAACCCTTGCCCGTGGTTGTGGGGGTATGCAGGCGGGGGGCTTATCGGAATCTGGAAGCCCCCTTTAACAAGGGGACGCCCAGATCACAGCCCCCCCGTGTGGTACAAATGTACCCCTACCATTTCACAAAAAAAGTGTAAAAAATGTTAAAAAAGACAAGAGACGGTTTTTGACAATTCCTTTATTAATGTCTTCTTCTTTCCCCGCTTCTTCTTCTATCTTCTTCTGGTCTTCATTCAGTTTTCTTCCTCCATCTTGTTCTTCCCCCTGCTTCTTCCTCTGCTTCTTCCTCTTCTTCCTTCGATCCTCTGCTTCTTCCTTCGGTCTTCTCGTTTGCATCTTCCTCTGGCTTCTTCTTCCCCGCTTCGTTCTCCGGATGATCCGCATCCATGGGAGGGAGGTTCCCGCTGTGTGACGCTTCTGTTCTTCTGACAGTTCTTATATAACTGAGGGCAGGGCCACCTGGTGACCCCACCCCCTCTGACGCACGGGGACTTCCCTATGACTTTCCCCGTGATGTCAGAGTGGGCGGGGTCACCTGGTTACGTAACGGGTGACCCCGCCCCCTCTGACACCATGGGGAAAACCATAGGGAAGTCCCTGTGAAGTCCCCATGCATCAGAGGGGGGCAGGGTCACCGGTTAAAGGGGGCTTCCAGATTCTGATAAGCCCCCCACCTACATACCCCCGCAACCACCAGGCAAGGGTTGTGGGGATGAGGCCCTTGTCCCCATCAACATGGGGGAATCCTCCCCATGTTGAGGGCATGTGGCCTGGTATGGTTCAGGAGGGGGGGGCGCTCTCTCGCCCCCCTCTTTTTCTGCGGCCTGCCAGGTTGCATGTTGGGATAAGGGTCTGGTATGGATTTTGAGGAGGACCCCCACGCCATTTTTTTTATTTTGGCGCGGGGTTCCCCTTAATATCCATACCAGACCTGAAGGGCCTGGTATGGAATTTGGGGGGACCCCCACGCATTTTTAAAAAAAATTTGGTTCGGGTTCCCCTTAATATTCATACCAGACTCAAAGGGCCTGGTAATGCACTGTGGGGAAATCCCAGGCCGTTTTTTTCAATGACTTTTATGAGTATTGCAGAGACCCGACAATTCATTATAGCAGCCGGCGCTATCGCTAGTACTTTTAAATTACTCTTTCTTTCTTTAGAAATGTCATTTTTGCAATCAGACTGTTGTAAACACGGGAAACATGCGCCACTTTACAGGCATACTATAGACACTCCCCAGGTACGAAATTTAAAGGAATATTTCCATTTTATTGTTTCACTTTAAGCATTATTAAAATCACTGCTCCCGAAAAAACGTCCGTTTTTGAAACTTTTTTTTGCATTGATACATGTCCCCTGGGGCAGGACCCAGGTCCCCAAACATTTTTTATGACAATAACTTGCATATTAACCTTTAAAATGAGCACTTTTGATTTCTCCCATAGACTTTTAAAGGGTGTTCCGCGGCTTTCGAATTTGCCGCGAACACCCCAAATTGTTCACTATTCGGCGAATGGGCGAACAGCCAATGTTCAAGTCGAACTCATGTTCGACCCGAACAGACAGCCCATCCCTTGTCACTGGTCCTTGCAACAAGTCTGCCAGCAGCCCATCACCAGTTGTAGAGTATAGCAGGCAAATTTCTCTGCCCCAGCTGCTGCAGCGGAAAAAAAAAAAACACTCCCTGCTACCCAGATGCCCAGCGTCTAAATTCCAGCTTGTCCAAATTGCTGGCTTTACAACTCCTGCCTTTTCGTCTGGTGGATTCTGCCCCCTACCGTGAATTTGCAGAATGTGCTGTACCACAATGGCAGGTTCCCAGTCAGTATTTCTTTGCACGTAAGGCCATTCCAGCTCTGTACAATCATGTGGAAGGCAATGTTTTGGCATCGTTGGGCAAGGCAGTCAGCAGCAAGGTCCACATTACTGCTGACACATGGTCCAGCAGGCATGGTCAGGGACTTTATATTTCTGTCAGGTCACCTTGAGGTTAGGTGACGGACGCACACCGTTGAGATCAGGAGTGCACCGCAAGGCAGTGGACCCTACGTCTGACTGCTGCGGATGAGAGTTCGGGTGGTAAGAAAGGCAGGGCCTTGGGGCACGGAGTCTAAGAGCCAGCAGGTGTTCAACAGAGCCTCTAGTGGTGAGGATGGACTGGGCTGCAACTGGCTCCAGGTCGCGACCCCTAGGGTCCCCCAGCTCACACCCACAGTAGGCAACAGGAGGATAGGGATAGTAAAGGAATAAGCCAAGGTCAGGGCCACAAGAAGACAAGGTCAACAGAGTTCATGCCAAAGTTCAGGGTCACAGGCAAACAGGGATAGTTGGGTACACGCCAAAGGTCAGGGTCACGAGCAGACAGGAATAGTTGAGAACACGCCAAGGTCGGTAACAGGAACAAAGAGCACATGGCAGGCAGGAACAGGAAGCCAAACACACAAAGGTTGATCAGCAGGGCTGGCCTGCAGTGCAGAGTTTAATATAGAGTTCTCTGATAGGAGCTGGGGTGGAGCTATGCTAGAGGAGAGTTAATAAAAGCAGTCAGGTGAGAGTCAGCTGGTCTTTAGAGATGAACACATGGAGACAGGTAAGCTGATAGACAAAACTCTATTGCATAACCATGACAATTTCGTTCACAGCACACTGGGTAACTCTGTTTGCAACTAGGAAGGATGCAGGACAGGGCTCAGTGCTGGAGCTTGTTTTGCCGCCACATCTCCATACAGTTAGTAGTGATGATGCAAGATCTGTCAGCTCCACCCCCCCCTCTTCCTCCTCCTCAATGCCATCTTCTGCTGAATTGTCCTATGAACCACCAGTACACCTTAAGCGTTCAAGGGGCTGTTCAACGAGTCAGGCTAAAAGATGCCATACAGTGCTTCAACTGGTATGTCTAGGGGACAAGAGCCACACCAGAGCAGAGATTCTTTCAGCTCTGAAAGCCAAGCCCAGAGGTGATTAACGCCGCTGCAGCTTGAGCCAGGAATGGTGGTGTGTAATGGCATTCACCTTCTGTTTACCCTTCGACAGGGAAAGTTAACACATGTACCATGCCTGGCACACATCCTCAATTTGGTGGTGCAGCATTTCTTAAACAGGTACCCAGGGTTACAGGATCTTCTAAGGCAGACCAGAAGAGTGTGTAGCCATTTCAGGTGCTCATACACAGCCAGTGTTCAGTTGGCTGAAATTTAGTGTGAATTCCACCTGCCTATAATCCGCCTGATTTGTGACATGCCCACCAGGTGGAACTCAATTTTGGCAATACTGCAATGGCTGCACATGCAGCAGAGGGCCATCAATGAGTACCTGTCTGAGTATGGCACAAGGACAGTCTCAGGGGAATGCATGCACTGTACTGTGACCATTTGAGGAGGCGACAAGGGTGGTGAGCCGTGACAATGCATGCATCATTAACACTATCCCTCTTGTGTTCCTGCTGGAGCATACTCTGCGTGGCATTAAGGACAGGGCACTTGAGGCAGAGCAGCAGGAGGAAGAGGAGGACTTCTTTTCCTCTCAAGGCCCGCTTTATGCAGGCACCATTCTTGCGACACCACAGAACACACAATAGGAGAGGGAAGAGGAGGAGTCTGGCAGTTTTGGAGGCATTGAAGCAGAGGATGACATATTGATATATGTCATCCTCTGAGGCGGGTGGTCACAATCTTTAAGAGATAGTCTTCAGTCCCCAGAAACCTTGGGAGTAGTACATGGCTGGAAGGAGGCAGTTCCAGGTAGTGTCATCCTCAGTGACCCCGAGGACTCTGCTTCTCATGCCTCCGCAAACTTGCGGTGCATTGACTCCCTTATTCCTCAAAACCTGCAAAAGGACCTGAGAATTTGGCATCAAGAAGAAGGATCAATATTGGTTGGCAACCCTCCTTTACCACCGTTCACAGGGAAAAGTCTCAGAACTCATCCTACCCTTGCAGAGAGAGCACAGGATGAAATATCCTGAGGACACCTTAAAGAGGAATTTATGTAACACCTTTCCAAACTCTGGTAGGTTACAGTATCATGGAAAAGGTATTTTTGAGGCTTCTGTTGTTCAAAGGAGAAGTGGTGGAGAAGGGGCCACGTAAGTGATGCATTTAAAACATTTTTTAGTCCTCAGCACCCAGGCCTGTCAGCTTCAACATCCCATCTGCAGATGAAGACTATCTAGGGGTGAAAACAGACATGGATAGCTTTCCAGCAGACGATCCACTGGGTTACTGGGTCATGAGAATAGACCACCGGCCAGAACTTGCCCAGTATGCAGTTGAGCTGCTCGGCTGCCCTGCATCCAGCGTGCTTTCCAAATGGGGTTTCAGTACTGCCAGAGGTTTTGTGACAGATAAAAGAGTGTCTGTCCACAGACTCCGTTGACTGGCTGTCATTTCTCAAAATGAATTAGTCCTGGATTTACAGCAGCTATCAAGCCCCTGATGCAGATGTCGCTGATTAAATGTGTTTGAGATCTGGAATCTCTGCAAGACTGTCTAGGCTGCCTAGCTTTGTGGGTGTTGATTTTTATCTTAAAGTAATTTTTTGGAATAGGTTTTATGGGCACAATTAACACCCAAGGACCAATTTTTCCGCACCTGTTTGACAGGTAAATATAATTTACATTTTTTACAGCAAGCCCAATTCTTGCTTTCATCAAGTACCTCTAAGGGGTTGCGGTGTAAAGGCACAACCAACTCCCAAAGCCCAATTTTTCCACACCTGTTACTTCTATCCAAAGTCTGCGAAAGAGACACCAGACTTTATCTAATGTCTGCCACTAGAATTTATCCAAAAAATCTCTAATTTTGTTCAGAGTGCGCTAAAATGTAGCCTCATCATACAGACTTGCTCCCCAAGCCTGTTTTACAAAATAAAGAAAGCTTGCAGGGAAAATCAAATTACCATATTTATCGGCGTATAACACGCACTTTTCTGGCCTGAAAATAGAGGGCAAACAGTGCGTGCGTGTTATGCGCCAATATTTCTTTTTACCAGCGGGGCGGGTGGTTACACATTGGGGGGTGTCAGGCCGGCCACCCCGCCTCTCCTGGCCCTGGGACATTGCTGCCAACATATGTTGCAGCTAAGAAAACATCACTGCCAGCCCCTTCTCATACACTACTCCTCCTGTGTCATTGTCATAGCAAATCCAAGCTTCTAAATACCTCATTAACGCCATTCTTTCCAGCCGCTCCTCTTGCTCCTCCCCCGAGTGTAGCTTTAGATTGGAGGAGGAGAGCAGTCATGTGACGTCCATGAAACATCAGGGGAGAGCAGTCACGTGACCGGGTAGCATGGCAGAGCAGCATTAATGAGGTATTTAGAAGCTTCAATTTGCTATGACACAGGAGGAGCGGTGTATGAGAAAGGGCTGGCAGTGATTTTTTTCTTAAGTTTAAAGTATTCTGGCAGTGTTGTCCCAGGAGACTGGGGGTCTCATGGGAGTGCAGGGGTCTTTGTATTGTGCAGGGGGTCTCCTGGGAGTGCAGGGGTCTGTGTACTATGCAGGGGGTCTCCTGGGAGTGCAGGGGTCTGTGTACTGTGCAGGGGGTCTCCTGGGAGTGCAGGGGTCTGTGTACTGTGCAGGGGGGCTCCTGGGAGTGCAGGGGTCAGTGTGCTATGCAGGGGGCTCATGGGAGTGCAGGGGTCTGTGTACTGTGTAGGGAAACTCCTGGGAGTGCAGGGGTCTGTGTACTGTGCAGGGGGGCTCTTGGTAGTGCATGGGTCTGTGTACTATGCAGGGGGCTGTGGACAGTTTTTTCCTGAAACTTCCCTCTTAATACTAGGGTGTGTGTTATATGCCAATAAATAAAATAAATGTCATTTTTTTTCTTTATACTGTATATGTCAGCTTTGCTGCAGCACGTTCTATACAAGGTAAAGATGTGCCACTTTACAGGCAGACTAAGGGGACCCCCCAGGCACTATATTTAACCACTTAAGCACCGCTCACCGCATATATACTGCAGCAGGGCAGCCCTATTACGCGAAATGACATATGTCGTTTCGTGCACAAGACACTGCGGGCACATGCACACTGCTTGAGGCGCGCGCCCGCTGCACGGCGGGGGAGCCGATGTGCGAGTCTGGCAACAGCGATGTCCACTGGCCACCCGCAATTGCTCCACATAGAGGCAGAACAGGGATCTGTCTTTGTAAACAAAGCAGATCCCCGTTCTGACAGGGGAGTACAGAGAGATTGTATGTTCCTAGTGATCAGGAACAGCAATCTCTCTGTACTCCCAGTCAGTCCACTCCCCCCACAGTTAGAACACACCTCCCTAGGACACACTTAACCCTTTGATCACCCCCTAGTGTTAACCCCTTCCCTGCCAGTGTCATTTATACAGTGATCAGTGCATATTTTTAGCTTTGATCACTGTAATAATGTCATCTGACTGCCGCAATGTTGCAGTCCCACTAAAAATCACTGATCACAGTCATTACTAGTAAAAAAAAAAAAAAAAATAATAAAAATGCCATAAATCTATCCCCTATTTTGTAGACACTATAACTTTTGCGAAAACCAATCAATATACGCTTATTGCGATTTTTTTTACCAAAAGTATATAGAAGAATTCATATTGGCCTAAACTGATGAATACATTCATTTTTTTTACATTTTTTTTATTAGATATGTATTATAGCAAAAAGTAAAAAATCGTTTTTTTTTCAAAATGATTGTTTTTTTGTTTGTTTTTAGAGCAAACAATTTAATCCACAGAGGTGATCAAATACCACCAAAAGAACGCTCTATTTGTGAGAAAAAAAGGACATCAATTTTATTTTGGTACAGCGTCGCACGCCCTTGCAATTGTTAGTTAAAGTAACACTGTGCCATATCGCAAAAAATGGCCTGGTCATTAAGGGGGTAAATCCTTCTGGTCCTTAAGTGGTTAAAGGAATTTATCATTTGTATTGTTTCACTTTAAGCATCAATAAAATCACTGCTCCTTTCAAATTGATCTTTTAGAAAAAAACTTTTTTGCATTGATACATGTCCCCCAGGGCAGTAACTGGGCCCCCATACCCTTTTGTCCAATAACTTGCATATAAGCCTTCAAAATGGGGACTTTTGATTTGATTTCAAGTTCGGGTCCCATAGACTTTAATAGGGTTCGCGGTGCAGGTACAAACTTTTTCCATGTTTGGGAGTTCTGGTGTTCAGCCCAACTCTACTCAGTGTAGATGTTGACTAATGCATCTACATCTAGGTATCTCTAGCAGAGGCGTAACTAGAACCTTCAGGACCCCGGTGCAATTTTGGGAGGGTGTCCTTGGACATCCTCCCAAAACCGTGCTTCCTGCATGACCCCTGGGACATGCATCCAGCGCAATCACATCGGCCCTTTACAGCTGATCACATGTAAACAGACTTGCCGGTTATCCACAGCCTTTTCCTCACACGCTGTGTCTGTGTTAGGGAAGGACTGCCGTTAACTGTCAAGAATGTCAGTAAATTGTTTACACTGATAATCAGTGCCCCAATCATCAGTGCCATCTATCAGTGCCCATCAGTGCTGCCTATCAGTGCTCATCAATGCCGCTTATCAGTGCCCATCACTTCCACCTGCAAGTGTTACCTATCAGTGCTCATTGATGCCGCCTATTAGTGCCCATCAATTCTGCCTATCAGCACCACCTATCAGTGCTCATTAATGCCGAATAACAGCGTCCATCAGTGCCACCTATCAGTACTCTTCAATTCTGCCCATCAAAGCCCATCAATACTGCCTGAGTTCTGCCTATCAGTGTTCCTCAGTGCCCATCAGTACCACCTATCAGTGACCATCAATGCCACCTATCAGTGCAGCCTATCAGTGCACATTAGTGCCTCCTATCAGTGCTGCCTATCAGTGCTCACCAATGTGGCCTATCAGTGCTCATCAGTGCCTCCTATCAGTGCTCATCAGTGCCTCCTATCAGGGCCCATCAGTGCCTCCCATCAGTGCCCATAAATGCCTCCTATTTGTGCCCATCAGTGCTTTTTATCAGTGTCCATCAGTGCCTTCTATTACTGCCCATCAGTACCTTCTATCAGTGCTCATCAGTGCTGTCTATCAGTGCTCATCAGTGCCTTCTATCAGCGCTCATTAGTGCCGTCTATCAGTGCTCATCAGTGCCGTCTATCAGTGCTCATCAGTGCCTTCTATCACTGCTCATCAGTGCCTTCTATTAGTGCTCATCAGTGCCCATCAGTGCCTTCTATCAGTGCTCATCAGTGCCTTCTGTTAGTGCTCATCAGTGCCTTCTATTAGTGCTCATCAGTGCTCATCAGTGCCTTCTATTAGTGCTCATCAGTGCTCATCAGTGCCTTCTATCAGTGCTCATCAGTGCCTTATATCAGTGCTCATCAGTGCCCATCAATGCCTTCTATCAGTGCTCATCAGTGCCTGCTATTAGTGCTCATCAGTGCCTTCTATTAGTGCTCATCAGTGCTCATCAGTGCCTCCTAATAGTGCTCATCAGTGCCTTCTATTAGTGCTCATCAGTGCCTTCTATTAGTGCTCATAAATGCCTGCTATTAATTTCCATCAGTGCCGTCTGCTTTCTCAGGACAGCATGGCTCTGAGTGGAGATCGTGTGTCATAGAACAATAGCACAACAGAGACACCGGCGGCATTAACGTTCTACTTGCCCGTCCGTCCTCTCTCGCAGGGGATGAGAGAGGACACACAGCTGATCTCACTGCTCCCCCTTCTCCCCCCTCACCTCTCCTGTGTGCTCCGCGGGAAATGTGAGCTCCTTAGCTTCACACTTGAGTGCCCATGGAGCACACAGGAGAGGAGAGGGGGGAGAAGGGGGAGCCGTGAGATCAGTGCGAGAGAGGACGGACGGGCAAATAGAACGGTAATGCCACTGGTGTCTTTGTGCTACTGTTCTATGACACACGATCTCCGCTCAGAGCCGTGTGTGAAGAGCAACCTCACTGGGCCCCCACAGTGGCGGAATGCCGGGCCCCGTCGCAACTGCGACTGTTGCGACCCTGGTAATTCCGCCACTGATCTCTAGTATAAATGTTACAACTACTGAGCTATTAAGGCAATAAGAATTAGGAAGTGCCCTGTGTAAAATGACACTTTTTACCTAAAATATAAAGTGCCTTTTAGGAAGTGGTAAAAAGACATTCTAGCTCCTTAATAATTTTTTTTTTTTACATACTGTCACCAGTTAGTGTCCCTAATCACCACCATACCATTTGTATGATGATGCTGTACTGCACTGGCGACAGTATGTAAAAAATTGCGAAAAAAACCCTGATTTTTTAAATTTCTTCATTTTCCAAAAATTTTGACAAAAAATTACTTAAAAAAACACTCCATGCCTCTTACCAAATACCTTGGACTGACTCATATCAAAAAATGGTTCATTTGGTGGATATTTGTACTGTTCTGGCATTTTCAGGCCTCAAGAAAGGCTGTCAGTACATCAGGATTGATCAATTTTTCATATATATATATATATATATATATATATATATATATATACCATAGTTTGTGGACTCTATATCTTTCCTACAGACTAAATAATATAAACCGATTTGGGTTATTTTCACCAAAGAAATGTAGCAGAATACATTTTGGCCTAAATTTATGAAGAAAGATTATTTATTTGCAAAATTTGATAGCAGAAAGGAAGAAAAATCCCCTTTTTTTTACATTTTCTGTCTTTTTGTTTATTTTGCCAATAAAAAAAAAAAAACAGGGGTGAATAAATACCATTGAAAGAAAGCCCAATTTGTGTGAAAAAAAATGATACAAATTTCATATGGGTATAGTGTTGCATGACCGCACAATTGTCAATGAGAGTGTGACAGCACTAAAAGCTGAAAATTGGCCTGGGCAGGAAAGAGGTAAAAGTGTCCGGTATTGAAGCGGTCAAACAATATTTTAACCACTTAAGGACTAGCCTTGTTTTGGAATTAGGTGTTTACATGTTTAAAACAGGTTTTTTTTGCTAGAAAATTACTTAGAACCCCCAAACATTATATATTGTTTTTTTAACACCCTAGAGAATAAAATGGCTGTCATTGCAATACTTTTTTTCACACCGTATTTGCGCAGCGGTCTTACAAACGCACTTTTTATGAAAAAAAAAAATCACTTTTTTGAATAAAAAAATAAGACAACAGTAAAATTAGTCCAATTTTTTTTATATTGTGAAAGATAATGTTACGCTGAGTAAATTGATACCCAACATGTCACGCTTCAAAATTGCGCCCGCTCGTGGAATGGCGTCAAACTTTTACCCTCAAAAATCTCCATAGGCGACGTTTAAAAAATTCTACAGGTTGCATGTTTTGCGTTACAGAGGAGGTCTAGGGCTAGAATTATTGCTCTTGCTCTACCAATCGCAGCGATACCTCACATGTGTGGTTTGACCACCGTTTGCATATGCAGGCGCTACTCACGTATGCGTTCGCTTCTGCGCGCAAGCTCGTCGGTAAATTTTTTCTTTCTTATTTATTTTACTTGATTTTATTTATTTTTTCACAGTTTTTTAACAAAAAAAATTGGGTCACTTTTATTCCTATTACAAGGAATGTAAACATCCCTTGTAATAGAAAAAAACATGACAGGTCCTCTTAAATATGAGATCTGGGGTCAAAAAGTCCTCAGATCTCATATTTGGACTAAAATGCAAAAAAAAAAAAAAAAATTTGTCATTTGAAAAAATGACATTGGAAAAATGTGGCTTTAAAACGTATGAGCGGAAGTGACGTTTTGACGTCGCTTCCGCCCTCCTATGGTATCATCCATATAGGGCCATCTTCCCCTCACTCATCTCTATACCACAGACGTGAAAGGTCCCGATCGCCTCCACCGCTACCGACGGCTCCGGTAAGCGGCGGAGGGCGCGGAAGGGGGATGGCACCTCTCCCGCCGCCGATAACAGTGATCTCGTGGTGAATCCGCCTCAGAGACCATTATCGTAAACAGAACCGCCGGCTCTAAAGATGGATACTTCGGTTGTGGCAGCAGCTGCTGCCGTTACCAAGATATCCATCTTCAAACTGATGACGTATATCTACATGAGCTGGTCGGTAAGTAATATTGTCTCTAATTCAGTAACACAGAACTTAAATAATCCTTGTCCCTTTGAAAAGTGCTACTATATCGTAAATCTCTGGATATTCCTGTCTGTAGTGACAATAAATATTACAGACATTTGTTATAAGTCAAAGTTATTAGTGTGAACGTATGATTTTTACAATATAAAAATGTCTGGTGGAAGTGATTGACTTGGGGCGATGATCTCTCTCAGTCTGCTGGCATTTCGATTGTGGTCCTGAAAATCTTTGTGTAGGGTGAGGCAGAGAGGGCCATTGTGGCGTATCAGTGACAGCACAGGCGCAGTGAGAGTTTGACCAGTCATTTATCACAAGTTGATGAAGGTGGCCGTGGGTCTGACACTACGTCAGTCACATATAGCTGCGCACAGTACAGAAAATATACAAGCTTTATATAAAAAGAGAATAATAACAGTAAATACATCCAATGTACAAGCAGGTATGACCAGCAAGGGGCCGATAGGTGTTCTGTTGGAATTGTGCACATATGCGTTACTGGATAATGGATAGAAAACTGGCTAAAAGACCATATTAAGAGAGTAGTGATTAATGATTCATACTCTGGTCTAAGGTTATTAGTGGTGTACCCCAAGGTTCAGTGTTGGGGCCCTTACTTTTTAATATACAGTAAAACCGTGGATTGCGAGTAACTTGGTCTGCGAGTGTTTTACAAGACAAGCTAATTTTTTTTAAAATAAATTTTAACATGATAAACAAGCAATGTCTTGTAATACGAGTAGCAACTGATTATAAAAACGAGAAGAGTGGTGCCTCTAAGTGTAGCAATATGGTTATGTTTAATGAAGGTACAACCTTTAGCACTCACATGGTTGATGATTAAAAGAGGCACATCTAAGTAAACAGGGATCTGGGGTAAAGCTGTCCACATAGACCATCCCCCACACTGCCGGCTCTCACCATTGTCAGTCTGCAATCGTGACCAGGAAGACTACCCTGCAGTAGAGTAATCTGAAAGCGAGGCTTGAAGTGCTTGTGGAGTGCAGCGTGGAAGGGATGACATTGATGGCAGTGGCGGCGCGGAGGATGGTCTATGTGGACAGCTTTACCCCATGTGCCTGCATACTTAGATGTGCCTGTTTTAATCATCAACCATGTGAGTTGCTAAATGTTGTACCTTCATTAAATGTAACCATATTGCTACACTTAGAGACGCCTCTCTTCTTTTTATAGTCTGTAGCTCCTGCTGGATTCTGCTTTATGCATTCCCTATTGACACTTTTTTTTTCACCACAGAGGTATTCCTACTATTAATATCAGCTTGGGAATGTGGGTAATTGTCTGTTTTATTTTTACAGTACACTTTATACTGTATTTTGTATTGCTGTAATCATTTTTATATGAATAAATGGTTGTGGACCGAATCATCTGAATTTCCATGATTTCTTATGGAGAAATTTGCGTTGATATATGAGTGCTTTGGAATAAAAGCACATTTCCAGAACAAATTATGCTCGCAATCCAAGGTTTTACTGTATTTAGAAATGATATAGGATCTGGGATTAAAAGTACCATTTCAGTCTTTGCAGATGACACCAAGCTATGCAGTAGAAAAATGTCCTTATAGGATGTCTCCAATTTACAATCCGACCTCAATGCACTGTTTAATTGGGCAACTATATGAGGTTTAATGTTGATAAATGTAAAGTTATGCACTTGGGGGCTAAGAATATGCATGCATCATACATGCTAGGGGGAGTACAACTGGGGGAATCCATAGTGGAGAAGGATCTGGGGATTTTGGTAGATCATAAGCTTAATAATAGCATGCAATGCCAAGCTGCTGTTTCCAAAATGAGCAAAGTCCTTTCTTGTATTCAGAGAGGTATGGACTCTAGAAAGAGAGATATAATTTTGTCCCTGTTCAAATCATTAGTAAGACTTCATCTGGAATATGCAGTTCAGTTTTGGGCACCAATTCAACCGAAAGGAGACTGGAGAAAGTGCAGAGAAGGGCAACCTAACTGATAAGAGGCTTAGAGGAGCTCAGGTATGAGGAAAGATCAGAGGAACTGAATTTATTCACTCTTGAGAAGAGGAGAGTAGGGAGGATATGATCAACATGTATAAATAAATAAGGGGTCCATATAGTGAACTTGGTGTTGAGTTATCCACTTTAAAGTTATCACAGAGGACAAAGAAGCACTCTTACGTCTGGAGGAAAAAAGATGTCATCTCTAAATATAGAAAGGTTTCTTCACAGTTATGCCCTGTACACACGATAGGATTTTCCAATGGAAAATGTGTGATAGGACCTTGTTGTCGGAAATTCCGACCGTGTGTAGGCTCCATCACACATTTTCCATCGGAATTTCCGACACACAAAGATTGACAGCTTCAACACAAGCGTTTTCCACCAGGTAGTATCCAAACCAGGTATAAACTGAATGTTACTCTCCAGAGTTGAAAAGCCCCAGGTTCTGGCTAATGCTAATCCATGTTGTGAGGGAAGAAAAAAGTCCGGACAGCCGCACACCAGGAGAATATAATCCAACAAAATTTCTTTATTGTAAAATCAGGAACAAATCATGTACAAAGCACCATGGATGGGTACAGATAATCAGCTAACGCGTTTCACGCTCTGCGGAGCGCTTACTCATAGCTCAGTTTGAGAGCTTGCTATAAAATTTTCCGACAACAAAATCCCTTGTCGGAAATTCCGATCGTGTGTACACAAATCCGACACACAAAGTGCCATGCATGCTCAGAATAAATTAAGAGATGAAAGCCATTGGCTACTGCCCTGTTTATAGTTCCGACGTACGTGTTTTACGTCACCGCGTTCAGAATGATCGGATTTTCTGACAACTTTGTGTGACCGTGTGTATGCAAGACAAGTTTGAGCCAACATCCGTCAGAAAAAATCCATGGATTTTGTTGTCGGAATGTCCGAATGTGTGTACGGGGGAATTAGAGCTGTGAAAATGTGGAATAGACTCCCTCAAGAGCTGGTTCTGGCCAGCTCAGTAGATTGCTTTAAAAAAAAGCCTGGATTCTTTCCTAAATGTACATAATATAACTGGATACTAACATTTATAAGTAAAGTTAATCCAGGGAAAAACTGATTGCCCCTGGGGGATCAGGAAACTTTTTTTCCCCTGCTGGAGCAAATTTGATTATGCTTTGCTGTTTTTTCTTCTTGCCTTCCTCTAGATCAGCTGTGGGTATAGGATTGCGTATAAAGGATTATATAATTTTTTTTCCCTTTTATTGGTTGAACTTTATGGAATTGTATCTTTTTTAACCAGATTATATTACTATGTAAAGAAAAGTGGAGTTACTTTTTAAATGTGCTTTAAATTAGATGACTAACAACAAGAGCTTTAGTCTTTCAGTAGAAAATAAATTTAATTACCTGGGTTGCCCCAGCCCTAGGTTGAGTACCCAGTTGGCAGTTGCTGCATTCCCTATTTTAGCTGGGGTTACCACCTGGCCCTTATTTTATAGGCCTGGTAAGTGTTGTATTAAGCTTGTTACCAATTGTATTAAGGGAAGGGATTTTAAGATTTTATTAATTTTATTCAGAAACAATTGTGTACTGTCCATAATACTTTTACATATCATATGTCCCCTTCTTCAAGGTCCTAGCAGTACTCATAGGGCTACAATCACAAGCATTCATTTATTAAATGAGATGTTATTCATTTTATTAAAGAAAAAGATCAGAAGGCTACCAATTTTTAGAAATATGCACAATTGTGGATTGCTTGCCCATTTAGAACAATAAATGTTTTTTAGGCACAGTACAACAGTGAAAATATCATGTGTTCATTATGAATGCATTCATACATTACCTATGTACCAAGAGGTCAAACTCCATGATAAAAGCACTACAAGAGATAAGACAAGAAACTTACATAACTAAAAAGAAAAACCTGTGGTTGTGACTTAGGTAAGTACATTTGCCTAGACATTCATGAGCTGGAATCTGAATGGGTTTCTGTGCCCTGGATGCTTGCAGTTCTTAGCAAATTCGTTAGCTCTTTAATGGTATAGTACTACAACTTTTGTTGCCCATTATGGAAATAATAATGTGTAGATTACACAGTACATCTCATATGTACTGAGACATATGAGACATGAGTATGTCTCATATGTTAAATTAATGTCCAAATTATCCAGAAAACAATAAAAATTATGGAAAAAAATACCACTTATTTTTAATGTCGTAATAATATGTAATAATAAGTAAATCTAGAATTGAAGTACCACAGTCCAAAAGGTGGGTTTATTTCAGGACGCCTGCCTTTTACACGCACATGAACTCTAATGGCATCCCAGTCTTAGCCTGTAGGGTTCAATATTGAGTTGGCCCTTTGCAGCTATAACAGCTTCAACTCTTCTGGGAAAGCTGTCCACAATGTCCACAAGGTTTAGGAGTGTGTCTACGGGAATGACCATTCTTCCAGAAGCGCATTTGTGATGTCAGGCACTGATGTTGGACGAGAAGGCCTGGCTCGCAGTCTCTGCTTAAATTCATACCAAAGGTGTTCTATCGGGTTGAGGTCAGGACTCTGTGCAGGCCAGTCAAGTTCCTCCACCCCAAACTCTCTCATCCATGTCTTTATGGATCTTGTTTGTGCACTGGTGTGCAGTCATGTTGGAACAGGAAGGGGCCATCCCCAAACTGTTCCCACAAAGTTTGGAGCGTAAAATTGTATTGGTATGCTGACGCCTTAAGAGTTCCCTTCACTGGAACTAAGGGGCCAAGCCCAACCCCTGAAAAAAACAACCCCACATCATAATCCCCCTCCACCAAATGATTTGGACCAGTGCACAAAGCAAGGTCCATAAAGACATGGATGAGTGAGTTTGGGGTGGAGAAACTTGACTGGCCTGCACAGAGTCCTGACCTCAACCTGATAGAACAACTTGGGATGAATTAGAGCAGAGACTTCAAGCCAGGCCTTTTCATCCACATCAGTACCTGACCTCACAAATAAGCTTCTGGAAGAATGGTCAAACATTCCCATAGACACACTCCTAAACCTTGTGAACAGTCTTCCCAGAAGAGTTGAAGCTGTTGTAGCTGCAAAGTGTGGGCCAACTCAATTTTGAACCCTACAGACTAATGCCCTGTACACACGGTCGGATTTTCCAACGGAAAATGTGTGATAGGACCTTGTTGTCGGAAATTCTGACCGTGTGTGGGCGCCATTACACATTTTCCATCGGAATTTCCGACACACAAAGTTTGAGAGCTTGCTATAAAATATTCTCCGACAACAAAATCCGTTGTCGGAAAATCCGACACACAAAGTGCCACGCATGCTCAGAATAAATTAAGAGATGAAAGCTATTGGCTACTGCCCCGTTTATAGTCCCGACGTACTTGTTTTACGTCACCGCGTTCAGAACGATCGAATTTTCTGACAACTTTGTGTGACCGTGTGTATGCAAGACAAGTTTGAGCCAACATCCGTCGGAAAAAATCCATGGATTTTGTTGTCGGAATGTCCAATCAATGTCCGACCGTGTGTACAGGGCATTAGACTGGGAAGCCATTAAAGTTCATGTGCGTGTAAAGGCAGCTGTCACAATACTTTTGATAATATATTGTATCTATCTATCTATAGATATCTATATCTATTTCTATAACTATAGATAGATAGATATCTAGATGTATATATAGATCAGTGTTTCTCAACTCCAGTCCTCAAGGCGCACCAACAGGTCATGTTTTCAGGATTTCCACTATTTTGCACAGGTGATTTGATCAGTTTCACTGCCTTAGTAATTACCACAGCTGTTTCATCTGAGGGAAATCCTGAAAACATGACCTGTTGGTGCGCCTTGAGGACTGGAGTTGAGAAACACTGATATAGATAGATATCTATCTATAGATATCTATCTATCTATACATATAGATATAGATATCTATCTATCTATAGATATAGATATAGATGTCTGTCTATCTATAGATATAGATATCTATCTATAGATCTCTATCTCTAGATCTCTATCTCTCTACCTCTCTATCTCTATATAGATATATAGATAGATATATCTTTTGCAATATAAATTTAAAATTGGTACAGACTTATTTAAGAGTGTATTTAATAAAAATGTGAATACACTATTGCAATGCTGGATAATAAAATAATAATAATACAAAGTGATAAAAATTATGAATTATACTCAATGTAAATCATGCTAAAAATAAATCTGAAAATGTGGATGAAAATGTGACTTATAATGGAGATAAATTACATCAATGATATGGATTATATGAATAAAAATAAAATGTAATAATAATAATAATAATAAGAAGAAGAAGAAGAAGAAGAAGAAGAATCATAATATAATTTGCATTAATAATCACGCTGTGTGGGCTTAAGTTAGTGGTGTAAGTTATTACCTGGACTAGTCCAACACAGATTACAAAAATCAACTTACATGTTAAATAATTTCTGGTTCCAGGCATGTCAGCAGAAGTTAGTGGAATCTTCAGATGAAGACCTAACCCTGTAAAACAGAATTAAATATCCTAATTTGTTTATGTTTTCAACAATTCTTCCCTTTTTACAACTCTGGTATTTAAAGATGAATTTAATCCATTCAGTTTTCCATATGTTTAGTTCATTGTTTACATTTAAAGACATTCACACTTTCTTAGAACTGTACCACCATTGCATGATAGCCAGGGAATCAGACCTTAGATATATACTAATGATACCCCACATAAACAGATAGCTACATTGCTAAAAATGTATTACAATTTTATTGAGTACAACAAAATATACATTGTGGCCATTGTAAGAAGTAATACACTATTAGCATAGGAGTTTATGATACTTCAGAATTGTCTTAATATTATTACTAACAATATATTTAACACAATAACTTAAATATTTTAAATAATTTAAAAGATGGTTTAAGCGCTGAAATAACTTTTGATTTTTTGGATGCAAAATCGGATGCAAAATTGCTTAAAGCTCACTATACACTTTACAATTGAACCATAAATTCTTACAATCAATATATAATATGAGTACCCACCAAACTATCCAATTTATCTGCATTCAGTCAGACAGGCCCTTGCACTACAAGTTGGTATAAAGATAGTATACAGTCAGATTGTAACTTGTGTAATAAATTTATAAGATTAGCATTAAGGAAAGTGTTGCAGGCTACCATTGCTAACTTCTTCTTTTAAATGTTCTAATTTCCTGTAATACTGTTGCAATGTCATTAAAGCGGAGCTCCACCCAAAAGGGGAAGCTCCGCTTATTTTCCTCCTCCTGTTTTGGGTCTGTGACTTTGAAAAATTTGATCCTAGAGACATTACCACAACTAACATTTTCAAAAAAGAGTCACCAATAGGAAGCTCCATATTTCTATCAGCACAGATTTCCTTTAAAAATGACATTGGATAATTTCTAGTAGTAGTTAATCACATTCAACTTGACTTGTTGGAGGTGTTTCAAAGCTTATCCAAGCCAGTTTTTCAGTTCTAAAGAGTGGCACAAACACCTTACCTTAAAGTCACCATGAAATGGCAGATGTTATTGTCCAAAAATAAGATGAGGGGTGTGAAAGTTGCCACCCAGTTTTAGATACATAATTCCATCTATGGTGTCAAAAAAGGCTTCATAAGTTAACAAATTGTTAACACCATGTGTGGGTATGAGTGCTTGGGTATTTTCTTGGCACTCATGAGAACCAAAGAAGTGGCTTGGATAAACTTTGGAATGTCTTCTATATTGGAAAATCAAGTCCAATTGAATGTGACTAACTACTACTTGATATACCATGACCTGGAAAAATTAAAACTTTAAAAGACAATGGATAGACTTCTTACATGTATCTTTTATGGAGCTTAATAATGAAACATTTTGTAATATTTGTTGTCATTTAAGGAAGTGATGCAATGTTCATGTGAAGTGATGCAATATTTTACTGCGTTCTGTAGGATACCTTGTTGGTAATGATGGCTCTATAACAGACC